>OY726522.1:5339654-5939654 GCA_963383655.1 Bathymodiolus septemdierum | reverse complement strand
AATTGTTCATTTTCTAGTGATATCTCGGATAAAGTTGTTGTTTGCCCAAGAGTAGTATCTGTTAAGGGTGGTGGTAGACAGAAAATTCATGTTAGGATTTACAACATTACTGCAAAACCTGTGATTATTAAACCCAAGTCGTTTTTTTGTGAGTTGAGAGAGGTTAAGGTCATTCGAGATGGCTTCGAGTTTGATGATCAAGCTAGGCCAGTAACACTTAATACCACAGAAGGTAAGAGTCTGAAGGATCTTGGTATTAAAATCGAGGATGATTTGCCAAAGTACATAAAAGAGGATTTACAAGGTATGTTTACTAAATGGAATGGAAGTCAGTATTTTCGACAGGCCCTACTGACTTAGGCTATACAACACTGGTTGAACATGAGATTAAGTTAACTGATGATATTTCATTTAAGCAACCGTTTAGACGCATCCCCCTTCCTTGTATGAAGAAGTCCGTAAGCATTTGAAGGAATTGTTGGATGCAGGAGCTATTAGAGAGTCGAACAGTCATTTTTCCTCTAATGTGGTACTGGTACGTAAATCTGATGTTTGCGTACATGTATGTGCATATATTTCAGAACTCTAAACAAGAGGACTATTCGTGATGCACACAGTATTCCTCGTATAGAAGAAACACTGGATTGCTTAGCCGGAAGCGAGTATTTTTCTCGACTTAATTTACGCTCAACCTATTTACAGTGTAATCTTAAGGAAGCAGACAGGTATAAGACGGTTTTTAATCTTGGACCGTTAGGTTTTTATGAATGTACTAGGTTACCGTTTGGTTTAACAAACGCTTGTGCGACGTTCCAGCGACTTATGGAGAGATGCATGGGTGAGATAAATCTAAGAAAGTGCTTGATATATCTAGATGATATTGTGATTTTCTCTAAGACTGTAGAAGAACAAATAGAAAGATTAGAGTCAGTATTCAGGAAATTGAGAGAAAATGGTTTAAAGTTAAAAGGAAGTAAGTGTGAGTTTTTCAGGAAAGAGATCAAGTACTTGGGATTTGTTGTCTCTGAAGATGGCATTAAAACTGACGAAGAAAAGGTCGATGCGGTAAGAAATTGGCCAGAAATATATAACATTAAAGGTTTGAGACGATTTCTTGGATTTACTTCCTATTACAGGAAATTCATCAAGAACTACGCTAAAATAGTAAGGCCTTTAAATGATCTACTTGTTGGACACCATACCAATAAGAAAGGCAAAAATAATGGGAAAAGGAAAGGTAAGACTAAACCAGTTAAGTGGAATTGGGGTCAGGAGCAGCAAGTTGCTCGTGAGAGATTAATAGAGGTATTGACTAGTCCTCCTATTTTAGCTTATGCCGATTACAGTTTACCGTTTCTGTTGGACATAGACGCGAGTGGCAATGGGTTAGGTGCCGTACTTCATCAGCGACATAATGGTATAGATAGAGTAGTAGCCTATGCCAGTAGAGCTTTACGTGCTGCTGAGAAACTTTACCCTGCACATAAGAGAGAATTTCTTGGTCTTAAGTGGGCAGTTACGGATAAATTCCATGATTATTTATATGGAAATAAGTTTGAAGTTCGTACGGATAATAATCCTCTCACATATGTACTGGGTAAAGCTAAACTCGATGCTACATCACAACGGTGGATGGATAGCAGCTTTAGCAAGCTATGATTTCAGTTTGACGTACATGTGTGGTAAGTCTAACACTGTTGCAGACAATTTGTCTAGGCTTGATCAGGATCGTCAGGAATTGTTCAGTGATGCTGTTAAGGCTATATGTGATGCAATATTAGTGTCGCCTAGTTGCCCTTCTGTTGAGAGCATACTGATGTCTCAGAGTCTTGATGATTTGGTTGATGGTAACGACCTAGGGTTAAATGAGTTTTGTGACGTTTCCTGGTCTGATGAACAAAAGAGAGATATAGATATAGCTAGAGTCATAGAGTTGAAAAGGGTAGGGCAAAAACTTACAAAGAGACAAATTAGCAAAGAATCACAGTATGTGCGTAAACTGTTATATGACTGGAATAGATTGATTATGAGAAATGGTATTCTTTACAGAGTAAGTAACATGAATAGTGAGACTACCTATCAGCTTGTATTGCCAGTAGACTATAGAGAGGTGGTTTTGAAAGGCTTGCATGATGATGCTGGTCATCAGGGTAGAGATCGTACATTAGATTTAGTAAAATCTAGGTTTTACTGGCCTGGAGTCAACAAAGATGTAGAAAATAAGGTATCAACCTGTCCAAATTGCATACTGAGGAAAACAAAAGTTAAGAACTCTGCTGAACTAGTCTGTATTTAGTCATGTCAACCACTTGAGTTGATTTGCATAGATTGTTTGAGTTTAGAACAGTCAAAGGGAGGTTATGAAAATATTTTAGTAATAACTGATCACTTTACTCGCTATGCTCAGGCAATTCCTACTAGGAATCGGACAGCTCAGACTACTGCCAGATGTTTATGGGAATCATTCATTCAACATTACTCGTTTCCAGCGCGTATACATAGCGATCAAGGTACGAATTTTGAGTCTACAGTTATTAGAGAGTTGTGTAAGATGGCTGGTATTAAGAAGTCTAGGAACGACTCCATATCATCCTGCTGGAAATGGTCAGTGTGAGAGGTTTAACTCCACTTTGTTAGGCATGCTAGGAACTTTGAATGATGAACTAAAGGTAAATTAGAAAAATTATGTAGCTCCTTTGGTACATGCGTATAACGCTACTAGGCATGAGAGTACGAATTATAGTCCACATTTTTTAATGTTTGGCTGGCATCCTCGACTTGGCATTGATGCTTTCTTAGGAGTAGACATAGAGTTAGCTCAAGGTAAAAGTCATGAATCATACGCTCGACAATTAGAGAAGAGGTTACAGTTTGTATACAAAACAGCTTCTAAAGCTGCTGAAAAAGCAAGTAGAAGACATAAAACAAGGTATGATTTGAAAGTAAGAAATTCAGTCTTGAAACAAGGTGATAGGGTTCTACTTAAGAACATTCATATAAGAGGTAAGTAAAAGCTAGCAAACCATTGGAATAGAGAACCATACGCTATTGATTCTTAACCTGACATCACCATTCCAGTATATGTAATTAGACAAGTATGTAAAAGGAAAATTGAAACCCAAAACAGTACATAGAAACCTATTACTTCCGATTTATTCTTTACGAACTGAAGAATTGGTACGTCAGATTAGGAAAACGGTAAACCCAAGTAAGTGTACAATTTCTGACATAACACACAATAAGGAACCAATAGCAAAAACTGTAGCGACAGAAGCAGATCATGTTAGTCGTAACCAACTTTCTGATGAGTCTGATTCTGATGATGATATTGTTACACATGTGGTTCCAACCCGTCATAAAATTCCAGTGCAAAAGCCATTGAACCCATTGGCTGAAGTCTTCAGTCCTATTGGGTCAACAACATCTGAGTCGATATTAGAAATGTCTAATCATTCAAGGAGTCTTGAAGTAAGTAATGACACTGATGATATTGTTTCTGGGCACGCGGCTCGGTCTAGTAGTCGTAATGACGACTCACTTGGGATTCATCAACATAATGACGAATGGTCTGAGGTTACAAATGAGAATGAGGTAAGTGGTGAGGTTGACAGTCTGATAGATGGTATTCAGAGTCCAATAGAACAGACACGCGAGACAGTTGTACGTCGTACTGGTAGACATACAAAGAGGCCAGATCGTTATGGTGATTATATATATTTTTAGATGTAGTGACATAAATGTATATTTATTATTTAACCCTTTTGTTCGATAATTGAGGTATACACAGAGAGGTAATTGCCACCTGGTTATATTAGATCGTCGACTAAAATTGTTTAATTTTAGTATTTTATAATATAGTACATAGAAGTTTTATTTTACATTACAGATATGTATACAAATTCTTATATTTTTGGATCAAGTCGTGGTCGTAGCATGAGTCAGGTGAAGTGTAAGCAGGTTAATATTCTGCCAGGTGGAACATTTAGCAAACTGTGATTTGGCCGAAAAACAACTACGTAATAACACTGATCCTAAAATAGTGTATTTTATTGCTGGAATCCCAGATATATGTACTTTAACTCGGGACAAGAAGCAAAAGTAGGAGGAATCTTATCTCAATTTAGAGAAAGATCATGTTTTACATATACAAAACACTATATCAGATGTTGAGAAACGAATGAGAAATATTGGATGTAAAGTTGTTTTTGGTACAATAACAACCATCAGTTTCAAAAACTGGAACTCCCACAGGATATTTGTTGTAAAACTGTTCATTTGAAACATGAAACAGAATATCATATTATGCAGGAACAACTAAATTCTATCCTGTACACAGTAAATAGCTATATCATTAATAAAAACCTGGAAAATGGGGGTTGTATCTCTATTCTTACATTCTTATGTTCATAAGAGAAGTGGTAAGAAAACTCGTTACATTTATACAAGATTGGTAGATGGGGGTACATCCTACTCATGCACTGAGTGCCGCATGGACACGGCATTTAGAAACCACCATTGATATAAACGAACATAATTTGAATTTATATTGTACAGATGTTATCGTTTTGTGGGATGTTGATTTTTTTTTTTAAGTTTCTATGGATTCAGGGACTGAATGTTATTTTTTTGGAGGGGGAATATGTCACCGTAATAGTTTTTCTATTAAAAAAAAGTATAGATGTTATGTTATTTGTTTCGTTTATTCATTCATTGTTTTATCATATTCATCATGACGTATGACTGTGACTGACGACTAATTATACTAACACTTCCAACACTAACTTGCATGCTTGTCACGAAAATTAAAAAAAAATAATCGAGCAGACCCAAGTATAAATACGCACCACGATTTTTTTATATATTTTTCATTAACTTCCAGAACTTCTTAATAGGCGGACGACTAATGGCGTCGCATATATTTTCAGGTATTTATATTTGTGTTATAAAGTTATAAATGATTCAGTTAGATTTAATGCTTAAATTTATTTATTTAAAAGTTATTATATTAAAATTCAGTTATAAGTTTAATATAATGAGTCAGTATATCGTAGAATTCGTCATAGTCATATTGTTTATTCCTGTCGTCATTTGTTATTATATGTGAATGAATATTATATTTTTCCTAGTGTTGAATGTTGGATATTAAATACATTTTCAGTTAAAACTTGTTGATTCCTTTGGTTAGTACCATCACAGCAATTATTTCCCTTTCTACATGGATACATGGTAGAATTGCCTGTGACATGTACAATAGGTACTTATATACTCATATTATGCATTTTTTTCTTTTGTTTTTGTTTTTCTTTAGTAGTTGCCTTTGATAAAATTTACAAAATGTATTTCACGTATAATAAGAAAATATTTCGCAAGTTTTTGTGCTTTCTATTACAGAAAACTAACGATAAACTCAAAAAATATTTCTTATAAAGAAAACAGATAATCTCAGTAGTAGAGCAAGGCACATAACTATAGCAAGACTCCAAATGGAAGAATTTAGGTTTAGTTTAGGTTTATGGTGTTTAACGCCACTTTCAATAATATTTCAGTTATATCGTGGCTGTCAGTTTTATTGATGGAGGAAACCGGTACCAGGAGAAAATCACCGACCTGCCGCAAGTCGCTGACAAATTATATCACATAATGTTGTACATCTCACCCTGATCGAGATTCGAACTCACAACATCAGTGGTGATAGACACTGATTACATAGGTAGTTGTAAATCCAACTAACATACAATCATGGCCACCACAGCCCTGAACAATTAAGTAATATTCTACTTACAAAAAATGTATGATCTCAGTGCATCTGAAATCTGGCCTGGTAAAAAGGATAGCTTTTGGTTGAAATGGCATTATAAGAAGGGTAATATTGTACTAATTATTTTAATATAAATCATTTTTTGGGGGGAAAATATTAAAAATTTCCAAAACTCCCAAGTCCTTTTATATCTAAATAAATTAATGATATGTTAATCCCTTACTTAAAGAAGTTTTTTACTATCTAAAGTACTTGACTACACTCTTGGTACACCTACCTGTATGTTAAAAATCCAGTAGAGGATGAAATTCACTTCAAACAAAAAGGCGAGTGTCAACCACCAACAAAACATACCTGTATCCTTCCTTTGTTTGTGTTAATTCTAGAATATCTATGTCCCATCTTTCAAACGAGTCTGCAATTGGCATTGGCATGAGTGGAGCTTTGTGGTTCTGATTCCTGGTCTTTATTCTATGACATCTATCACAGGATCGTATATAATCATCTACCTGTTGATGCATCTTTGGCCACCAATATTTTAGTCTTAGAGCTTCGTACACCCGTTTAGTAGCAAGATGTGCCCCACCACTTTCACTATCGTGTTACGCTGTTGAAGCTTCTTCTCTTAACACTTGTGGTAACGCTACCTGTTGATGGTGTGCCTCTTGTCTGTCCATTTTATTTCGTTCGTCTTTGGTACCAATGATATATTATGTTATTTAGTAGGCTAAACTGTTGTGATTCGATATTGACTTTCCGTGCTAACTTATTGTCGTCTGGTAGTATTCCTTGGTCGAGATAAGCATATATATGTTGAAAGTCAAGACATTGACGTTGTAACTCTCCTAAATCAGGTCTACTTTCGATCTGTTGACTAACAGTGTCATCATGAAGAGCAGCTAATACTGTTGTCAGGATCATTGTCATAAAAGAAATGAACTTCTGTCAGATTATAAGGTTCATCAATGATCGGAAACACGTCATCTATTTTCGGTCCATCTTTCATCTGATCTTGATCTGGATGCTTGTCTGCGTATGTTCGTCTGCTTAGAGCATCTGCGCCTGTGCTGCCTTTACCTTTAATGTGCTTTACTTCAAAATCATAATGTTGTAACGCCATTGCCCAGCGAAGTAATCGTCCCGATTTGTGCTTGGTGTTTTGTAGCCAACACAAAGCTTGATGATCAGTTAATACAACACAAAGCTTGATGATCAGTTAATACAACACAAAGCTTGATGATCAGTTAATACAACACAAAGCTTGATGATCAGTTAATACAACACAAAGCTTGATGATCAGTTAATACAACACAAAGCTTGATGATCAGTTAATACAACACAAAGCTTGATGATCAGTTAATACAACACAAAGCTTGATGATCAGTTAATACAACACAAAGCTTGATGATCAGTTAATACAACACAAAGCTTGATGATCAGTTAATACAACACAAAGCTTGATGATCAGTTAATACAACACAAAGCTTGATGATCAGTTAATACAACACAAAGCTTGATGATCAGTTAATACAACACAAAGCTTGATGATCAGCTAATACAACACAGAGCTTGATGATCAGTTAATACAACACAGAGCTTGATGATCAGTTAATACAACACAGAGCTTGATGATCAGTTAATACAACACAGAGCTTGATGATCAGTTAATACAACACAAAGCTTGATGATCAGTTAATACAACACAAAGCTTGATGATCAGTTAATACAACACTAAGCTTGATGATCAGTTAATACAACACAAAGCTTGATGATCAGTTAATACAACACAAAGCTTGATGATCAGTTAATACAACACAAAGCTTGATGATCAGTTAATACAACACAAAACTTGATGATCAGTTAATACAACACAATGATTATTGGATAAGTATGTATCATTTGTTTTAATGACATTAATTATTGTTAGACATTTCTTTTCTGTAGTGTGATATCTCCTTTCCGTTGCACTTAGAGATCTGCCACCATAAGCGATTACACGTGTCCTATTTTGGTTATCTTTCTGACTCGATATGTAACCTATCGCTGTATCCGAAGCATCACATGTGATTGTAAACTGTCTGTTCATATCTGCATAAGCTAGAATAGGTGATGTTGTGAGTGTTGTTTTCAGTTCTTCAAAAGCTTATTGACATTTTGCAGTCCATTTAAATAATTCATCTTTTTTCAATAATGTAGTCAAAGGTGTTGTGATTTTTGAATAATTGTTGACGAATTTTCTATAGTAATTGCACATACCTAGGAAACTTCGTACTTCATTTTATGTCTTTGGTACTGGAAAAGTACTAACCGCTGATGTTTTTGTAGTATCAACTTTGACTCCTTCCTTTGTTATCACATGTCCTATAGATACTTAACTTCCTTCACTGCAAACTTGCACTTGGACGGTTTGAGTGTTAGATTGGCCTTTTGGAATACCTGTTTTAGATGAACCAGATGTTTTTCAAAATTTTCGCTAAAAACTAGAATATCATTAACATAGCATAGAACAAACTTCCAATTTACTCCTCTGAGTACTTGTGCCATGACCATTGAGAAGGATGCCGGCGAATTTGAAAGTCCAAACGGTAATCTCATCCATTCATATATTCCTGACTGAGTTATGAACGCAGCTTTGTGTCTTGTAGCAGGGTCCATAGGTAATTTGCCAACATCCGGAAGCTAAATCCAGAACTGAAAACATGGTTGCATTTGCCGCTCCAATAGCATCAAATACATATTCCAGTCGTGGTAATGGAAACTATACAGGTTTTGTAATTTTATTGAGTTTTCTGTAATCAACAGCAAAACGGTATGTACCCCACTGCTTACGTACTAATATTACTGGAGAAAACCATGCGGAAGTAGATGGTGTTATAATATTATTTTCCAACATTCCTTCTATTTGTCTTTCTGTTTCCGTTTAAAGGTGAGGCGGTTGTCGATAAAATGTCATTTTAATTGGTGGTGATTTATCTGTTTCAATCTTATGATGATGATTTCTTGTAACTCCTAACTCTTTTAGATTGGTATCAAAAACATGTTTCTGATTGTGAAGAAATGATGTAAGTTGTTGTTTCTGATGAGATGTTAGGTCGGATTGACATAAATCGAACTATAAATTCTCTCTAGTTGGTTTCTCAGTGTTCGCCTGTATTGTATGTACGCTATGTTCGTCAAGTTTGTTTATGTTATCGGTATTTATGTCTATAACATTTGCAAGAGCATACCGTCTTGGTAAATGGATTCGTTTGTTTGTCGGATTTACTAATCTAATAACAGACTTACCTTGTCCAACTTGTACCACACACCTGGCCGCCATTATCTTTTTGCTTGTATCACACACCTGGCAGCCATTATCTTTTTACTTGTACCACACACCTGGCCGCCATTATCATTTTACTTCTAAGATGTTGTGTTGGTTCTAACAGTACATGCTCACCTTGAGTTCTTCTTGAAATGTGGACTGGTAAAATAACTTCAGAATTCGCAGGAAGTGTATACGAGTCTAAACATCTAATTAAACCTGAATTTGTTTCTTACATACACATTTTAGCTTCATTATCAGATAGATTCATTGTATTTTGAGATAAGTTTAAAGTGACATTGTTGGCTTTCAAAAAGTATATCCCAATGATCAGTGAATGAGGTAAATTATCGATAACATGAAAATCAAATTTAAAACATTTTCCATTGATCTGAATTGCTAAGTTTGTTTGTCCAAGTATCCTTATTCTGATTTGACCAACACCTAGGATGGAATAAATATGCGATTTTTGTAAATGAATTTTTGTGACAAAAACTTTGTTTAAAAATGATTGTGAAATTCATAAAATATCGGCACCAGTGTCGACTAAAGCTTTTGTGTGTAATCCGTTGATGGATACTCGTGTTGTGTTTTTGTTTAGTATTGTCGTACGGTTGATTTCCGGTAATTTCTTTTCATTGTGCCCGTTATGAGAAATAAGGGTAATAACAAAATTACCGAACTCCGAACAATCTTACAAAGGGAAAGTCAAAACTCATAAGTATATAAACAGACAAAATCAGTCAACAACCAGAAAACGGTAATGACTCTGACTTGGTACAGGCATTTCTAAAGAAATGGTGGGTTGAATCAGATTTTAAAGCGCCAAACCTCCCGCTTTCATTATGGCTCAATGTTTCCGGCTGTCACTATAACAGTATTTATAACAATACTTGAACAAAACAGGTAAAACAGTTGTCAAAGCAGCACCAAGCTCAGTGAAGTAAATGTCAAAGACACTTTTACATCACACATTGATAAAAAAATATTTTTGACATTTTTGTTGACACCTTATCTTTATACATTTTCACTATATGAAAATCCATCGTTTATAATCTTTTCTGCAGAGATGGAATATATTGCGACAAGATCTTGGTATCGGAATATCAACTTTTTAAGAGATCGAATAAGGCGAATCTTTTAATAGCCCTGGTCCAGTAGATATAAACAGGAGCGAATTCCTATTTTTGAAATCTATTTGAACCTCTATTTTGATTGTCGCGTTTGGCTTTTCTACAGACTTGCTCGTAATGTCCTCTAAGTTTACAATATCGACAAATAGTATTTAACTCAGGACATGTTTGCATATTTAAACAAAACCTACCACACCCTACACAATTAGGAGTTGTCGTCTGTTGCCTGTATTGATCCTGTCTTTGGAATCTCGACGGATGTTGGGGTTGAGATGCCCAATTATGTCGCCGTTGTTGTGTTTGTGACCCATATTGCCTTTGTGGATGTGGCAGTTGGGACCAATACTGTTGTTGTGGACGCTGTTGGTTAGCATAGAGGTCAGACATTGCGGCCACGTTGGCATTGAGTTTGTCTGTTAGCATATGCATAATTCTGTCTTCCATACTAGCCATGTTCGCCACCTGTGCTGTTAGTTGTGCTATAGGTTTGGTTGATGTGATTGCAACCGTCTTTTCCGCAATTGTGGCAGCTGATCTGAGCTGTGGCAGTGTTTTCGGCAGCTGAGGTATCACAATTGCAGCTAAGTCGGGTCGCAATCCACCAACCATCATCCCAACCAACAGGCTTTCAGGGACTCCGCTGTCACGAGTTTGAGTTTGTATTCTCACCAAGTAGTCGTCCACCGTCTCACCTTCCAGTTGCTTGATATTATGGAGGTCGTATTCTATATTACATCTTTGAAAGTGTTCAAAGAAGGCTGCTTTCAATCTTTGAAGGTTTGTGCGTATAGAATTGTCCAACGCATAATACCAATCCTGGATATAGTCTGTGACGAAGAACGGAAAACTGGTGGCTGTTTCGTATTCTAATCCTGGACATAGTCTGTGACGAAGAACGGAAAACTGGTGGCTGTTTCGTATTCTAATCCTGGACATAGTCTGTGACGAAGAACGGAAAACTGGTGGCTGTTTCGTATTCTAATCCTGGACATAGTTTGTGACGAAGAACGGAAAACTGGTGGCTGTTTCGTATTCTGAGTGTTTCAAGAGAGTGCAATATTGAATAAACAGAGCCCAGAACTTCACCGGACTCTGATATTTACCTTAATAAGGGTTGAGGTGTACATTTCCCATAGACTTGTAGTTACTGTGGAAATGTACAGGTTGCTGTTGTTGGATTGGCAGCTGTTGTTGTTGTATTTGTGGCTGATGTCTCGGGAGTTGTGGATCTGGTTGCAGTTGTGGTTGTTGACCTGGTTGTTGTTGTGGTTGTTGACCTTGTTGTAGATTTGGTTGTTGTCCTGGTTGTTGTGGTTGTTGTTCTGGTTGTTGTTGCGGTTGTTGTCCTGGTGATTGTTGCGGTTGTTGTCCTGGTGGTTGTTGTTTTGGAGTCCTTTGAGTTATGCTATTGAACGGTGATTGTAAAACAGGCGTCCTCAATCTTGGAAGAGGTGAGAACAGGATGGATTTTGGGTCCAGACCTGTTGAACCTGTGTGTTCATTTGCCTTCTTACTTCTAAAGAAGTAGTCATTGTCTGTGCCAACGGTGTCCCTATAATTTGTTGGGGTTGTTCCTTGCGACACTTTGCTTCGGGATATTTGAGTTCTCCACCAAAATTTATCAAACGTTTGTTTCGATATATTTGCCAAGTAGCTTTGGGTGGGCTGTAGATTAAGAAACAAAAGTTTCTTTAAAGCCTTTAATGTCGCAACACCGAACTGTTGGACACAAGGAGGGTGCCCTTTTTATACCAAATTTTACCCAGTTCCTAGGAAGTTAGTTGGAGGCACTTTTGGTTTTGTTTATGGAAATTTATCTACTACATTGTATTTTACTTTGTTTATTATAATAATTTCCTCTGCCAGACCCCCTGCTTTAGGACAATTTTAAGACTACGTGTACATGTATTGATGACCTGTCATCCTGATGGACATTAACCAGTTTAATCCGAGCTCATACTTGTAATTAAACGTAATACACTAATTACAAGGACAGATATAATACACATAATTCAATTTAAATGTGAATGCATTAATTACAAGAACAGATGACATACACATAATTCAACGTAAATGTATTTGACCAAGAGGTGAATGAACATGTTGACAAGTGGGAGACAAGATGAGCGACACGATGTAAAAATATTGAAAATAAGCAAATTATAACTTTCTTTTAAAAATGTTAAAAATAAATGCATCACATTTTGGTAGGTCATGTGACGAGTTCGCAGAACGAGTCTGGCCTATCACAATATCTGATGGTGCACGAGTAAATTTGTTCAATAATAGGGGACTTGTATCTTGCGACTTCAATCAAAGTTTTTTTTTAATTTTGCTGTTTGAGTGAGAGTATGTAAGCTTTATGATGATATCTTGTATATTTTGTTATCGAAGATATTGTATGATGTGACGTCATCTAGCTCCACCTCCTCTCTGGGTATCATGAGATAGATTACGGCTGTTGACCATAGAAAAGACGAGAAAGCATGATACAATGTCAACAAAACTTAAAACATTTTTTTTCTTCAAAATATACAAATGGTTCGTAATGACTTCCATGATTAATATGGCTCTGGCAAATTAGATAATACACTAAATCTTAAATCTCTTATTTAACTATAATCATCAGTTTCCTTATTAACACGGGGCCGTCGTGGTCGTGATCGCATGGTAGTTGAGTTTATAACTATCTTTGTAATCAATGCCTATCACCATTATATCAGTGAGTTCGAATCCCTCTGATGGCGAGGTGTACTCGATACAACATTATCCGATAAAGTTTGTCAGAGACTTGGGGTAGGTGCGTGGTTTTCTTCGGGAACTCCGGTTTCCTCCTCCAATAAAATTAACTGTCACGATATAATTGAAATAGTGTTTAAAGTGGCGTTAAACACCATAACGCCAACCCTAACACCTTATAGCACAGTCATTAGAACTGAGGAGAGGAGACTTAAATTTAATACTTTACTGTTATATCTTTTTATATAATGTTTGGTGTGTTATTGTTTTTGTCTAGATTGTTTGACACAAACTTGTAAAAGTTTACATAACAATAAATATGGAATTGAATGAAAATAATGTTGTTAGAAAGTACGTGCACGAACAAGGTCGTATTTGTACTCACACGTCATACCTACCTGTAATTACGTATGGCTTTGACGCAGCCGATTACATGTAGCTATATAATTAACTACATACATGTATCTGTTTGGAAATTAAATTCTAATTAATTGGGATATTACACAATTAATGAATTAATATATTCTCCATTCAAATATGAATTAATAATTTACCAAATTAAATTCTGCACTATGTTCAGCAATTTCATTTATTTAACAGCCAATTGCGCTCCGAATTCATCAAATACACTGTTGTCTGTTGAACTGTACGCGATGCGATTGGACGATGTTCATAGAATATTATAATGTCAAGATATCAATGTTGTCTGTAATAGCTTCTATTCTGAGGTATACCAATGTTTAACGTGATCGCCTCGAGTGCGGTAGAACGTGGGTTCGAGCCTCTGTGGTGTCCAGCCAAAAACTATAAAAATAGTATTTACTAGCCAGTAAGAACAAAGACTAGTTCGTTCGGAGTCAGGATAATGTGTTTGAGTGTATCAACATGTCTTCACGTGGACTGTTGCATCAGTGCAGTTCTACCTAAGCATGCTAGTCAAGTATAAATCAAACATCGTCATCGTGTCATCAAAAAGTAACTTGGTGTCGCCATGATATGGCTGAACAATTGACACACTCTGCGTGAAACAACAATCACCCACTATAAAGTATACACTGCATTATCATTTGAATTTCACGATACTCATTTAAATCTTCTTCCAAAATGTTCAAACAGAATATTTGTTTAAATTAATAATACCAGTTAAGATGTGTTTATTTTTTATGATGACATACGAAGCTTTCCATGGATATGAAAATATCTAAGATGGACTAAAAATGCCACTTTCAACATTTCAGTTTTGTCCTGGCGGTGTATTTCAGCCAGCTACGAGTTTTAATAGAAAGAAAATAATGTCTTAGATCAATCATCAGCAGTCACAACAAAATGACTACTAGAGGAAATAATGCTATTATTAGCTAGAGTTATTGGCAATATATACTTAATGCCACTAATAGTTCAGTTACTAGTATATGATGACGGTCAGGTTTATTTGATGGAGTAAACCGCAATACGTACAAAAATCATCCACTGAGCTGCCAGAAATTTTTGACTGACAAGTTGTATCGAATAACCCTTGCGGCTGGATGCTATCGAACTCACAAATGTAGCTGTGCTAGGCACTGATTACAGAGGTGATGGGGAATGCTGCACACTCTTTCGACGGTATGAGTTATGATTGAAGATCCTCCTGTCTGTACTAGGCACTGATAACAGAGGTGATAGGGGATGTTGCACACTCATTCGACGGTATGAGGTAGCTGTACCAGGCACTGATTACAGAGGTGATGAGGGATGCTGTACACTCATTCGACGGTATGAGTTATGATTGAAGATCCTCCTGTCTGTACTAGGCACTGATTACAGAGGTGATGGGGGATGTTGCACACTCATTCGACAGTATGAGTTATGATTGAAGATCCTCCTGTCTGTACTAGGCACTGATTACAGAGGTGATGGGGGATGTTGCACACTCATTCGACGGTATGAGGTAACTGTACTAGGCACTGATTGCAGAGGTGATGGGGGATGTTGCACACTCATTCGATGGTATGAGTTATGATTGAAGGTCCTCCTGTCTGTACTAGGCACTGATTACAGAGGTGATGGGGAATGTTGCACACTCATTCGACGGTATGGGGTAGCTGTACCAGGCACTGATTTCAGAGGTGATGAGGGATGCTGTACACTCATTCGACGGTATGAGTTATGATTGAAGATCCTTCTGTCTGTACTAGGCACTGATTACAGAGGTGATGAGGGCTGTTGCACACTCATTCGACGGTATGAGTTATGATTGAAGATCCTCCTGTCTGCACTAGGCACTGATTACAAAGGTGATGGGGGATGCTGTACACTCATTCGACGGTATGAGTTATGATTGAAGGTCCTGTCTGTACTAGGCACTGATTACAGAGGTGATGGGGATGTTGCACACTCATTCGACGGTATGAGTTATGATTGAAGATCCTCCTGTCTGTACTAGGCACTGATTACAGAGGTGATGGGGATGTTGCACACTCATTCGACGGTATGAGGTAGCTGTACCAGGCACTGATTACAGAGGTGATGGGGGATGTTGCACTCATTCGACGGTATGAGTTATGATTGAAGATCCTCCTGTCTGTACTAGGCACTGATTACAGAGGTGATCGGGGATGTTGCACACTCATTCGACGGTATGAGGTAGCTGTACCAGGCACTGATTACAGAGGTGATGGGGGATATTGCACACTCTCTCGAAGGTATGAGTTATGATTGAAGATCCTCCTGTCTACTAGGCACTGATTACAGAGGTGATGGGGGATGTTGCAAACTCATTCGACGGTATGAGTTATGATTGAAGATCCTGCTGTCTGTTCTAGGCACTGATTACAGAGGTGATGGGGGATGTTGCACACTCATTCGACGGTATGAGATAGCTGTACTAGACACTGATTACAGAGGTGATGAGGGATGTTGCACACTGATTCGACGGTATGAGGTAGCTGTACTAGGCACTGATTACAGAGGTGATGGGAATGTTGCACACTCTTTCGACGGTATGAGTTATGATTGAAGATCCTCCTGTCTGTACTAGGCACTGATTACAGAGGTGATGGGGATGTTGCACATTCATTCGACGGTATGAGTTATGATTGAAGATCCTCCTCTCTGTACTAGGCGCTGATTACAGAGGTGATGGGGGATGTTGCACACTCATTCGACGGTATGAGTTATGATTGAAGATCCTCCTGTCTGTTCTAGGCACTGATTACAGAGGTGATGACGGATGTTGCACACTGATTCAACGGTATGAGGTAGCTGTACTAGGCACTGATTACAGATGTGATGAGGATGCTGTACACTCATTCGACGGTATGAGTTATCATTGAAGGTCCTCCTGTCTGTGCTAGGCACTGATTACAGAGGTGATGGGGGATGTTGCACACTCATTCGACGGTGTGAGTTATGATTGAAGATCCTCCTGTCTGTACTAGGCACTGATTACAGAGGTGATGAGGGATGCTGTACACTCATTCGACGGTATGAGTTATGATTGAAGATCCTCCTGACTGTACTAGGCACTGATTACAGAGGTGATGGGGGATGTTACACACTCATTCGACGGTAAGAGTTATGATTGAAGATTCTCCTGTCTGTACTAGGCACTGATTACAGAGGTGATGGGGGATGTTGCACACTCATTCGACTGTATGAGTTATGATTGAAGATCCTCCTGTATGTACTAGGCACTGATTACATAGGTGATGGGGGATGTTGCACACTCTTTCGACGGTATGAGTTATGATTGAAGATCCTCCTGTCTGTACTAGGCACTGATTACAGAGGTGATGGGGATGTTGCACATTCATTCGACGGTATGAATTATGATTGAAGATCCTCCTCTCTGTACTAGGCGCTGATTACATAGGTGATTGGGGATGTTGCACACTCTTTCGACGGTAAGAGTTATGATTGAAAATCCTGCTGTCTGTACTAGGCACTGATTACAGAGGGGATGGGGATGTTGCACATTCATTCGACGGTATGAGTTATGATTGAAGATCCTCCTCTCTGTACTAGGCGCTGATTACAGAGGTGATGGGGGATGTTGCACACTCATTCGACGGTATGAGTTATGATTGAAGATCCTCCTGTCTGTACTAGGCACTGATTACAGATGTGATGGGGGATGTTGCACACTCATTCGACGGTATGAGGTAGCTGTACTAGGCACTGATTACAGAGGTGATGAGGGATGTTGCACACTGATTCGACGGTATGAGGTAGCTGTACTAGGCACTGATTACAGATGTGATGGTGATGGTGTACACTCATTCGACGGTATGAGTTATCATTGAAGGTCCTCCTGTCTGTACTAGGCACTGATTACAGAGGTGATGGGGATGTTGCACACTCATTCGACGGTGTGAGTAATGATTGAAGATCCTCCTGTCTGTACTAGGCACTGATTACAGAGGTGATGGGGATGTTGCACATTCATTCGACGGTATGAGGTAGCTGTACTAGGCACTGATTACAGAGGTGATGGGGAATGTTGCACACTCTTTCGACGGTATTAGGTAGCTGTACTAGGCACTGATTACAGAGGTGAGGGGGGATGTTGTACACTCATTCGACGGTATGAGTTATGATTGAAGGTCCTCCTGTCTGTACTAGACACTGATAACAGAGGTGATGGGGGATGTTGCACACTCATTCGACGGTATGAGTTATGATTGAAGGTCCTCCTGTCTGTACTAGACACTGATAACAGAGGTGATGGGGGATGTTGCACACTCATTCGACGGTATGAGTTATGATTGAAGGTCCTCCTGTCTGTACTAGGCACTAATTACAGAGGTGATGGGGATGTTGCACACTCATTCGACGGTATGAGGTAGCTGTACTAGGCACTGATTACAGAGGTGATGGAGGATGCTGTACACTCATTTGACGGTATGAGTTATGATTGAAGATCCTCATGTCTGTACTAGGCACTGATTACAGAGGTGATGAGGGATGCTGTACACTCATTCGACGGTATGAGTTATGATTGAAGATCCTCCCGACTACTAGACACTGATTACAGAGGTGATGGGGGATGTTACACACTCATTCGACGGTATGAGTTATGATTGAAGATCCTCCTGTCTGTACTAGGCTCTGATTACAGAGGTGATGGGGAATGTTGCACACTCATTCGACGGTATGAGTTATGATTGAAGATCTTCCTGTCTGTACTAGGCACTGATTTCAGAGGTGATGGGGGATGTTCCACACTCATTCGACGATATGAGGTAGCTGTACCAGGCACTGATTACAGAGGTGATGGGGGATGTTGCACACTGATTCGACGGTATGAGGTAGCTGTACTAGGCACTGATTACAGAGGTGATGGGGGATGCTGTACACTCATTCGACGGTATGAGTTATGATTGAAGATCCTCCTGTCTGTACTAGGCACTGATTACAGAGGTGATGTGGGATGTTGCACACTCATTCGACGGTATGAGTTATGATTGAAGATCCTGCTGTCTGTACTAGGCACTGATTACAGAGGTGATGGGGAATGTTGTACACTCTTTCGACGGTATGAGGTAGCTGTACCAGGCACTGATTACAGAGGTGATGGGGGATGTTGCACACTCATTCGACGGTATGAATTATGATTGCAGATCCTCCTCTCTGTACTAGGCACTGATTACAGAGGTGATGGAGGATGTTGCACACTCTTTCGACTGTATGAGTTATGATTGAAGATCCTCCTGTTTGTACTAGGCACTGATTTCAGAGGTGATGGGGGTGTTGCACACTCATTCGACGGTATGAGGTAGCTGTTCCAGACACTGATTACAGAGGTGATGGGGGATGTTGCACACGCATTCGACGGTATGAGGTAGCTGTACTAGGCACTGATTACAGAGGTGATGGGGGATGCTGTACACTCATCCGACGGTATGAGTTATGATTGAAGGTCCTGTCTGTACTAGGCACTGATTACAGAGGTGATGGGGGATGTTGCACACTCTTTCGACGGTATGAGTTATGATTGAAGATCCTCCTGTCTGTACTAGGCACTGATTACAGAGGTGATGGGGGATGCTGTACACTCATTCGACGGTATGAGTTATGATTGAAGATCCTCCTGTCTGTACTAGGCACTGATAACAGAGGTGATGGGGAATGTTGCACACTCATTCGACGGTATGAGGTAGCTGTACCAGGCACTGATTACAGAGGTGATGGGGGATGTTGCACACTCATTCGACGGTATGAGTTATGATTGACGATCCTCCTGTCTGTACTAGGCACTGATTACAGAGGTGATGGGGATGTTGCTCACTCATTCGACGGTATGAGGTAGCCGTACCAGGCACTGATTACAGAGGTGATGGGGGATGTTGCACACTCATTCGACGGTATGAGTTATGATTGAAGATCCTCCTGTGTGTACTAGGCACTGATTACAGAGGTGATGGAGGATGTTGCACACTCATTCGACGGTATGAGGTAGCTGTACCAGGCACTGATTACAGAGGTGATGGGGGATGTTGCACACTCATTCGACGGTATGAGTTATGATTGAAGATCCTCCTGTCTGTACTAGGAACTGATTACAGAGGTGATGGGGGATGTTGCACACTCTTTCGACGGTATGAGTTATGATTGAAGATCCTCCTGTCTGTACTAGGCACTGATAACAGAGGTGATAGGGGATGTTGCACACTCATTCGACGGTATGAGGTAGCTGTACCAGGCACTGATTACAGAGGTGATGAGGGATGCTGTACACTCATTCGACGGTATGAGTTATGATTGAAGATCCTCCTGTCTGTACTAGGCACTGATTACAGAGGTGATGGGGGATGTTGCACACTCATTCGACAGTATGAGTTATGATTGAAGATCCTCCTGTCTGTACTAGGCACTGATTACAGAGGTGATGGGGGATGTTGCACACTCATTCGACGGTATGAGGTAACTGTACTAGGCACTGATTGCAGAGGTGATGGGGGATGTTGCACACTCATTCGATGGTATGAGTTATGATTGAAGGTCCTCCTGTCTGTACTAGGCACTGATTACAGAGGTGATGGGGAATGTTGCACACTCATTCGACGGTATGGGGTAGCTGTACCAGGCACTGATTTCAGAGGTGATGAGGGATGCTGTACACTCATTCGACGGTATGAGTTATGATTGAAGATCCTTCTGTCTGTACTAGGCACTGATTACAGAGGTGATGAGGGCTGTTGCACACTCATTCGACGGTATGAGTTATGATTGAAGATCCTCCTGTCTGCACTAGGCACTGATTACAAAGGTGATGGGGGATGCTGTACACTCATTCGACGGTATGAGTTATGATTGAAGGTCCTGTCTGTACTAGGCACTGATTACAGAGGTGATGGGGATGTTGCACACTCATTCGACGGTATGAGTTATGATTGAAGATCCTCCTGTCTGTACTAGGCACTGATTACAGAGGTGATGGGGATGTTGCACACTCATTCGACGGTATGAGGTAGCTGTACCAGGCACTGATTACAGAGGTGATGGGGGATGTTGCACTCATTCGACGGTATGAGTTATGATTGAAGATCCTCCTGTCTGTACTAGGCACTGATTACAGAGGTGATCGGGGATGTTGCACACTCATTCGACGGTATGAGGTAGCTGTACCAGGCACTGATTACAGAGGTGATGGGGGATATTGCACACTCTCTCGAAGGTATGAGTTATGATTGAAGATCCTCCTGTCTACTAGGCACTGATTACAGAGGTGATGGGGGATGTTGCAAACTCATTCGACGGTATGAGTTATGATTGAAGATCCTGCTGTCTGTTCTAGGCACTGATTACAGAGGTGATGGGGGATGTTGCACACTCATTCGACGGTATGAGATAGCTGTACTAGACACTGATTACAGAGGTGATGAGGGATGTTGCACACTGATTCGACGGTATGAGGTAGCTGTACTAGGCACTGATTACAGAGGTGATGGGAATGTTGCACACTCTTTCGACGGTATGAGTTATGATTGAAGATCCTCCTGTCTGTACTAGGCACTGATTACAGAGGTGATGGGGATGTTGCACATTCATTCGACGGTATGAGTTATGATTGAAGATCCTCCTCTCTGTACTAGGCGCTGATTACAGAGGTGATGGGGGATGTTGCACACTCATTCGACGGTATGAGTTATGATTGAAGATCCTCCTGTCTGTTCTAGGCACTGATTACAGAGGTGATGACGGATGTTGCACACTGATTCAACGGTATGAGGTAGCTGTACTAGGCACTGATTACAGATGTGATGAGGATGCTGTACACTCATTCGACGGTATGAGTTATCATTGAAGGTCCTCCTGTCTGTGCTAGGCACTGATTACAGAGGTGATGGGGGATGTTGCACACTCATTCGACGGTGTGAGTTATGATTGAAGATCCTCCTGTCTGTACTAGGCACTGATTACAGAGGTGATGAGGGATGCTGTACACTCATTCGACGGTATGAGTTATGATTGAAGATCCTCCTGACTGTACTAGGCACTGATTACAGAGGTGATGGGGGATGTTACACACTCATTCGACGGTAAGAGTTATGATTGAAGATTCTCCTGTCTGTACTAGGCACTGATTACAGAGGTGATGGGGGATGTTGCACACTCATTCGACTGTATGAGTTATGATTGAAGATCCTCCTGTATGTACTAGGCACTGATTACATAGGTGATGGGGGATGTTGCACACTCTTTCGACGGTATGAGTTATGATTGAAGATCCTCCTGTCTGTACTAGGCACTGATTACAGAGGTGATGGGGATGTTGCACATTCATTCGACGGTATGAATTATGATTGAAGATCCTCCTCTCTGTACTAGGCGCTGATTACATAGGTGATTGGGGATGTTGCACACTCTTTCGACGGTAAGAGTTATGATTGAAAATCCTGCTGTCTGTACTAGGCACTGATTACAGAGGGGATGGGGATGTTGCACATTCATTCGACGGTATGAGTTATGATTGAAGATCCTCCTCTCTGTACTAGGCGCTGATTACAGAGGTGATGGGGGATGTTGCACACTCATTCGACGGTATGAGTTATGATTGAAGATCCTCCTGTCTGTACTAGGCACTGATTACAGATGTGATGGGGGATGTTGCACACTCATTCGACGGTATGAGGTAGCTGTACTAGGCACTGATTACAGAGGTGATGAGGGATGTTGCACACTGATTCGACGGTATGAGGTAGCTGTACTAGGCACTGATTACAGATGTGATGGTGATGGTGTACACTCATTCGACGGTATGAGTTATCATTGAAGGTCCTCCTGTCTGTACTAGGCACTGATTACAGAGGTGATGGGGATGTTGCACACTCATTCGACGGTGTGAGTAATGATTGAAGATCCTCCTGTCTGTACTAGGCACTGATTACAGAGGTGATGGGGATGTTGCACATTCATTCGACGGTATGAGGTAGCTGTACTAGGCACTGATTACAGAGGTGATGGGGAATGTTGCACACTCTTTCGACGGTATTAGGTAGCTGTACTAGGCACTGATTACAGAGGTGATAGGGGATGTTGCACACTCATTCGACGGTATGAGGTAGCTGTACCAGGCACTGATTACAGAGGTGATGAGGGATGCTGTACACTCATTCGACGGTATGAGTTATGATTGAAGATCCTCCTGTCTGTACTAGGCACTGATTACAGAGGTGATGGGGGATGTTGCACACTCATTCGACAGTATGAGTTATGATTGAAGATCCTCCTGTCTGTACTAGGCACTGATTACAGAGGTGATGGGGGATGTTGCACACTCATTCGACGGTATGAGGTAACTGTACTAGGCACTGATTGCAGAGGTGATGGGGGATGTTGCACACTCATTCGATGGTATGAGTTATGATTGAAGGTCCTCCTGTCTGTACTAGGCACTGATTACAGAGGTGATGGGGAATGTTGCACACTCATTCGACGGTATGGGGTAGCTGTACCAGGCACTGATTTCAGAGGTGATGAGGGATGCTGTACACTCATTCGACGGTATGAGTTATGATTGAAGATCCTTCTGTCTGTACTAGGCACTGATTACAGAGGTGATGAGGGCTGTTGCACACTCATTCGACGGTATGAGTTATGATTGAAGATCCTCCTGTCTGCACTAGGCACTGATTACAAAGGTGATGGGGGATGCTGTACACTCATTCGACGGTATGAGTTATGATTGAAGGTCCTGTCTGTACTAGGCACTGATTACAGAGGTGATGGGGATGTTGCACACTCATTCGACGGTATGAGTTATGATTGAAGATCCTCCTGTCTGTACTAGGCACTGATTACAGAGGTGATGGGGATGTTGCACACTCATTCGACGGTATGAGGTAGCTGTACCAGGCACTGATTACAGAGGTGATGGGGGATGTTGCACTCATTCGACGGTATGAGTTATGATTGAAGATCCTCCTGTCTGTACTAGGCACTGATTACAGAGGTGATCGGGGATGTTGCACACTCATTCGACGGTATGAGGTAGCTGTACCAGGCACTGATTACAGAGGTGATGGGGGATATTGCACACTCTCTCGAAGGTATGAGTTATGATTGAAGATCCTCCTGTCTACTAGGCACTGATTACAGAGGTGATGGGGGATGTTGCAAACTCATTCGACGGTATGAGTTATGATTGAAGATCCTGCTGTCTGTTCTAGGCACTGATTACAGAGGTGATGGGGGATGTTGCACACTCATTCGACGGTATGAGATAGCTGTACTAGACACTGATTACAGAGGTGATGAGGGATGTTGCACACTGATTCGACGGTATGAGGTAGCTGTACTAGGCACTGATTACAGAGGTGATGGGAATGTTGCACACTCTTTCGACGGTATGAGTTATGATTGAAGATCCTCCTGTCTGTACTAGGCACTGATTACAGAGGTGATGGGGATGTTGCACATTCATTCGACGGTATGAGTTATGATTGAAGATCCTCCTCTCTGTACTAGGCGCTGATTACAGAGGTGATGGGGGATGTTGCACACTCATTCGACGGTATGAGTTATGATTGAAGATCCTCCTGTCTGTTCTAGGCACTGATTACAGAGGTGATGACGGATGTTGCACACTGATTCAACGGTATGAGGTAGCTGTACTAGGCACTGATTACAGATGTGATGAGGATGCTGTACACTCATTCGACGGTATGAGTTATCATTGAAGGTCCTCCTGTCTGTGCTAGGCACTGATTACAGAGGTGATGGGGGATGTTGCACACTCATTCGACGGTGTGAGTTATGATTGAAGATCCTCCTGTCTGTACTAGGCACTGATTACAGAGGTGATGAGGGATGCTGTACACTCATTCGACGGTATGAGTTATGATTGAAGATCCTCCTGACTGTACTAGGCACTGATTACAGAGGTGATGGGGGATGTTACACACTCATTCGACGGTAAGAGTTATGATTGAAGATTCTCCTGTCTGTACTAGGCACTGATTACAGAGGTGATGGGGGATGTTGCACACTCATTCGACTGTATGAGTTATGATTGAAGATCCTCCTGTATGTACTAGGCACTGATTACATAGGTGATGGGGGATGTTGCACACTCTTTCGACGGTATGAGTTATGATTGAAGATCCTCCTGTCTGTACTAGGCACTGATTACAGAGGTGATGGGGATGTTGCACATTCATTCGACGGTATGAATTATGATTGAAGATCCTCCTCTCTGTACTAGGCGCTGATTACATAGGTGATTGGGGATGTTGCACACTCTTTCGACGGTAAGAGTTATGATTGAAAATCCTGCTGTCTGTACTAGGCACTGATTACAGAGGGGATGGGGATGTTGCACATTCATTCGACGGTATGAGTTATGATTGAAGATCCTCCTCTCTGTACTAGGCGCTGATTACAGAGGTGATGGGGGATGTTGCACACTCATTCGACGGTATGAGTTATGATTGAAGATCCTCCTGTCTGTACTAGGCACTGATTACAGATGTGATGGGGGATGTTGCACACTCATTCGACGGTATGAGGTAGCTGTACTAGGCACTGATTACAGAGGTGATGAGGGATGTTGCACACTGATTCGACGGTATGAGGTAGCTGTACTAGGCACTGATTACAGATGTGATGGTGATGGTGTACACTCATTCGACGGTATGAGTTATCATTGAAGGTCCTCCTGTCTGTACTAGGCACTGATTACAGAGGTGATGGGGATGTTGCACACTCATTCGACGGTGTGAGTAATGATTGAAGATCCTCCTGTCTGTACTAGGCACTGATTACAGAGGTGATGGGGATGTTGCACATTCATTCGACGGTATGAGGTAGCTGTACTAGGCACTGATTACAGAGGTGATGGGGAATGTTGCACACTCTTTCGACGGTATTAGGTAGCTGTACTAGGCACTGATTACAGAGGTGAGGGGGGATGTTGTACACTCATTCGACGGTATGAGTTATGATTGAAGGTCCTCCTGTCTGTACTAGACACTGATAACAGAGGTGATGGGGGATGTTGCACACTCATTCGACGGTATGAGTTATGATTGAAGGTCCTCCTGTCTGTACTAGACACTGATAACAGAGGTGATGGGGGATGTTGCACACTCATTCGACGGTATGAGTTATGATTGAAGGTCCTCCTGTCTGTACTAGGCACTAATTACAGAGGTGATGGGGATGTTGCACACTCATTCGACGGTATGAGGTAGCTGTACTAGGCACTGATTACAGAGGTGATGGAGGATGCTGTACACTCATTTGACGGTATGAGTTATGATTGAAGATCCTCATGTCTGTACTAGGCACTGATTACAGAGGTGATGAGGGATGCTGTACACTCATTCGACGGTATGAGTTATGATTGAAGATCCTCCCGACTACTAGACACTGATTACAGAGGTGATGGGGGATGTTACACACTCATTCGACGGTATGAGTTATGATTGAAGATCCTCCTGTCTGTACTAGGCTCTGATTACAGAGGTGATGGGGAATGTTGCACACTCATTCGACGGTATGAGTTATGATTGAAGATCTTCCTGTCTGTACTAGGCACTGATTTCAGAGGTGATGGGGGATGTTCCACACTCATTCGACGATATGAGGTAGCTGTACCAGGCACTGATTACAGAGGTGATGGGGGATGTTGCACACTGATTCGACGGTATGAGGTAGCTGTACTAGGCACTGATTACAGAGGTGATGGGGGATGCTGTACACTCATTCGACGGTATGAGTTATGATTGAAGATCCTCCTGTCTGTACTAGGCACTGATTACAGAGGTGATGTGGGATGTTGCACACTCATTCGACGGTATGAGTTATGATTGAAGATCCTGCTGTCTGTACTAGGCACTGATTACAGAGGTGATGGGGAATGTTGTACACTCTTTCGACGGTATGAGGTAGCTGTACCAGGCACTGATTACAGAGGTGATGGGGGATGTTGCACACTCATTCGACGGTATGAATTATGATTGCAGATCCTCCTCTCTGTACTAGGCACTGATTACAGAGGTGATGGAGGATGTTGCACACTCTTTCGACTGTATGAGTTATGATTGAAGATCCTCCTGTTTGTACTAGGCACTGATTTCAGAGGTGATGGGGGTGTTGCACACTCATTCGACGGTATGAGGTAGCTGTTCCAGACACTGATTACAGAGGTGATGGGGGATGTTGCACACGCATTCGACGGTATGAGGTAGCTGTACTAGGCACTGATTACAGAGGTGATGGGGGATGCTGTACACTCATCCGACGGTATGAGTTATGATTGAAGGTCCTGTCTGTACTAGGCACTGATTACAGAGGTGATGGGGGATGTTGCACACTCTTTCGACGGTATGAGTTATGATTGAAGATCCTCCTGTCTGTACTAGGCACTGATTACAGAGGTGATGGGGGATGCTGTACACTCATTCGACGGTATGAGTTATGATTGAAGATCCTCCTGTCTGTACTAGGCACTGATAACAGAGGTGATGGGGAATGTTGCACACTCATTCGACGGTATGAGGTAGCTGTACCAGGCACTGATTACAGAGGTGATGGGGGATGTTGCACACTCATTCGACGGTATGAGTTATGATTGACGATCCTCCTGTCTGTACTAGGCACTGATTACAGAGGTGATGGGGATGTTGCTCACTCATTCGACGGTATGAGGTAGCCGTACCAGGCACTGATTACAGAGGTGATGGGGGATGTTGCACACTCATTCGACGGTATGAGTTATGATTGAAGATCCTCCTGTGTGTACTAGGCACTGATTACAGAGGTGATGGAGGATGTTGCACACTCATTCGACGGTATGAGGTAGCTGTACCAGGCACTGATTACAGAGGTGATGGGGGATGTTGCACACTCATTCGACGGTATGAGTTATGATTGAAGATCCTCCTGTCTGTACTAGGAACTGATTACAGAGGTGATGGGGGATGTTGCACACTCTTTCGACGGTATGAGTTATGATTGAAGATCCTCCTGTCTGTACTAGGCACTGATAACAGAGGTGATAGGGGATGTTGCACACTCATTCGACGGTATGAGGTAGCTGTACCAGGCACTGATTACAGAGGTGATGAGGGATGCTGTACACTCATTCGACGGTATGAGTTATGATTGAAGATCCTCCTGTCTGTACTAGGCACTGATTACAGAGGTGATGGGGGATGTTGCACACTCATTCGACAGTATGAGTTATGATTGAAGATCCTCCTGTCTGTACTAGGCACTGATTACAGAGGTGATGGGGGATGTTGCACACTCATTCGACGGTATGAGGTAACTGTACTAGGCACTGATTGCAGAGGTGATGGGGGATGTTGCACACTCATTCGATGGTATGAGTTATGATTGAAGGTCCTCCTGTCTGTACTAGGCACTGATTACAGAGGTGATGGGGAATGTTGCACACTCATTCGACGGTATGGGGTAGCTGTACCAGGCACTGATTTCAGAGGTGATGAGGGATGCTGTACACTCATTCGACGGTATGAGTTATGATTGAAGATCCTTCTGTCTGTACTAGGCACTGATTACAGAGGTGATGAGGGCTGTTGCACACTCATTCGACGGTATGAGTTATGATTGAAGATCCTCCTGTCTGCACTAGGCACTGATTACAAAGGTGATGGGGGATGCTGTACACTCATTCGACGGTATGAGTTATGATTGAAGGTCCTGTCTGTACTAGGCACTGATTACAGAGGTGATGGGGATGTTGCACACTCATTCGACGGTATGAGTTATGATTGAAGATCCTCCTGTCTGTACTAGGCACTGATTACAGAGGTGATGGGGATGTTGCACACTCATTCGACGGTATGAGGTAGCTGTACCAGGCACTGATTACAGAGGTGATGGGGGATGTTGCACTCATTCGACGGTATGAGTTATGATTGAAGATCCTCCTGTCTGTACTAGGCACTGATTACAGAGGTGATCGGGGATGTTGCACACTCATTCGACGGTATGAGGTAGCTGTACCAGGCACTGATTACAGAGGTGATGGGGGATATTGCACACTCTCTCGAAGGTATGAGTTATGATTGAAGATCCTCCTGTCTACTAGGCACTGATTACAGAGGTGATGGGGGATGTTGCAAACTCATTCGACGGTATGAGTTATGATTGAAGATCCTGCTGTCTGTTCTAGGCACTGATTACAGAGGTGATGGGGGATGTTGCACACTCATTCGACGGTATGAGATAGCTGTACTAGACACTGATTACAGAGGTGATGAGGGATGTTGCACACTGATTCGACGGTATGAGGTAGCTGTACTAGGCACTGATTACAGAGGTGATGGGAATGTTGCACACTCTTTCGACGGTATGAGTTATGATTGAAGATCCTCCTGTCTGTACTAGGCACTGATTACAGAGGTGATGGGGATGTTGCACATTCATTCGACGGTATGAGTTATGATTGAAGATCCTCCTCTCTGTACTAGGCGCTGATTACAGAGGTGATGGGGGATGTTGCACACTCATTCGACGGTATGAGTTATGATTGAAGATCCTCCTGTCTGTTCTAGGCACTGATTACAGAGGTGATGACGGATGTTGCACACTGATTCAACGGTATGAGGTAGCTGTACTAGGCACTGATTACAGATGTGATGAGGATGCTGTACACTCATTCGACGGTATGAGTTATCATTGAAGGTCCTCCTGTCTGTGCTAGGCACTGATTACAGAGGTGATGGGGGATGTTGCACACTCATTCGACGGTGTGAGTTATGATTGAAGATCCTCCTGTCTGTACTAGGCACTGATTACAGAGGTGATGAGGGATGCTGTACACTCATTCGACGGTATGAGTTATGATTGAAGATCCTCCTGACTGTACTAGGCACTGATTACAGAGGTGATGGGGGATGTTACACACTCATTCGACGGTAAGAGTTATGATTGAAGATTCTCCTGTCTGTACTAGGCACTGATTACAGAGGTGATGGGGGATGTTGCACACTCATTCGACTGTATGAGTTATGATTGAAGATCCTCCTGTATGTACTAGGCACTGATTACATAGGTGATGGGGGATGTTGCACACTCTTTCGACGGTATGAGTTATGATTGAAGATCCTCCTGTCTGTACTAGGCACTGATTACAGAGGTGATGGGGATGTTGCACATTCATTCGACGGTATGAATTATGATTGAAGATCCTCCTCTCTGTACTAGGCGCTGATTACATAGGTGATTGGGGATGTTGCACACTCTTTCGACGGTAAGAGTTATGATTGAAAATCCTGCTGTCTGTACTAGGCACTGATTACAGAGGGGATGGGGATGTTGCACATTCATTCGACGGTATGAGTTATGATTGAAGATCCTCCTCTCTGTACTAGGCGCTGATTACAGAGGTGATGGGGGATGTTGCACACTCATTCGACGGTATGAGTTATGATTGAAGATCCTCCTGTCTGTACTAGGCACTGATTACAGATGTGATGGGGGATGTTGCACACTCATTCGACGGTATGAGGTAGCTGTACTAGGCACTGATTACAGAGGTGATGAGGGATGTTGCACACTGATTCGACGGTATGAGGTAGCTGTACTAGGCACTGATTACAGATGTGATGGTGATGGTGTACACTCATTCGACGGTATGAGTTATCATTGAAGGTCCTCCTGTCTGTACTAGGCACTGATTACAGAGGTGATGGGGATGTTGCACACTCATTCGACGGTGTGAGTAATGATTGAAGATCCTCCTGTCTGTACTAGGCACTGATTACAGAGGTGATGGGGATGTTGCACATTCATTCGACGGTATGAGGTAGCTGTACTAGGCACTGATTACAGAGGTGATGGGGAATGTTGCACACTCTTTCGACGGTATTAGGTAGCTGTACTAGGCACTGATTACAGAGGTGAGGGGGGATGTTGTACACTCATTCGACGGTATGAGTTATGATTGAAGGTCCTCCTGTCTGTACTAGACACTGATAACAGAGGTGATGGGGGATGTTGCACACTCATTCGACGGTATGAGTTATGATTGAAGGTCCTCCTGTCTGTACTAGGCACTAATTACAGAGGTGATGGGGATGTTGCACACTCATTCGACGGTATGAGGTAGCTGTACTAGGCACTGATTACAGAGGTGATGGAGGATGCTGTACACTCATTTGACGGTATGAGTTATGATTGAAGATCCTCATGTCTGTACTAGGCACTGATTACAGAGGTGATGAGGGATGCTGTACACTCATTCGACGGTATGAGTTATGATTGAAGATCCTCCCGACTACTAGACACTGATTACAGAGGTGATGGGGGATGTTACACACTCATTCGACGGTATGAGTTATGATTGAAGATCCTCCTGTCTGTACTAGGCTCTGATTACAGAGGTGATGGGGAATGTTGCACACTCATTCGACGGTATGAGTTATGATTGAAGATCTTCCTGTCTGTACTAGGCACTGATTTCAGAGGTGATGGGGGATGTTCCACACTCATTCGACGATATGAGGTAGCTGTACCAGGCACTGATTACAGAGGTGATGGGGGATGTTGCACACTGATTCGACGGTATGAGGTAGCTGTACTAGGCACTGATTACAGAGGTGATGGGGGATGCTGTACACTCATTCGACGGTATGAGTTATGATTGAAGATCCTCCTGTCTGTACTAGGCACTGATTACAGAGGTGATGTGGGATGTTGCACACTCATTCGACGGTATGAGTTATGATTGAAGATCCTGCTGTCTGTACTAGGCACTGATTACAGAGGTGATGGGGAATGTTGTACACTCTTTCGACGGTATGAGGTAGCTGTACCAGGCACTGATTACAGAGGTGATGGGGGATGTTGCACACTCATTCGACGGTATGAATTATGATTGCAGATCCTCCTCTCTGTACTAGGCACTGATTACAGAGGTGATGGAGGATGTTGCACACTCTTTCGACTGTATGAGTTATGATTGAAGATCCTCCTGTTTGTACTAGGCACTGATTTCAGAGGTGATGGGGGTGTTGCACACTCATTCGACGGTATGAGGTAGCTGTTCCAGACACTGATTACAGAGGTGATGGGGGATGTTGCACACGCATTCGACGGTATGAGGTAGCTGTACTAGGCACTGATTACAGAGGTGATGGGGGATGCTGTACACTCATCCGACGGTATGAGTTATGATTGAAGGTCCTGTCTGTACTAGGCACTGATTACAGAGGTGATGGGGGATGTTGCACACTCTTTCGACGGTATGAGTTATGATTGAAGATCCTCCTGTCTGTACTAGGCACTGATTACAGAGGTGATGGGGGATGCTGTACACTCATTCGACGGTATGAGTTATGATTGAAGATCCTCCTGTCTGTACTAGGCACTGATAACAGAGGTGATGGGGAATGTTGCACACTCATTCGACGGTATGAGGTAGCTGTACCAGGCACTGATTACAGAGGTGATGGGGGATGTTGCACACTCATTCGACGGTATGAGTTATGATTGACGATCCTCCTGTCTGTACTAGGCACTGATTACAGAGGTGATGGGGATGTTGCTCACTCATTCGACGGTATGAGGTAGCCGTACCAGGCACTGATTACAGAGGTGATGGGGGATGTTGCACACTCATTCGACGGTATGAGTTATGATTGAAGATCCTCCTGTGTGTACTAGGCACTGATTACAGAGGTGATGGAGGATGTTGCACACTCATTCGACGGTATGAGGTAGCTGTACCAGGCACTGATTACAGAGGTGATGGGGGATGTTGCACACTCATTCGACGGTATGAGTTATGATTGAAGATCCTCCTGTCTGTACTAGGAACTGATTACAGAGGTGATGGGGGATGTTGCACACTCTTTCGACGGTATGAGTTATGATTGAAGATCCTCCTGTCTGTACTAGGCACTGATTACAGAGGTGATGGGGGATGCTGTACACTCATTCGACGGTATGAGTTATGATTGAAGATCCTCCTGTCTGTACTAGGCACTGATAACAGAGGTGATGGGGAATGTTGCACACTCATTCGACGGTATGAGGTAGCTGTACCAGGCACTGATTACAGAGGTGATGGGGGATGTTGCACACTCATTCGACGGTATGAGTTATGATTGACGATCCTCCTGTCTGTACTAGGCACTGATTACAGAGGTGATGGGGATGTTGCACACTCATTCGACGGTATGAGTTATGATTGAAGATCCTCCTGTGTGTACTAGGCACTGATTACAGAGGTGATGGAGGATGTTGCACACTCATTCGACGGTATGAGGTAGCTGTACCAGGCACTGATTACAGAGGTGATGGGGGATGTTGCACACTCATTCGATGGTATGAATTATGATTGAAGATCCTCCTGTCTGTACTAGGAACTGATTACAGAGGTGATGGGGGATGTTGCACACTCTTTCGACGGTATGAGTTATGATTGAAGATCCTCCTGTCTGTACTAGGCACTGATAACAGAAGTGATGGGGAATGTTGCACTCATTCGACGGTATGAGGTAGCTGTACCAGGCACTGATTACAGAGGTGATGGGGGATGTTGCACACTCATTCGACGGTATGAATTATGATTGACGATCCTCCTGTCTGTACTAGGCACTGATTACAGAGGTGATGGGGATGTTGCACACTCATTCGACGGTATGAGGTAGCTGTACCAGGCACTGATTACAGAGGTGATGGGGGATGTTGCACACTCATTCGACGGTATGAGTTATGATTGAAGATCCTCCTGTGTGTACTAGGCACTGATTACAGAGGTGATGGAGGATGTTGCACACTCATTCGACGGTATGAGGTAGCTGTACCAGGCACTGATTACAGAGGTGATGGGGGATGTTGCACACTCATTCGACGGTATGAGTTATGATTGAAGATCCTCCTGTCTGTACTAGGAACTGATTACAGAGGTGATGGGGGATGTTGCACACTCATTGGATGGTATGAGGTAGCTGTACCAGGCACTCATTACAGAGGTGATGGGGGATGTTGCACTCATTCGACGGTATGAGTTATGATTGAAGATATTCCTGTGACTATAATGTAGAACAGCAATAAAAACGCTGTTCCTTTGCATTTATTTGTGTCTATAGTGTAATTTTGGATAATCTCTCATGTTCATTTACATCCATTTTCATTCATACAGGATGAAAATCAAACATCATACGATCAGGGCCATGACTGTCCCAACAATGTTGGTATATAATCTTTATTGGTTTCTATACAGAAATCATATGATAAGACATTCACTTTATACATAGAACAGCACAAAATCTACCATTATGCAATTGTCTTAATGTAATTTGGAAAATATTTTGATATTGAGAGGACATGACATATATAACCATCGAATGTATTGACATTTAGTCAGGAAACCATTTGCACCTCGTTAAATAAGATGCTTCATCCGACAATAACAATATCATGCTAGATTGTGGTTTTGTTTAAAAAAGATGCTACTATATCTAGAAGGAAGAAAACATCTTGATGATTAAAGGGGGAGGGTTAGGATCACGTTATCCAGTTTTGCACATCCACATTGTTGTGTCTGTCACAAGCCAGAACCTGGATTTCCAAAGTCATATGTCGTGGTCTTGGTTCAATGATTTCAGGTGAAGGTTGATTGTTCATTTTTTTCATATTGGTGGAATTATTGACCATCATTGTATACAATTTCTTTTCATAATTAACCATAGAAACAAAAAGTAAAGCCAAAAATAATATTTGTAATTTATCAACCCATTCTGTCCTCAATTGTTGGATAGTGATAGTGAATCTAACTAATATTTGTGAATGGGTGATGATTGTTTCACACCAAAATGAACACACTGCTATATCATGCCGTTAGCAAGTAACTTTTGATGATTGATTGCTCGACTGATGTTTAACGTTAAGTGAAGAGTTTTTTTTCAACCAAAAACATTAAAAAGGTAAAAGGTAGGACTATGGACTGAGTCGAAAATATTTTCCTGTAGCAGGCCATACACAAATGATCACTCCCAACAAACCTGTTTATTAAAAGGGGTTGCTACAAGAAAATATGGGAGATATCAGAAGTCGTAAATCAAAGAAAGGCAGACAATACAATGGACAAAGAAAAAAGGACTAATAATGATCTACAAAAACAAAATACTACACAGAAAACTAAAGATTGAGAAACAAGAACCCCACTAAAAACCGGGTGTTAACTCACGTGCTACTGCTCCGCTAGTGACTCTTGTCGTGTTGCTATTAACAGACTCAACCATCACCTTACATGTACACTAGTGTATGTAAATGAATACAAATAACATTTATAAACATGAACTCCCGTCAAAAAGAGAGTACAGACCTATTAGAGGATCGGCACATGTAAACTGTTGTTACCATAAAATTGTATGGATATGAACACAAACACGTGAAATAAAGGAAAAGCAGATAAAATAATACAGAAAAAGCCGATAAAATAATAAAGGAAAAGGGGATAAAATAATAAAGAACATTTAGTTTTTTGAATATATATGTAGACAGAAAGTTAGAAAGCAATAGGAGTAATTCCATACCGTACTCAGTGTCTTTTTCAAGCTTAAACACTGCAAGGGAGGTAAGTCTGATAAAATTAACACCAGTCGACATATTGATATTATGAAACCACAGAAGAGAGAACATATTATCAACAACCAATTTCTCGATTTACGTTTTGATGAACAGCAGAAGGGTATCTAGCTGACTTTTATGGGTAGGGGAAAACCTCAAAGTGATGAACAACAGAAGGGTATCTAGCTTACTTTTATGGGTAGGGAAAAACCTCAAAGTGATGAACAACAGAAGGGTATCTAGCTTACTTTTATGGGTAGGGGAAAAACCTCAAAGTGATGAACAACAGAAGGGTATCTAGCTTACTTTTATGGGTAGAGGGAAAAACATCAAAGTGATGAACAACATAATGGTATCTAGCTTACTTTTATGGGTAGAGGGAAAAACCTCAAAGTGATGAACAACATAATGGTATCTAGCTTACTTTTATGGGTAGAGGGAAAAACATCAAAGTGATGAACAACAGAAGGGTATCTAGCTTACTTTTATGGGTAGAGGGAAAAACATCAAAGTGATGAACAACATAATGGTATCTAGCTTACTTTTATGGGTAGAGGGAAAAACCTCAAAGTGATGAACAACATAATGGTATCTAGCTTACTTTTATGGGTAGGGGAAAAACCTCAAAGTGATGAACAACATAATGGTATCTAGCTTACTTTTATGGGTAGAGGGAAAAACATCAAAGTGATGAACAACAGAAGGGTATCTAGCTGACTTTCATGGGTAGAGGAAAAAACCTTAAAGTGATGAACAACATAATGGTATCTAGCTTACTTTTATGGGTAGGGAAAAACCTCAAAGTGATGAACAGCAGAAGGGTATCTAGCTTACTTTTATGGGTAGGGAAAAACCTCAAAGTGATGAACAACAGAAGGGTATCTAGCTGACTTTTATGGGTAGGGGAAAAACCTCAAAGTGATGAACAACAGAAGAGTATCTAGCTTACTTTTATGGGTAGAGGGAAAAACATCAAAGTGATGAACAACAGAAGGGTATCTAGCTGACTTTTATGGGTAGAGGGAAAAACCTCAAAGTGATGAACAACAGAAGGGTATCTAGCTTACTTTTATGGGTAGGGAAAAACATCAAAGTGATGAACAACAGAAGGGTATCTAGCTTACTTTTATGGGTAGAGGGAAAAACCTCAAAGTGATGAACAACATAATGGTATCTAGCTTACTTTTATGGGTAGGGGAAAACCTCAAAGTGATGAATAACAGAAGGGTATCTAGCTGACTTTTATGGGTAGAGGGAAAAACATCAAAGTGATGAACAACAGAAGGGTATCTAGCTTACTTTTATGGGTAGAGGGAAAAACCTCAAAGTGATGAACAACATAATGGTATCTAGCTTACTTTTATGGGTAGGGAAAAACCTCAAAGTGATGAATAACAGAAGGGTATCTAGCTGACTTTTATGGGTAGAGGGAAAAACATCAAAGTGATGAACAACAGAAGGGTATCTAGCTTACTTTTATGGGTAGGGGAAAAACCTCAAAGTGATGAACAACAGAAGGGTATCTAGCTTACTTTTATGGGTAGAGGGAAAAACATCAAAGTGATGAACAACAGAAGGGTATCTAGCTGACTTTTATGGGTAGAGGGAAAAACCTCAAAGTGATGAACAACATAATGGTATCTAGCTTACTTTTATGGGTAGGGGAAAACCTCAAAGTGATGAATAACAGAAGGGTATCTAGCTTACTTTTATGGGTAGGGAAAAACCTCAGTGATGAATAACAGAAGGGTATCTAGCTGACTTTTATGGGTAGAGGGAAAAACATCAAAGTGATGAACAACAGAAGGGTGTCTAGCTTACTTTTATGGGTAGGGGAAAACCTCAAAGTGATGAATAACAGAAGGGTATCTAGCTGACTTTTATGGGTAGGGAAAACCTCAAAGTGATGAACAACAGAAGGGTATCTAGCTTACTTTTATGGGTAGGGGAAAAACCTCAAAGTGATGAACAACAGAAGGGTATCTAGTTTACTTTTATGGGTAGAGGGAAAAACTTCAAAGTGATGAACAACAGAAGGGTATCTAGCTTACTTTTATGGGTAGGGGAAAAACCTCAAAGTGATGAACAACAGAAGGGTGTCTAGCTTACTTTTATGGATAGGGGAAAAACATCAAAGTGATGAACAACAGAAGGGTATCTAGCTGACTTTTATGGGTAGGGGAAAAACCTCAAAGTCACATGATTGGAAAACCATATTTAAATTAAAAAATCTTTTGAGAGCAAGAAAACGAAAATGGCTAAGCAAGATATCTAAAATAGTCAAAGGTTACCAAAGTGTGGGGCAAATGTACCTTAGTTTTATTTGTAATTATATTATTCAACAATAAAAATATCCTATAACTCAAAATAAGTAAATGCGTAATCCTCTAGGCATAATATTAATGAATGCTTTTGATATTCTCAGATTTCGTCTCATTGTACTATAACAAGGAAGACTTCCAAAGATAGAAGATTCTGGTATTTCGAAACTTCATTAATATTAGCCTTTTTTCCCTTCACAAGGGTTACAATTTTCCGTCCAGAAAATAAATATGCAGATATTGTTATTCTTCATTTAGTTATTTGGGGTACTATAGTCCTGGTTTCATTTTGCTGGACAGCAACCCATAAAACTAACTTAACCTCGCCACTTTTTATTGAAGTGCCTGTACTAAGTGAGGAAAGTGAGCTGTCATATATGTTTGTGCTAGATTTTGACCCTGTTTCTGCTGTTTTTCGATTGGATTATGGAACAGTTGCTAGCAGTTTTTAATTTGTTGTTTTTCATATCATTGTTATCTAACGTGTAATAGTAACACATGTCAAAGTAACACGACTAAATGACATATAAAATAAAACAATGTCTGACAAACTCATCTGTAAAAATGATGAAGCTTCAGACGGAAATATGTTAGTATTTGAGATATTTTAGGTAATGTTATTTATCAACTTGTTTTTTTTTCTTGGTTGACATTCTATCGCTATTATTATACTGTCTAACCTTGACATATTATAAAAAACACTATCGTGGTTTTCTCCAGATACTCCGGTTTCCTCCACCAAAAAAACTGACCGCCACGGTATAACTGAAATATTGTTGAAAGTGGCGTTAAACACAATAACACTCACTATCAACGATATCACAGATAAAGAAATGTACCCTATCGGATCACATGGGTTGAAAACTTTGTGGGAGTTGTTACTGGAACTTTTTGTGATGTTGTTTAATTTTGATTTGATATTTCACTTGTTTTGTTCACTCCGATTACGATTTGTCATCTGACATCAGCCAGAGGCTCAAATAAGCCTTCTCGTGTACATTCCTTAAACTATAATAGTTTTGACTTCTATGTCAGATCAAATGCTTGGCGATGTATTCTAATATATGATTGATTCGAAGGTCAACCTGTTGTCGTTGCCTCAGAGATAGTTTCGACTTCTTTTCTAGGATAACTGCCTGTTAGGTCACCAGTCTTACCAGCAATATGGTGCTAGTGCTTCCGAAGAAGTGCATATAGCATAATAAAGATGGCTGTCCCGGTGTTTGATTGGCCGATGCATTTATCATTTCTTCTCCAAAACTATTGCCAAGTTACCACGATTGCCAGAAATGTTCCTCTGGAGGTGCATAAGAATTGTTGCTACTCTTCAAAGCCAATTTAACATTAAAGATGTCTATCCTGGATCCTGAGTTGCTGGGACATTTATCATTTCGTCTTTAGAACTACTGCATGAAAAGTGTGAAGATATCAAACGTGTAATCAGAAGAAAGGGAAGAAAAATAACGATTCATAAGCTATTAAGGAGAAAAATAAAGATTGTGGAACACGGCTCTGAACTTATGTTCTCCGGAATAGCATGCACTTTCTGCTCCATCAGTGGCACACGTCGTATTATTTTTGATAAAATTATCGTAATAGGTCATGAAAGTGGAAAGAAAGACAGGATTGTGACAATAAAAAGGGAAAACATCCGGGGTCATCTGTAATACAGATATGCGTAACGGTTAACCAAGTCTAATGGCGATCCTGATAGTAACTGCACGTTCTAGAATATGATATTAACTGAGAGATATATACAAACATATTCAAGTGCTGCTGGAATATTGCTACATATAAATGGAAAGTTCACACTAGGAAAATTGAACTAATCTCTTTTGTAGTAAATATTAGTAAAATTTCAATTTATAAGTTTATATGTGATGTGCTTTATTTCATGTTCAATTGCATAGCCATAGAAGCGATCATCATAGTCACTAAGCTTGGAATTTGAAAACGAATGGACATTATCCATATATCGGAACGTGCAATTGGGGATCCTGGATAGCGTTCTTTCGTTTTTCATGAGAAGCCACTGCATGAAGTTTGCTTCATATGAATAAAGGAACAAGTCGACGAGATGAGGAGCACAATTGGTACACATAGGTATACTGAGTCTCTGTTGAAAAACACGTACCCCAAACAAAGCAACTATGTTGTCAACCAAAAACAGTTTCAGAGAACTTTATGTTAGAATCAAAGTGTTTTTTTCTCTCTCACATAATAAGATGTGTCCCTTCCTAGAACAAGATATGTGCATCTACGTTGGCTATTTGTCTTCTTAAACAAAGTCGAACACATTTTTTTAATCTGTCTTTTATTTTAGAGTGGGGCTAGTTGTGTAATGTAGAAAAGTCAAATGTTCTAATGGTATTTCATCTGATTCACACCACCCCAAGAGTAGCTCTGAAGCTCTGTTGTGACTACTGATATAATAGATTATGGGTTATTGTGGGTTATTTTTAAGAATCTACAGTTGGAGTGTATTCTCCATTACGTAGATACTGCCGTGTCGGAGCAATTGATAACGAGTTTTTCTTAGAGCTTGTGTTTTTGATTCCTGGATTTGTTTTACTTTGTTAGCTGATCGTCAATATTTAACTTATTAAACTTCTCCACTATCGTACTCAACTACTATACAATAACCGCCATGGAGGTTCCTACAGGTAATACATACTAATTATGGGCAACAATATATTGAATTTTTTGCGCACGACACCTTCCTGGAATAAAAAAAAACGTAGATATCAAATTTAGTGCGCACGACGCGTCTCTGGAATAACCGTCATCAGATATGCTTCTGAAATAACCGTCATCAGATACGTTTCTGGAATAACCGTCATCAGATACGTTAAAAATATAATGATTGGAAAGCCAAAAATGTAACCTTTATGATGTACGTTCATACTTAAAAGATTAGCAAACCAAATAATTATTTTAAAAAGTCTGAGAGCAAGTAACCCAAAGAGCTTAAACAAGATTATCTAATGTTATCTATGCTTCATAGAGTGATATTTAGGAACTGTAAATATCACACAAATGTATCTAACAAACCATGTCGGTGCCGAGGTATTGACTACTGAGTTAATGTATAAACCAAAGGGCATAGGCAGGATAACCAAAAATCAGCTGATATTGCCTATGGCTGAGAGAAATTATCATTGATTTTAATAAATTGCATTCTTTAAGAACTGTAAATTCCAAACTTAAATGTATCTAACAAACCATGAGAAAATGATAAACTCGGTGACTACTTGTCCATCAAGAGAGATATCGACCAGTGATAGCAATGCATACGAATATCCAAATTAGTGCGCACGAAGCGTTTCAGGAATAACCTTGTAACCAAATGATTTAAAAGACTTCGTGAGCAAGTAATTAAAAAGGACATACATGTACATGTAAACAGAATATTCAAAATCGGCTAATATTACATACATGTACATGTAATATTGTCGAAGCACTGACCACTGAGCGATGATACACATGGGGACTAATATTCCACCAGCAGAGGTATCGACGACCCAGTGATAGTCATAAAGCACACGTAAATTCAAACTTTAACATGATCAAAGCTACAAAGATCCCATTGGACGACAATATTTGACATAATTAATGATGACTTATTTTGTTTTATGCATCATCTTTCATGAAGAAAGAGTCTACTGTACTAAGGATGATCTTCTAAATTGCAAAGTTCACAAAGACAAAATTGAAGCATATGTAGTAATGTATCTTTTTATCTATTTATTTTTGTTATGCGTGGCTGGTTTCTTGCTAATAGTATCACTTAAATAATTTATTTCATTGTTCTCTGTTCTAAGACTTCTTGACAATAAATGGTAATTTTCATATTCGTCATAATCTGAGCTGTCACTGTCTAACCTATAACTGTATTTATTATCTTTATCTCTAGATCTTTGTCTGGGGCTAGATGATAAGTCATCGTAACTTGTATCACTTGAAGACCCCCAACTATCATAGTTATTACGTTTACCATTGTCGTCAATGTCATATTCCCAGCTGTCACTGCTGTCGTCAAGATGACGCTTAGTTTGCTTGGGACGTGCATTATTACGCTTACCACTGCCATTATTGTCATATTCCCAACTGTCACTGCTGTCGCCAAAAGGACGCTTAGTTTGCTTGTGACGTGCATTATTATGCTTACCGCTGCTACGATCGTCATATTCCAAACTGTCACTGCTGTCGTCATACAGACGGTGACGTGCACTATTACGTTTACCACTTTCACCATTGTCATATTCACTGCTGTCGTCATAGAGACGTTTAGTTTGCTTGTGACGCGCATTATTACGTTTACCACTTTTACCTTTGTCATATTCACTACTGTCACTGCTATCGTCATAGAGACGGTGACGTGCATTATTACGTTTACCACTTTCACCATTGTCATATTCACTACTGTCACTGCTATCGTCATAGAGACGATGACGTGCATTATTACGTCTACCACTTTTACCATTGTCATATTCACTACTGTCACTGCTATCGTCATAGAGACGGTGACGCACATTATTACGTCTACCACTTTTACCATTGTCATATTCACTACTGTCACTACTGTCGTCATAGAAACGTTTTGTCTTTTCTTGACGGATATTCTTCAAATTGTCATCCATGTTGGTGGTGTCTTCCCAGCTGTCACTGCTCCAACTACTTTCATAATTATAGGAGTTCGTTATAGTCGTAGATTTCCCTCGGCCATGTTCTGCGTTTGGAAATGCTTTGTTTCTTCTTCTTTCGTCAGATTCGCTTGACGAAAGATCATATTCCGATTTTGCAGAATCACCATACCACATATCACTTTCCCAAGAGTCGCTGCTGTCCCATGAGTCACTATCCCAAACGTCCGTCTCTCTGCGACCTTCGCCATTGACCCCTGCATGATCCCCGCCATTTTTACCTCCTTGATCAACACCAATTCCCCCGTCATCACCTCCTCCTTGATCAAAACCATTTGATCCACCATTACCTTCACCATTTGATCCTCCTTGATCAAAGCCATTTTCCCCGCCATTATCACCTCCTTGATCAAAGCCATTTCCCCCGTCATCACCTCCTCCTTGATCAAAGCCATTTGATCCACCATTACCTCCTCCATTACCAAAGCCATTTGATCCACCATTACCTCCTCCATTACCAAAGCCATTTGAACCACCATTACCTCCTCCATTACCAAAGCCATTTGATCCACCATTACCTCCTCCATTACCAAAGCCATTTGATCCACCATTACCTCCTCCATTACCAAAGCCATTTGATCCACCATTACCCCCTCCATTACCAAAGCCATTTGATCCACCATTACCTCCTCCATTACCAAAGCCATTTGATCCACCATTACCTCCTCCATTACCAAAGCCATTTGATCCACCATTACCCCCTCCATTACCAAAGCCATTTGATCCACCATTACCTCCTCCATTACCAAAGCCATTTGATCCACCATTACCTCCTCCATTACCAAAGCCATTTGATCCACCATTACCTCCTCCATTACCAAAGCCATTTGATCCACCATTACCTCCTCCATTACCAAAGCCATTTGATCCACCATTACCCCCTCCATTACCAAAGCCATTTGATCCACCATTACCCCCTCCATTACCAAAGCCATTTGATCCACCATTACCTCCTCCATTACCAAAGCCATTTGATCCACCATTACCTCCTCCATTACCAAAGCCATTTGATCCACCATTACCTCCTCCATTACCAAAGCCATTTGATCCACCATTACCTCCTTCATTACCAAAGCCATTTGATCCACCATTACCGCCACCATTTGAACCTCCTTGATCAAAGCCATTACCCCCGTCATTATCTCCTCCTTGATCAAAGCCATTTGATCCACCATTCCCCCCTCCATTACCAAAGCCATTTGATCCACCATTACCTCCTCCATTTCGTCCTCCATTACCAAAGCCATTAGATCCACCATTGCCTCCACCATTTCCCCCTCCATTACCAAAGCCATTTGATCCACCATTACCTCCACCATTTAACCCTCCTTGATCAAATCCATTTGATCCACCATTACCTCCACCATTTAACCCTCCTTGATCAAAGCCATTTGATCCACCATTACCTCCACCATTTAACCCTCCTTGATCAAAGCCATTTGATCCACCATTACCTCCACCATTTAACCCTCCTTGATCAAAACCATTTGATCCACCATTGCCTCCACCATTTAACCCTCCTTGATCAAAAACATTTCCCCCGTCATCATCTCCTACTTGATCAAAGCCATTAGATCCACCCTTACCTCCACCATTTGTCCCTCCATTACTAAATCCCTTTGATCCACTATTACCTCCACCATTTGTCCCTCCATTACCAAATCCATTTGATCCACCATTACCTCCACCATTCAACCTTCCTTGATCAAAGCCATTAGATCCACCATTGCCTCCACCATTTGTCTCTCCATTACTAAATCCATTTGATCCACCATTACCTCCACCATTTAACCCTCCTTGATCAAAGCCATTTGATCCACCATTACCTCCACCATTTAACCCTCCTTGATCAAAGCCATTTGATCCACCATTGCCTCCACCATTTGTCCCTCCATTACCAAATCCATTTGATCCACCATTACCTCCACCATTTAACCCTCCTTGATCAAAGCCATTTGGTCCACCATTACCTCCACCATTTAATCCTCCTTGATCAAAGCCATTAGATCCACCATTGCCTCCACCATTTAACCCTCCTTGATCGAAACCATTTCCCCCGTCATCATCTCCTCCTTGATCAAAACCATTAAATCCACCATTACCTCCACCATTTGTCTCTCCATTACCAAATCCATTTGATCCACTATTACCTCCACCATTACCAAAGCCATTAGATCCACCATTGCCTCCACCATTTGTTCCTCCATTACCTCCACCATTTAACCCTCCTTGATCAAATCCATTTGATCCACCATTACCTCCTCCATTTAACCCTCCTTGATCAAAACCATTTGATCCACCATTGCCTCCACCATGTAACCCTCCTTGATCAAAGCTATTAGATCCACCATTACCTCCACCATTTGAACCTCCTTGATCAAAGCCATTTGATCCACCACTACCTCCACCATTTAACCCTCCTTGATCAAAACCATTAGATCCACCATTACCTCCACCATTTGAGCCTCCTTGATCAAAGCCATTTGATCCACCATTACCTCCACCATTTAACCCTCCTTGATCAAAACCATTTCCCCCGTCATCATCTCCTTGATCAAAGCCATTAGATCCACCATTTGTCCCTCCATTACCAAATCCATTTGATCCACCATTACCTCCACCATTTGATCCACCATTACCTCCACCATTTAACCCTCCTTGATCAAAGCTAGTAGATCCACCATTACCTCCACCATTTGTCCCTCCATTACCAAATCCATTTGATCCACCATTACCTCCACCATTTGATCCACCATTACCTCCACCATTTAACCCTCCTTGATCAAAGCTAGTAGATCCACCATTACCTCCACCATTTAACCCTCCTTGATCAAAGCTAGTAGGTCCACCATTACCTCCACCATTTGACTCTCCATTACTTCCACTTCCAAAACCATTTGATCCACCATTACCTCCACCATTTGTTCCTCCATTACCAAATCCATTTGATCCACTATTCCTTCCACCATTACCAAAGCCATTAGATCCACCATTACCTCCACCATTTGACCCTCCATTACCTCCACCATTTCCCCCACCATTACTTCCACCTCCAAAACCATTTGATCCACCATTACCTCCACCATTTGACCCTCCTTGATCGAAGCCATTTCCCTCGCCATTACTTCCACCTCCAAAGCCATTTAATCTACCATTACCTCCATTATTTGTAATTGATTTTACTTCTGGAAATTATGAGGCTTTATTTTAGGATTTGATCATTACAATTTTTGTAAAATAAATAAATTTGTTGTGTTCTAAGAGGAGTTTGACGATGCCAAAGTGGTAATCAGATTCCATAAATCGAAGAAGAACAGACAACACAATGGCCAAAAGAAAAAGCATAAAAGGACAAACAACTATCTACAAAACATACACCACACAAATGTAATGATCGAGTAACACGAACCCCACTAAAACCGGAGGTGAACTCGGGTGTTCCGGAAGGGTAAGCAGGTCCTGCTCCACTAGTGGCACCGGTTGTGTTAATCTAAATTATACAATCATCGTAGTAACATTTATCTTAAATAGCGAGTTAGTCTTAACTTGTCATAACTAAACATTAACGTCTTAACTTTTCATAGCTAAACATTAACGTCTTAACTTGTCATAACTAAACATTAATTTCTTAACTTGTCATAACTAAACATTAACGTCTTAACTTGTCATAACTAAACATTAACGTCTTAACTTGTCATAACTAAACATTAACGCCTTAACTTGTCATAACTAAACATTAACGTCTTAACTTTTCATAACTAAACATTAACGTCTTAACTTGTCATAACTAAACATTAACGTCTTAACTTGTCATAACTAAACATTAACGTCTTAACTTGTCATAGCTAAATATTAACGTCTTAACTTGTCATAACTAAACATTAACGTTTTAACCTGTCATAACTAAACATTAACGTCTTAACTTGTCATAACTAAACAATAACGCTCATTTATTCCTTTTGGAGACCCAATTATCAAGATGGGAGAGTTGTGATCCCATTAACCGTTTTAACCCTGTCACATTTTTGTGCCTGTCCCAAGCCAGAACTTGGATTTCTAACGTCATATGTAGTGATCCATATATTTGTTGTTGTTTTCGTTCAATGAGTGAAGTTAAGATGTGATTGTTTATATTAATTGCATTGTTGACCATCACTGTTTAAACTTTTGTTCACAGATGTATAGTAATAAGACATACAAGGTAGCACTAACAAGATTGTTTGTCACGAATAACCAAACACCGCGTTAAATAACAAGATTGTTTGTCACGAATAACTAAACACCGCGTTAAATAACAACTCTGCATGTTGGGTTCTTTTGCTGTCACGATTTCTGTTTTTACTTGATAAGAAGAGTATGAAGATACCAAAAGGTAATCAGAATCCGTATATCGAAGAAGAACATACAACATAATGGCCAAATGAAAAAGGACAAAAGGACAAACAACGATCTACAAAACATATACATCAAACTAAAGATCGAGTAACACGAACCCCACTAAAAACCAGGGGTGAACTCACGTGATCCGGGGCGATAAACAGTTCCTGCTTCACTAGTTGCACCCGTCGTGTTAATCTAGCTACGAACACGGTAATAAGTCATGAATGAGGAAAGGATTGGGTGATTACGACAAATGGAATACATCCGTGGTCATTTGTGACAAAGATATTCCATAATGGTCAACCAAGTAATGGTGGCGACCGTAAAGCTTTCGAAGTGATGACTTCAACTTAACCAATAGGAACCCTTGGTTCAGTAGCTTCCTTGTTAGCAGTAACTCTCTATCAATTTCGAGGTGTAGGTCAAGGTATGAAGCAGACCTCACTGTATATGTGGTATCCTTTATTTCAACCTCTTATTTGTACATTATAACGGTAACGAATAACGGAAAAGTAATAACATTAATTTACATTTTATCGGTGGTCAGATTTCATCTCTTAATTTTAATTTTTGACGACCACGATATAGCTTAAATATTGCTGAAAATCGCATCAAATACCGATATATAATGATGTCTTTAAAAACAAGATATATATGTTGTCGACTTGCGGATGAATTGTGACATGTGAGTAAACCGTTTTTATCTTGATATTTGCTTACAATATCACATTATTGATAATAAAATCGTAGTACCCACAACTCATTTGTGGAATAACATTCATCAGGTAAGTTCAAAGTTCAAAGACACAAGATTGGAAAGCCAAATACTGTAAAGATCTTTAGAGACAAAAAACTCAAAAGGGTATAAAAAGGGTAGCAAACAAACATCGCTAATAATAAAGCTCCTTATGACTGAGGGAGTGAGAGAGTGATTGTTGTTCACAAAGGAATTTCCATGGGGGTTTTCTCGCGTGCGGTTGATATAACCATGCGACCTAACGTCCAACGGTTGATCGAACGGAATGTCAAATGTCATGTGACGTTCTTTAGACTAATCAAATTCAAGATATCTATATGAGTATGTAATAATATACAATTATTGACTTTGGAATAAGTTGCTATCTGGATTTATCAACCTGAAAAAATGTAATATTCACCGAGCGTCAGGCGAGGTGAATATACATTTTTAAATGTTGATCAATCAGATAGCAACCTATTCCAAAGTCAAAGATTGTTTCATTTCATGAACATATTTTATTGTTATCTACTTACAGTTACAAATTTATGGTCATACCAATAAAATATCACAATTTTGGAGCGTTTGTTTATGATTCAATCGAAAAACAAATGTTAAGCACAATCTCACTGGTTATTGATAGGATAGCAAAAGTCCGGTTTTCCCCATATATTTGTATGCCTTGTGAGGGTGATATTACTTTCCGGACACTTGACAGGATCTATTTTTAGCCGAGAGGGTGATATCGCAAGTACTCAAAACCTCTTAATCAGTTTTAAGCCAATCAAATGCAAGCTAAATTACAGTCATGTAATAATATATATTAACTGTTATTCTAATATGACGTTCTTCAAATGCTTTTGAGTCCAAACCCGTGGTAAAAAAAAACATTTATCTATAACCGATTACTTCATAGATAGACGTGGTTTGTTTGTAAAGCGGCTGTTCCGTTGCACTCCCTTGTAAAATATGCACAATGACGCAATACACAAAATAAACAAGCATTGCGTGTATTGAAAATCGGCGTGATTTGCAAATCGCAAATACGTTTCATAAAAAATAAACATAAACTACCATGTCTACGACTACGGCACCTTCGTCTTTGAAAATAGGCAGTTTAGCAGTTTAGTTCAACTTAACAATGAAGTGATTAAAATAGTAAGCTATATTACACAATTTCCTGGACATTATATCATCCTGAGTTTAGAAACGGGTCGAGTATTGAAAGCCTTCAAACATTTACAGTGTAAATATGAACCAGTGGATATAGCCACAGACTTCATTGAAGATTCCATATCTGACATTTCAGTCGGTTCAATGTCCTTCAATTAACGGAACAGCCAACAATCACTGGATGACCTAGACCACTTCGATTTGAAATTTTAACGTACTAGTCCTATTAGAATCGAAATCATTACTGGTAGTTATATATTTATATTGTTTTTACCCCGGGTTGTCACTTTATGCCTTCATTTTACCCCTCAATAATGTAATTGTCATTAAAACTAAGCCGTACACATTTGTAGATAAATATATTATGAAAATTACACTTACCGTTCTTTGTTACTAGTATATCGCTATGTTAAACTTACCGGTCTTTGTTACTAGTATATCGCCATGTTAAACTTACCGTTCTTTGTTACTAGTATATCGCCATGTTAAACTTACCGTTCTTTGTTACTAGTATATCGCCATGTTAAACTTACCGTTCTTTGTTACTAGTATATCGCCATGTTAAACTTACCGTTCTTTGTTACTAGTATATCGCCATGTTAAACTTACCGTTCTTTGTTACTAGTATATCGCCATGTTAAACTTACCGTTCTTTGTTACTAGTATATCGCCATGTTAAACTTACCGTTCTTTGTTACTAGTATATCGCCATGTTAAACTTACCGTTCTTTGTTACTAGTATATCGCCATGTTAAACTTACCGTTCTTTGTTACTAGTATATCGCCATGTTAAACTTACCGTTCTTTGTTACTAGTATATCGCCATGTTAAACTTACCGTTCTTTGTTACTAGTATATCGCCATGTTAAACTTACCGTTCTTTGTTACTAGTATATCGCCATGTTAAACTTACCGTTCTTTGTTACTAGTATATCGCCATGTTAAACTTACCGTTCTTTGTTACTAGTATATCGCCATGTTAAACTTACCGTTCTTTGTTACTAGTATATCGCCATGTTAAACTTACCGTTCTTTGTTACTAGTATATCGCCATGTTAAACTTACCGTTCTTTGTTACTAGTATATCGCCATGTTAAACTTACCGTTCTTTGTTACTAGTATATCGCCATGTTAAACTTACCGTTCTTTGTTACTAGTATATCGCCATGTTAAACTTACCGTTCTTTGTTACTAGTATATCGCCATGTTAAACTTACCGTTCTTTGTTACTAGTATATCGCCATGTTAAACTTACCGTTCTTTGTTACTAGTATATCGCCATGTTAAACTTACCGTTCTTTGTTACTAGTATATCGCCATGTTAAACTTACCGTTCTTTGTTACTAGTATATCGCCATGTTAAACTTACCGTTCTTTGTTACTAGTATATCGCCATGTTAAACTTACCGTTCTTTGTTACTAGTATATCGCCATGTTAAACTTACCGTTCTTTGTTACTAGTATATCGCCATGTTAAACTTACCGTTCTTTGTTACTAGTATATCGCCATGTTAAACTTACCGTTCTTTGTTACTAGTATATCGCCATGTTAAACTTACCGTTCTTTGTTACTAGTATATCGCCATGTTAAACTTACCGTTCTTTGTTACTAGTATATCGCCATGTTAAACTTACCGTTCTTTGTTACTAGTATATCGCCATGTTAAACTTACCGTTCTTTGTTACTAGTATATCGCCATGTTAAACTTACCGTTCTTTGTTACTAGTATATCGCCATGTTAAACTTACCGTTCTTTGTTACTAGTATATCGCCATGTTAAACTTACCGTTCTTTGTTACTAGTATATCGCCATGTTCTAGCCTCTCTTTTATCTTACGTCCTGGATGTATAATTTCTGAATAGAAAATGTAGAACAACTTTAAAAAATTACAAGACTGTCATGTTAAAAAAAGACAATTATTCTTTAATTAGCACTACATATACAGAAATCTCGCATATTTGATGGGTATGTAGAATTTTCATCCAATTCTGTATTTATTCTATGATTTGAATGTGCCGAGAGCTTGCGATAGTTTGTAGATCGAAAGGGGCCAAAAGGTGCCAATTTAAGAAATGTATTGGTTTTTATTTTTCATCCAATTTTAATGCATTCATCTTAATGTGTTTATTTTGTGTGGTATTGAAGACAATTGCTTACTTTATTTTGGAAAAGGGCCGAAAAAAGACCCCGAAATACCGAACTTTCACATATTTGAAAGGTGCTGTAAACATAATTTTTATTTTGCATTCAATTTTGATGCGTTTCCTCTTCTTTTAATTGATTGTGTTGAGATTTTGCCCTGCCGTGTCGAAAGGTGCCAAAATATGCCAAATTTCGACATTCGTATCTTGCTGTGTAGTCTTTAATCTAATGGCGTTATCTGAGAGTTATTTATTATTTGCGCTTATGTTCTATTATTATTTTTTTGATATGTTTAAAGTTTGCAAAATTTTGTATTCCGTGGAATAATTTTCATTAGGTGAATGTTTAGTATGACCAGCTTCAAAACGAAGTTTACTCAAAATGTCAGTTTGTGAATCATATGAATCTCAATCAAATACACTGGCACTTGAATCCCCTTCTAAAATATAGATTTTATAGGACCCGGAATTAAAATTAAAATAATGAGGGGTCCGTTACATATTTTTTTTTTACTCAACAGGTGAGCACAATGCTGGTGATATTTATTTTTTCAACATTCTGCTCTGTAAATTATTAACAAAGCCGATAACGGAATGGTCCGGAATCCGTGCCTCATTATTTCCCGACTAGGTCAGCCTATTTTTTTTCTGGATGTTTTTTTTTTTTTTTTTTTTTTTTTTTTTTTTTTTTTATAGAATAGCTGATTATTCATACATTTATAAATATTAAGATGAACATTATATTACGAGTTGTGTGAATCATTTGTCTAGTATTATTTACTTAAATCATGAATTATAGAAAAATATGATAAATACAACAATAAGTATGGTTAATCTAATAGAAAATTAAAATATGAAAATAAAATAATAAACTTCTAGTAAAGCTCATGAAGACGTACTTTCTCCGCTTTCGTGTTTTTGAGAATGGTCATGAAATTGTTTCTACCATGTCATGGTTTACAAAAGATAAGAAGAGTTTGAAGATACAAAAGGGGTAATCAGAATCCGTAAATCGAAGAAGGAAAGACAACAGAATGGCCAAAAGAAAAAGAACAAACAACAATCTACAAAACATACACATAAAACCAAACAACAATCTACAAAACATACACATAAAACCAAACAACAATCTACAAAACATACACATAAAACCAAACAACAATCTACAAAACATTACACATAAAACCAAACAACAATCTACAAAACATACACATAAAACCAAACAACAATCTACAAAACATACACATAAAACCAAACAACAATCTACAAAACATACACATAAAACCAAACAACAATCTACAAAACATTACACATAAAACCAAACAACAATCTACAAAACATACACATAAAACCAAACAACAATCTACAAAACATACACATAAAACCAAACAACAATCTACAAAACATACACATAAAACCAAACAACAATCTACAAAACATACACATAAAACCAAACAACAATCTACAAAACATACACATAAAACCAAACAACAATCTACAAAACATTACACATAAAACCAAAGATCGAGTAACACTAACCCCACTAAAAACCGGCAAAAATAATAAAATAATAAAAAATAAAAAAATAAAAAAAAACCGGGAGTGCACTCAGGTGCTCCGGAAGGGTAGGTAGTTCCTGCTCCACTAGTGGCACCCGTCATGTTAATCTAGTTACCAACCCGGTGATAAGTCATGAATGATGAAAGGACCTTACACTAAGATAGGATGTTTGGTTCCTATAATACTAGTTTAACTCTGCTACTGAAGAGTGTGTGCCAGGAAAGTTAGCGGTGGTGTATACATGTGTTAGGGGTATGCATTTTTATCTTTGTTATTACGACGTTCAGATTAGGCTTTGGACCTGTTCTGACGGTTTTTTTTCTTTCATACGATTACAACTCGTATTATTTTTTACCTTAACTTGTTTTTTTTTATTCATTTCACCAACAAACCTGTAAAACTAAAACACACGTTAAAACGTCATAATGTGCAACAATAAATAACAAAGATAGGGTAATATTGAGACTTCTCAGGTCTGATAACTTATTATTGTATGTAATGTTAGTAACATAGTATAAGCCTACAGTTATATGATACTACTAATTAATCCAGGCTTATAATAGTATGACAGAACATAAAAGTAATACATTTGTATATATCTTATCTGGCAAAATGTTTTTATCAAATACGTAAAATAGCTTCCGGCTGATGGATGTTGTTTATTGTAACATTGTTTAAATAATCGAGATGTTCGCTGTTCTAAGGACTTCTCGTGTTGTTCGTGACGGGTATAGTATAATGAATGTTTGAAGATGTCAAATATATAATCAGAAACCATAGATCGAAGAAAGACATGTCATACCATGGTCAATAGAAAATCACAGAAAGACATGTCATACCATGGTCAATAGAACATCACAGAAAGACATGTCATACCATGGTCAATAGAAAATCACAGAAAGACATGTCATACCATGGTCAATAGAACATCACAGAAAGACATGTCATACCATGGTCAATAGAAAATCACAGAAAGACATGTCATACCATGGTCAATAGAAAATCACAGAAAGACATGTCATACCATGGTCAATAGAAATTCACAGAAAGATATGTCATACCATGGTCAATAGAACATCACAGAAAGACATGTCATACCATGGTCAATAGAAAATCACAGAAAGACATGTCATACCATGGTCAATAGAACATCACAGAAAGACATGTCATACCATGGTCAATAGAACATCACAGAAAGACATGTCATACCATGGTCAATAGAAAATCACAGAAAGACATGTCATACCATGGTCAATAGAACATCACAGAAAGACATGTCATACCATGGTCAATAGAAAATCACAGAAAGACATGTCATACCATGGTCAATAGAAAATCACAGAAAGACATGTCATACCATGGTCAATAGAAAATCACAGAAAGACATGTCATACCATGGTTAATAGAAAATCACAGAAAGACATGTCATACCATGGTCAATAGAAAATCACAGAAAGACATGTCATACCATGGTCAATAGAAAATCACAGAAAGACATGTCATACCATGGTCAATAGAACATGACAGAAAGACATGTCATGCCATGGTCAATAGAAAATGACAGAAAGACATGTCATACCATGGTCAATAGAACATCACAGAAAGACATGTCATACCATGGTCAATAGAACATCACAGAAAGACATGTCATACCATGGTCAATAGAACATCACAGAAAGACATGTCATACCATGGTCAATAGAACATCACAAAAAGACATGTCATACCATGGTCAATAGAAAATCACAGAAAGACATGTCATACCATGGTCAATAGAACATCACAGAAAGACATGTCATACCATGGTCAATAGAAAATCACAGAAAGACATGTCATACCATGGTCAATAGAAAATCACAGAAAGACATGTCATACCATGGTCAATAGAACATCACAGAAAGACATGTCATACCATGGTCAATAGAAAATCACAGAAAGACATGTCATACCATGGTCAATAGAACATCACAGAAAGACATGTCATACCATGGTCAATAGAAAATCACAGAAAGACATGTCATACCATGGTCAATAGAAAATCACAGAAAGACATGTCATACCATGGTCAATAGAAATTCACAGAAAGACATGTCATACCATGGTCAATAGAACATCACAGAAAGACATGTCATACCATGGTCAATAGAAAATCACAGAAAGACATGTCATACCATGGTCAATAGAACATCACAGAAAGACATGTCATACCATGGTCAATAGAACATCACAGAAAGACATGTCATACCATGGTCAATAGAAAATCACAGAAAGACATGTCATACCATGGTCAATAGAACATCACAGAAAGACATGTCATACCATGGTCAATAGAAAATCACAGAAAGACATGTCATACCATGGTCAATAGAAAATCACAGAAAGACATGTCATACCATGGTCAATAGAAAATCACAGAAAGACATGTCATACCATGGTTAATAGAAAATCACAGAAAGACATGTCATACCATGGTCAATAGAAAATCACAGAAAGACATGTCATACCATGGTCAATAGAACATCACAGAAAGACATGTCATACCATGGTCAATAGAACATCACAGAAAGACATGTCATACCATGGTCAATAGAAAATCACAGAAAGACATGTCATACCATGGTCAATAGAACATCACAGAAAGACATGTCATACCATGGTCAATAGAACATCACAGAAAGACATGTCATACCATGGTCAATAGAACATCACAGAAAAACATGTCATACCATGGTCAATAGAACATCACAAAAAGACATGTCATACCATGGTCAATAGAAAATCACAGAAAGACATGTCATACCATGGTCAATAGAACATCACAGAAAGACATGTCATACCATGGTCAATAGAAAATCACAGAAAGACATGTCATACCATGGTCAATAGAAAATCACAGAAAGACATGTCATACCATGGTCAATAGAACATCACAGAAAGACATGTCATACCATGGTCAATAGAAAATCACAGAAAGACATGTCATACCATGGTCAATAGAACATCACAGAAAGACATGTCATACCATGGTCAATAGAACATCACAGAAAGACATGTCATACCATGGTCAATAGAAAATCACAGAAAGACATGTCATACCATGGTCAATAGAACATCACAGAAAGACATGTCATACCATGGTCAATAGAAAATCACCGAAAGACATGTCATACCATGGTCAATAGAAAATCACAGAAAGACATGTCATACCATGGTTAATAGAAAATCACAGAAAGACATGTCATACCATGGTCAATAGAAAATCACAGAAAGACATGTCATACCATGGTCAATAGAACATCACAGAAAGACATGTCATACCATGGTCAATAGAACATCACAGAAAGACATGTCATACCATGGTCAATAGAAAATCACAGAAAGACATGTCATACCATGGTCAATAGAACATCACAGAAAGACATGTCATACCATGGTCAATAGAACATCACAGAAAGACATGTCATACCATGGTCAATAGAACATCACAGAAAGACATGTCATACCATGGTCAATAGAAAATCACAGAAAAAGACAAACTATAATCGCCTAAATACTACACAGAAAAAGATTAAGCAAACCGCTTGTGACCTCAGGTGCTCCGGAAGGATGAGAAGTTCCTGTTCCACTAGTGACACCCATCATGCTACTCTTGTTACCTCACTTGGAATCAATTTGTGAAACGACATCATCTCTACATAGGAACGTGAAATTAGGGAATCAGAACTAGCATCGTTTCGTTTTTTTCCCGAAACGTCCCCCCCCCCCCTCCAATGAAGTCTTGTCTCATGCGAATAATGAATAAAGTTGGCGAAAAGAGGAACAAATTCGGCACCAATGCGAACACCGACCGTCTTTTCAAAACACGTCCACCAATGATAATAAAACAAGCAAAAATATCAAGCTTTTTCATGATGTGGTTATCAGAGAACATATTGTAGCAAAATAAGATGTGTCAATTCTTAAAATAAGATAGTTATATTTATGTTGTTCATTCTTTTGTATGAAGGAACTAATTCGTTTAATCTTAGTCTGTTAGTGTTGAATGAATAATGACCTTGATTGAATGCACCCTAGCATATCTTTCATCCCTGGAGTAGCTAGTGTCACAATTAAAACAAAAATGAGATACGAAAAAGAAAGGACTAAGCGCTTCCTACAAGAAATATGTCTGAACCGAAAATGCATCGTGTTTAATCTGGAAACCTGCTTATTCTTAACACAGTTGTCGGTTTCTGTGTTGTCCGATTTAGACAGACTGTATTTTTCTTTCATAATAATACTTACTCTTTGGGATAAATCTGCCTCAATTAAAGGCATGCTAGCTGTCAATTCGATATATCATATTAATCAAATTTTTATTAATTTAAATCAATGATTTTTTTTTAATTTAGTGATAATTAAAAAACAATTGAGAATGAAGTCGTATTCAGGGTTGTAATCTTCTCGGATAGCAACGCAACAAGTTGGTCATCATATGCACATGCTTTCTGATTTGAATCCATTCGGAGATGCAACTACATACACATGCGGAATTCCACAAAACAATTGTTAGTAATAATTAAAATTACAAAAATGTATTACATTTATGGTTTTATACAGTAATATAAAACCATATGATTCGTTTTTGGTGATAAATCGTCATATTGCACGGCAGGATTTCATATTGAACGATCTATTTAGCAGTGGGCGAAATCCCGGCAAAATTCTAAAATTTACTAGCCAAACGTTTTCTACGTCCGTTGCAATGACGTCACACAAACACAAACAGAAAGTGGCTCAGAAGTTTTACAAACGCAAGCAGAATGCAAATATAAATTTGTACACATCGAATTAGTAATATAAATTTGTACACACTGAATTTGTACAAGTATCTATGATATTAAATGGATCAGCTTATGTGCTTTTGAATTTGAAAAAAAAACCAAAACAAATAATCCCTAAAAATCGATCTAGGTAAACAAAAAAAACGGGGAACGTTAAATGTAATAAAACAATTATAGCACTTCATTTCGTGCAATATTTAAGAATTGAATGCATTCTTTTGAAGTTTCATTGGGGTATGAAAGCGTTGACCGAAGTACATTTTCAATGAAGCGCGGTAGCGCTTTATGTTGAAAATGTAGTTCGATCAATGCTTTCATACCCCAATGAAACTTCAAAAGAATGCATTCAATTCTTATAATTATATTTAAATCACACCAAAATTTAATATAGTTGAATGTTTCGTTGTTAATTTTATTTGTGTTAGATTATTTGCTGTTGGAAATTACTACGCCATTGATTGTTTACATCTGACGTCGTCATGGAGGCACGTGCAAGTTCGGATTTGAGTTTCATTAAGATGTGAAACATCTCTTTTATAATCATGTGACCACTTCATGACCAATCATATTGTAACATTTCAATGAAAAACGGAAGTAATGTAATTATGATGTTATGGAGCACCGAAAAGCAATATTGACCAAGGCCTCAATTGTTTTCCAGTGCTCTATAAGATATCATATTGCACTCAATGAAGTGCAATAATTGTATAGAATTTGAAGAATGCATCAATGGGGATCATTCACCAAATTTCTTTCGACAGACGTCGCTGTTGTTCCATAAGTGGTTAGCGGAACGTTTTAATCTCGATGACGCTTGTATTGTTAACGTTAGGTACAAGGATACGTCAATATATAATGCCCTTATAACATGATTAGGAAAATTCTGTACATTTCGTTCACAAACAAAACTGTTCTCACGACTTTTTTTTATATTATAAATTATAACATTATTGTACAAGTTAGATAAACTACTATTGAAACAAAAGAAGTTACCCGTATTGCGGGATATTCAATACGGGCCGCTTTTTTTTTTTTTTTTTTTTTTATAATAGTAGTCTATCTTATACTTACAACCATTGCGCTGGAACAGTTGACTACAGAACGACAGGGATATTAGGTTATTAATTAAATTCCTAACGGTGTATACGTGTATCACATTTCATTTCTTTGCATTAGCATTAGGGGAAAAGGGTGTATTTTATTCTGATAAAAAGATTTCGATGCTACATTTTTGTACCTGAAAAAAAAATGCACTTTGAAGCAGAATTTTTGTTTATGCACTCTGAAACAGAATTTTTGTTCTGGGATAAAAATGTCCCTTTATGACTAATAATAAAAATCTGGGTAAAAGGATAAAAAATCAAAACCATACATGTACAATACACAGGAACACAACAAATTCATTTAAACCTTTAGGCAGTAATATACAATTTCCAACAAACACAGAAAAAGAACAAGTAATAATAAAAAAAACTTGTAACAATGAACAAATAGAATTTCTGTGTGCATAGACACCTTTTCAAGTAGCATAGTTGGTACTTTATATCATTTAAAGGGGAGCTTATTCAAAATAAATATAAAAACGGCCAATAATAAAACAAAAGTAATAGCAATAATAAATTTATGTTTGTAATTAACAATCCAACGGGAACACATTTATGATTATTTTAAAAAAAATTCAGAAAAAAATATTCTTCATCTGTATGATATATCCATTTTACGGAAAGGGAAAACTTAATTGACCTTCCCTACCTATATCAAGGATTTATATAGTAGTTCTACTATGCAAATCCTTACCTAGATGATCACAGTTTTTATTTTTGAAACATATTTTCCTTTTCTCATTTTTGTTTCTATTTTTAGCTTAAGCCACACAAAAAAAATCTTTTTAGATTCTCATCCCCTCCCTTCCCACTTTTTACCATTAAATTCACGATTTTCTATTTTCAATCAATTCATTTTCAAAATTTAACAAATTCTTCATTAGGGTATCAGTATACCAAATAAAGTATATTTTTTTTATTATGTAATGTTCTATCACGATAGTTACTATATTATCTAGTTTTACGATATTTATCTCAGTAATCCGTAAGGGGCCTTCGTGGTCGTGATCGCTTGGAAGCTGGATTTACAACTACCTATGCAATCAGTACCTATCATCACTAACGTTACGAGTTCGAATCTAGCTCAGACGATACAACATTTAAGAAATAAATCATGGAAGCCAGAATGTGTTGGGAGTTTTAACATGGATTGGCTGATAAAATTTACTAATATCCGCCAATCCATGTTAAAACTCAAAACACATTCTGGCTTCCATGATTTATTTCGATTCTGATATGTCTAAGAGTACAAATACGGTAATATACTTTGATTGGAAGACAGTAATTTATACATACGCTTGCGGAAAGTGTCGCACACAATTTATGTAACTCGAATAATACTGCGCCCTCTATCGGCATTATTCAGGTCACAATTTATGCTGCCAATGGAAACATCAGTCACATTCGTCGGCCCATGTGCTAATGAGATAATACTAAAAAATAATTCTGTTTTTGTTTAGCAAAGGGAAAGAGTGAGGTCATGTTAAAATATGTGATAAAGTTTGCCAGTGACTTGTGGCAGGTCCGTGGTTTTCTCTGTGGTCTCCATTTTATTCCACCAATAAAACTGACCCCCACTGAAATTTGTTGAAAGTGGTGTTAAACACAAAAACCCAGTAGTCCGTACGTTTCCAATCGTGAACGTTTACATCTTTATGTTTATTTTTTTTTATTGTATAAAACGCTGGGTTTTATGCAAATTCCCGATTTTTTTCGTAGAATTACTGAAATTGTAATTCAATTTGTTTGACCATTCATTTCAACAACGGGTAGCTAACTAAAGTTATCAATAACGTTTTTACCTGCATTAGAATGGAATAAACCTACAAAAATCATGTGCTTTGCCTTTATTCCTTTACCATTAAAAAGCTCATTATGCCAAATAATTGTAATCTTCAATATAGTTTTACATATATATTACAATGCAATAAATTTGATAATTGGGATAGTATAGTGGTCAACAGATAAGAACAGTTTGTAGATGCCAAAAGGGTTGTCGGAAGTCATAAATCGAAGAAGGGCAGGCAATGCAATGGCCAAGCGAAAAAGGACAAAATGATAAACATTGGTCTACAAAAAACTACACAGAAAACTGAAGATTGAGCAGCACGAATACCACTTAAAAGCCAGACGGAACTCTGTCGGTGACAACTTGAGTCTTTAGTTTTACATTGTATGGCAGTTCCAGGTTTTTTACGATGATCCGTCAGTCTGATTGTACAAAATATTTGAATGCTACCAAAATCTGTCGAAAATAATTTAAAATAGCTTAAGAAACAACGAATTTTCTTTATTTAAGTATTTATTATGCCATTCATAATACATCTGCTCAAAATGTTTCTAAAATAAATGCTATGATTAACCCGCTTGTTGTCGAATTTTTAACAGTTAATAACACTACACGAAGAAGGAATATATTATCTGTATAATTGTGTACCAAATAATTTTAAAGAGTGATTTAGATTTGAAGATTGCCTAAATATAGAGAGACCTAGATATATTAATTCAAAATTTTGTATGTGGAGACGGGAACTTTATTATTCTATTTTGTTCACTTGGAGGTAGTATTTCCCGAAATTCGGGTATACTTTAAAATGTTGGAATGAAGTTCATCAGTATTGCAGTGTGAGTAACCAAACATCATGTACACCTTTTATGAACATGTATAGGCTACACCAAGGTACATGCCGATGTGGCTTGTAAACGTCCGTTTTATTTTACATATATTCGTCAACTAAATCTATACTTCTAACAGGTAATACCACCCGCGCTGTACTAGTTAAGCTTCAATGTTTGCACCATCCAAGTTTTATAATTCAGTGCCGTCATTGGGTTAACGTTAAGATACAAGCGTCTTTGTGATTCAAGCGCACAATTAACCACTTATGGAACAGTGGCGTCACCAAACAGGAGAAGCGGTGAATGATTGTTATTGTTCATAAATATCAGAATATGATATACCTCACGATCCATAATCTGGAATATGGGCAAGTACCACGCGCTTCCTCTGTAAGCATCGCAACTCTGGCCCAGGCAAAATTAATGAGGATTCCATCAACAGGACAAAAAAAAATATAATTTTGTTTTCTTTAATTTAATTACACCTTATATAAGAATCCTGGATTTCAGTTGGTTAATAACCGGTGTATTTTTCGTGTATTTTCATATTTAGGATTAATTTCGTTCATTTTTACCGCTGCCGGGGTATTTGCATGAGGATGTAACTTTTTTTCCTCTGTACCGTGGTATTTCGAAAACGTATTTCACTTGTTTACCCTCGCGTGCCTCAAACCGCCAAATTCATTCAGAATATTTCTCCTTTACCTTTATACGTAAGGTAACGTGATTAATCAAATTTGAAACTCGGAAGTGTTCCGATGTAAACGTATTTCACTGTTTTAATCTCGCGTGCCTCAACACGCCAAATTCATTCGGAATTAGTCTTCAGACTAAATTTCCCTCGCCTTTCGGCTCGAGAAATTTCGTCTCTCGACTGGTGATTTTCGCAAATACCCCTCCCAAACATGATATATCTGTTCAAAATACGCCCTTTTCAACACAATTTCTTTTGACAGGTAATAGTGTATATTCATTTATGTTATATTTTACATAGCCCAACACGTTTATATTTAAAACCAAAGTACAAAGACGACATTTATGCCTTTAATAATTCAAATGATAATATTATCTACTCACCAAGTTTTCGAGATTTAAATTTGAATTGTGGTTCTTTGCTCCCATCAAGTTGTTGGGCTTTTAATTGGAATTCTGTTTTGGTGCTCCCATCAAGTTTTCGACCTTTGAATTTATATTGTATTTTGAGGCTCCCGCCAGGTTTTCGAGTTTTAAATTCTAATTGTGGTTTGGTGGTCCTGACAGAACTGCTAATCACCCCATTGGTTGTGTCGGGACTAAAAAGGGATTCTACAAAACAAAAATAAAATAAAACATTAAGTTTAAATGATGAAAAAAAATTTAAATTACATGTAACGAGTTTATGCTCTGTGTGTTATGTGTATCGACTTCCAAAATATTGTTTCATTTTCACCATCATACAGTCAGAGGCCGTCGTGGTCGTGATAGTATGATAGTTGGATTTACAACTACCTGTGTAGTCAGTTGTGAGTTCGAACCCTGTTCATGGCGAGGTATACTCGATACAACATTATTATCAAGTCACTGACAAACTTTGTCACATAATGTTGTATCGAAAAATTCTACTGTAGTCATTTCTTGTCCAATTGTCACGACATTTTCACCTTTACAAGCAGAATAATAAGAGTTTATTTTGATATTTTCATTTAAGGTTTTCGAACTTTGATTTACAAGCATTTACGATTGGATAATATGAAGCAGCCGGCCGCGATACTGGTACTACAATACTGGTACACAATACTGGTAATACCAGTATTTTACCAGTATCTTCCAGTATCTGCAATACTGGTACAGATACTGGTAAATACTAATATCCCAGTATCTTCCAGAATTTTCCAGTATCTGCAATACTAGAAGATACTGGTCATTGCCAAAATATGAGTATTGTAGATACCGGAAGATTCTGGGAAATGCTGGTAATACCAGTATTGCAGATACTGGAAGATTCTGGAAAATACTGGTAATACCAGTATTGCAGATACTGGAAGATTCTGGAAAATACTGGTTATACCAGTATTGCAGATATTGGAAGATTAGGTAGAATTCCGGTTAACCCGAGTTTTTATGTCTACATTATACTAAAAGAATTGAATATAATTCATACTCATACGTCATTTCTGCTGTACATAAGAGGCAAAAGCCCTGTAATGTCAAAATATTTTGTATGGTCCCTTAGAATTTGATATATATTGGTAAGGTAATTTGACATGACTGGGCGGAGCCTAATACTAACGGTAAATACAATGAGCTGTGATTTACAGTTAGAATTAGGCTCTGCCCACTCCTGTCAAATTACCAGATACTAGAGTTTCCAGTATTGTGTGTTTTACAATACTAGTATTACCAGTATTGCTGGATGAAGAATACTGGAGCTTCCAGTATTGTGTGTTTTACAATACTAGTATTACCAGTATTGTGTGCTTTACAATACTAGTATTACCAGTATTGTTGGATGAAAAATACTGGATCTTCCAGTATCGTGTGTTTTACAATACTAGTATTACCAGTATTGTTGGATGAAGAATACTGGAGCTTCCGGTATTGTGTATAGATCAACGATTCTGGTATTCCAGTATTGTAAATGCACGATACTGGTACATCCAGTATTGTATATGTACGATACTGGTATTACCAGTATTGTAACATTACAATACTGGTATTTCTAGTATTGTACAGTGTTGCAATACTGGTATTACCAATATTGTAATATTTACAATACTGGTATTTCCAGTATTGTGAATATTATAATACTGGTAATACCAGTATTGTAAATATTACAATACTGGTAATACCAGTATCGCGGCCGGCTCCTTCATATTATCCTTACGATTTAGTAAATGTAAATTCTCGACGTCACAATTTTCTATGATTAGATTACATTTGGTGAAAACAAATATTCGTGTTTAAATCATGTCTTAAGGGAAAGTAGAAATAGAATTAAAAGAAGAAACTATATTTATATCTGCGCTTAATGTTTAATATTTCATGAAAATCGAGCTAGAAATGTCGTGACAAGAATTTAAAAAAAACATGGTTTTATATGAAATATGTAGGGACATATATTAGTGCGGAAATTTATTTGACCTATCACTATATATTTGTATTATATAGCCTTGGGAAATCATATTAAAACAGTTTTAGTGCGTTCTTTGACATGTCCAAGGCATTTGACAAAGAATGTCGCCTTTTAGCGTCTATATATTATATTTAAGCGAATGCTTATAATAAGGTAATATTCAATTAGATGATTACGAATCTGCGAGGGAAATAAAAAAAACCAAGAGTTTTAAACCGTATTCCTAAACTCCCACGATTTCCAAAGCAAGTTGAACATATCTCTAGAATATCAAAAGTCATATTTATAAGGGAATAAAAGATGCCAGGAGAATCAGTAGAGATTTAAAAAAATGATTCACCAGAGAAAGTAACTGATTACAAATATCTAGATTATAAAATATCTAGAACTGATACGAACTCGTGGCCAGCATGGCGATTTTAATACGATTACTGTTTTGGGATGACATATGTAACTCAATATCACAGATGTACTCCCATCCATAACACATGCTCGTTCGGTGTGGTTAGCCATGTTAAAACACAGCTTAGATATGTTGCAAAGCTGGTAGTATAGGGTGGGTAAAGTGATAATGTAAACTAAGCTATACATCATCCTAAGTGTTGTCCCTCGGTCAGAATTGGATTGAGAACATATTACGGAGTTTAGTTCTCGCCAACGGATCGCCCAATTCAATAGGCACCCATCGCCTTTACAAGACCGTTAATGTAAAAGATAATAATATATGTATTTAATGATATGATCGAGAATGAAGATTCATTTTGAATATACTCTTATTAATCGTGAATATTCTTTATGCCATTAGATTATAAGATAAAACAAAAAATTCACGCACTGTAGGAACAGCTCCAAAATCCAATAGAACAATGGTAGGAAGAAGAAAAAACCATACCCCTAACACGCAAACATGTGACCACTCACTCACTTTTCTGGCTTAGTACAGGCACTTAAAAAAGTGGCGGGGTTAATCTAGTCCATTAATTTTTACATTTATAAGGTGCACGGAAATATATCTAAAGCTTATGTTATTTCGAGCTATTGCACAATGCAAAGCCTGCACTTCTATAGAACTATTTATATTATTAAAGTTGTTGATTGGTTATTCATCCCATAAAACAAGCTTAATCCCGTCACTTTTTATTGAAGTGTCTGAAGCCAGGAATGTGAGCGGTCAAATATTTATGTGTTTGTGTATCTATTTTGTCCCTTTCTTTGAATTTTCTATTTGATTTTCGCTATCAACAACTTGTTATGATTACATAACTACAACTTGTCATGATTACCTAACAACAACCTGTCGTGATTACATAACAACAACTTGTTATGATTACCTAACAACAACTTCTCATGATTACCTAACAACAACCTGTCATGATTACATAACAACAACTTCTCATGATTACGTCACAGCAACTTGTCATGATTACATAACAACAACTTGTCATGATTACGTAACAACAACGTGTTCTGATTACCTAACAACAACTTGCTATGATTACCTAACAACAACTTGTCATGATTACATAACAACAACTTGTTCTGATTACCTAACAACAACTTGCTATGATTACCTAACAACAACTTTTCATGATTACCTAACAACAACTTGTCATGATTGCCTAACAACAACTTGCAATGATTACCTAGCAACACCTTGTCATGATTACCTAACAACAACTTGTCATGATTACCTAGCAACAACCTGTCATGATTACATAACAACAACTTGCCATGATTACATAACAACAACTTGCTTTGATTACCTAGCAACAACTTGCTATGATTACTTAACAACAACTTTTCATGATTACCTAACAACAACTTGTCATGATTGCCTAACAACAACTTGCAATGATTACCTAGCAACAACTTGTCGTGATTACTTAACAACAACTAGTCATGATTACCTAACAACAACTTGTCATAATTACCTAGCAAAAACTTGTCATGATTACCTAACAACAACTTGTCATGATTACTTAACAACAACTAGTCATGATTACCTAGCAACAACGTGTCATGATTACTTAACAACAACTAGTCATGATTACCTAACAACAACTTGTCATGATTACCTAACAACAACTAGTCATGATTACCCAACAACAACTTGTCATGATTACCTAGCAACAACTTGTCATGATTACCTAACAACAACTTGTCATGATTACTTAACAACAACTAGTCATGATTACCTTACAACAACTTGTCATGATTACCTAAAACAACTTGTCATGATTACCTTAATCATATATTTTAAAACAAATTATATATGTCCTTTTTCAGTTACGAGAGCCTCTAATTGTTAAGAACATTCACCAGACTACGACATATTCTTTATATTTAATCCCATAATGTGCAAGTTTTACAAAGGTTTTAGTTGGGTTATTGTTTTTCATTCTTGACAATTAATACAGTGTTAGAAGAAGAGTTTGAATACATTAAGGGGGTTCTCAGAATCCGTAAATCGAAGGACAAACAACACAATGGCCAAACGAAAAAGGACAAAAGGACAAACAACGATCTACAAAACATTACACATAAAACTAAAGATCGAGTAACACGAAGCCCACTAACAACTAGGAGTGAACTTCAGTGTTCCGGAAGGGTAAACAGTTCCTGCTCCACTTGTTTTTATAACCTTGATCATGCATGCTAATTATTTTATGAAAGACAACGTAGCTCGAATTTCGTGCACATGACAAGTTTCTGTAATAACCTTTATCAGTATGGTACACTCATAGACACACGAATAGGAAGCCAAGCACTTTAATAGTATTTTGGAGCAATACAATCAAATGGCAAAAACAGGCTAGCAAAAAAAATATTTAAAAACCAGAAAAAACCCAACAAAACCGTAGATATCAAATGTAGCGCGCACGACGCATTTCTGGAATAACTTTAATCAGGTACGGTCAAGATTGAAAGATTGGAAAAGCAAATAATTCAAAGTTTTGGGAGCAATACAATTAATGGCATAAACAGGCTAGCTAAAATAGGCTAAGATTAGCTATGCTTCGGAGAGATTTACCTTAGACACTAACTACTGTGCGGATGCTACCATCAGTCAGTAATAGTACAACAGCAGAGGTATCGGATTATTTTATGCATATTGCATGTACATTTAAACATTATCTAACAGAAAGAAAATTTGAAATACTTACTTTAATTAGGGAGACAAAAATACAAATACTAAAGTACTTACTTCCAGGTATCGGGCAGAAATATAGCCATACAAAAAACAACAGACACACATGTGACCTCATGGCTAACGGAATCTAAGCAAAAGTCAAACATTTCTAAATAATTAATGGATCACAAGGATGATGACAAGTGTGTGTCGGTAAGTATATATCATGAACATAAAAAAATACAATTAACATAGATGTCTATGTGTGTGTTGCCTCTTAGTGAAAATAACAGATTTATGGTCATGTCTAAAAAGATGACATCGTGTCACTGTATTACTACACGATGTATATAAAATAATCAATTATGCTACTTCAATAATGGCTACTTACTTTAAGCTATATAAATCTATCACAGTCTGTCTTGTAGCTATTAGATAATATACCAAGAGATAAAAATCGTCTGGCATCTGCTTAGCATTGCCAACAAGACCATAGCTACCAGATTATATACCAGGCAAAATAACAGTCTTAGCATCCGGCTAAAGTTTCCATGATCATAGTTATAAGATTTTTTACCAGGAGTAATCACCGTTCAGTATCAAGTCTTAGTTGTCATGATCACAGCCATAGGAACGTAGCATTATGATTATACTGTGATGGATGGATGGGTGAAGTAGTATTGTAATACTGGGATAGGTCGAGGGACTATGTATTATGGTAATAGTGGACGAAGTCTAGAGGTGAAGTAGTATGGTAATACTAGGATAGGTCGAGGGACTATGTACTATGGTAATAGTGACGGAGTCTGGAGTTGAAGTAGTAGGGTAATACTGGGATAGGTCGAGGGACTATGTACTATGGTAATAGTGGACGGAGTCTAGAGGTGAAGTAGTATGGTAATACTGGGATAGGTCGAGGGACTATGTACTATGGTAATAGTGGACGGAGTCTAGAGGTGAAGTAGTATGGTAATACTGGGATAGGTCGAGGGACTATGTACTATGGTAATAGTGGACGGGGTCTAGAGGTGAAGTAGTATGGTAATACTAGGATAGGTCGAGGGACTATGTACTATGGTAATAGTGGACGGAGTCTAGAGGTGAAGTAGTATGGTAATACTGGGATAGGTCGAAGGACTATGTACTATGGTAATAGTGGACGGAGTCTAGAGGTGAAGTAGTATGGTAATACTGGGATAGGTCGAGGGACTATGTACTATGGTAATAGTGGACGGAGTCTAGAGGTGAAGTAGTATGGTAATACTAGGATAGGTCGAGGGAATATGTACTATGGTAATAGTGGACGGAGTCTAGAGGTGAAGTAGTATGGTAATACTGGGATAGGTCGAGGGACTATGTACTATGGTAATAGTGGACGGAGTCTAGAGGTGAAGTAGTATGGTAATACTGGGATAGGTCGAGGGACTATGTACTATGGTAATAGTGGACGGAGTCTAGAGGTGAAGTAGTATGGTAATACTGGGATAGGTCGAGGGACTATGTACTATGGTAATAGTGGACGGAGTCTAGAGGTGAAGTAGTATGGTAATACTGGGATAGGTCGAGGGACTATGTCCTATGGTAATAGTGGACGGAGTCTAGATGTGAAGTAGTATGGTAATACTGGGATAAGTCGAGGGACTATGTACTATGGTAATAGTGGACGGAGTCTAGAGGTGAAGTAGTATGGTAATACTGGGATAGGTCGAGGGACTATGTCCTATGGTAATAGTGGACGGAGTCTAGAGGTGAAGTATTATGGTAATACTGGGATAGGTCGAGGGACTATGTACTATGGTAATAGTGGACGGAGTCTAGAGGTGAAGTAGTATGATAAAACTGGGATAGGTTGAGGGACTATGTACTATGGTAATAGTGGACGGAGTCTAGAGGTGAAGTAGTATGGTAATACTGGGATAGGTCGAGGGACTATGTACTATGGTAATAGTGGACAGAGTCTAGAGGTGAAGTAGTATGGTAATACTGGGATAGGTCGAGGGACTATGTACTATGGTAATAGTGGACGGAGTCTAGAGGTGAAGTATTATGGTAATACTAGGATAGGTGGAGGGACTATGTACTATGGTAATAGTGGACGGAGTCTAGAGGTGAAGTAGTATGGTAATACTGGGATAAGTCGAGGGACTATGTACTATGGTAATAGTGGACGGAGTCTAGAGGTGAAGTAGTATGGTAATACTGGGATAGGTCGAGGGACTATGTACTATGGTAATAGTGGACGGAGTCTAGAGGTGAAGTAGTATGGTAATACTGGGATAGGTGGAGGGACTATGTACTATGGTAATAGTGGACGGAGTCTAGAGGTGAAGTAGTATGGTAATACTGGGATAAGTCGAGGGACTATGTACTATGGTAATAGTGGACGGAGTCTAGAGGTGAAGTAGTATGGTAATACTAGGATAGGTGGAGGGACTATGTACTATGGTAATAGTGGACGGAGTCTAGAGGTGAAGTAGTATGGTAATACTGGGATAGGTCGAGGGACTATGTACTATGGTAATAGTGGACGGAGTCTAGAGGTGAAGTAGTATGGTAATACTGGGATAGGTGGAGGGACTATGTACTATGGTAATAGTGGACGGAGTCTAGAGGTGAAGTAGTATGGTAATACTGGGATAAGTCGAGGGACTATGTACTATGGTAATAGTGGACGGAGTCTAGAGGTGAAGTAGTATGGTAATACTAGGATAGGTGGAGGGACTATGTACTATGGTAATAGTGGACGGAGTCTAGAGGTGAAGTAGTATGGTAATACTGGGATAGGTCGAGGACTATGTACTATGGTAATAGTGGACGGAGTCTAGAGGTGAAGTAGTATGGTAATTCTAGGATAGGTGGAGGGACTATGTACTATGGTAATAGTGGACGGAGTCTAGAGGTGAAGTAGTATGGTAATACTGGGATAGGTCGAGGGACTATGTACTATGGTAATAGTGGACGGAGTCTAGATGTGAAGTAGTATGGTAATACTAGGATAGGTCGAGGGACTATGTACTATGGTAATAGTGGACGGAGTCTAGATGTGAAGTAGTATGGTAATACTAGGATAGGTCGAGGGACTATGTACTATGGTAATAGTGGACGGAGTCTAGATGTGAAGTAGTATGGTAATACTGGGATAGGTCGAGGGACTATGTACTATGGTAATAGTGGACGGAGTCTAGATGTGAAGTAGTATGGTAATACTGGGATAGGTCGAGGGACTATGTACTATGGTAATAGTGGACGGAGTCTAGAGGTGAAGTAGTATGGTAATACTGGGATAAGTCGAGGGACTATGTACTATGGTAATAGTGGACGGAGTCTAGATGTGAAGTAGTATGGTAATACTGGGATAGGTCGAGGGACTATGTACTATGGTAATAGTGGACGGAGTCTAGAGGTGAAGTAGTATGGTAATACTGGGATAGGTCGAGGGACTATGTACTATGGTAATAGTGGACGGAGTCTAGAGGTGAAGTATTATGGTAATACTGGGATAAGTCGAGGGACTATGTACTATGGTAATAGTGGACGGAGTCTAGAGGTGAAGTAGTATGGTAATACTAGGATAGGTCGAGGGACTATGTACTATGGTAATAGTGGACGGAGTCTAGAGGTGAAGTAGTATGGTAATACTAGGATAGGTGGAGGGACTATGTACTATGGTAATAGTGGACGGAGTCTAGAGGTGAAGTAGTATGGTAATACTGGGATAGGTCGAGGGACTATGTACTATGGTAATAGTGGACGGAGTCTAGAGGTGAAGTAGTATGGTAATACTGGGATAGGTCGAGGGACTATGTACTATGGTAATAGTGGACGGAGTCTAGAGGTGAAGTAGTATGGTAATACTGGGATAGGTCGAGGGACTATGTACTATGGTAATAGTGGACGGAGTCTAGAGGTGAAGTAGTATGGTAATACTAGGATAGGTCGAGGGACTATGTACTATGGTAATAGTGGACGGAGTCTAGAGGTGAAGTAGTATGGTAATACTAGGATAGGTGGAGGGACTATGTACTATGGTAATAGTGGACGGAGTCTAGAGGTGAAGTAGTATGGTAATACTGGGATAGGTCGAGGGACTATGTACTATGGTAATAGTGGACGGAGTCTAGAGGTGAAGTAGTATGGTAATACTGGGATAGGTCGAGGGACTATGTACTATGGTAATAGTGGACGGAGTCTAGAGGTGAAGTAGTATGGTAATACTGGGATAGGTCGAGGGACTATGTACTATGGTAATAGTGGACGGAGTCTAGAGGTGAAGTAGTATGGTAATACTAGGATAGGTCGAGGGACTATGTACTATGGTAATAGTGAACGGAGTCTAGATGTGAAGTAGTATGGTAATACTGGGATAGGTTGAGGGACTATGTACTATGGTAATAGTGGACGGAGTCTAGATGTGAAATAGTATGGTAATACTGGGATAAGTCGAGGGACTATGTACTATGGTAATAGTGGACGGAGTCTAGATGTGAAGTAGTATGGTAATACTGGGATAGGTCGAGGGACTATGTACTATGGTAATAGTGGACGGAGTCTAGAGGTGAAGTAGTATGGTAATACTAGGATAGGTGGAGGGACTATGTACTATGGTAATAGTGGACGGAGTCTAGATGTGAAGTAGTATGGTAATACTGGGATAGGTCGAGGGACTATGTACTATGGTAATAGTGGACGGAGTCTAGAGGTGAAGTAGTATGGTAATACTGGGATAGGTCGAGGGACTATGTACTATGGTAATAGTGGACGGAGTCTAGAGGTGAAGTATTATGGTAATACTGGGATAGGTCGAGGGACTATGTACTATGGTAATAGTGGACGGAGTCTAGAGGTGAAGTAGTATGGTAATACTGGGATAGGTCGAGGGACTATGTACTATGGTAATAGTGGACGGAGTCTAGAGGTGAAGTATTATGGAAATACTGGGATAAGTCGAGGGACTATGTACTATGGTAATAGTGGACGGAGTCTAGAGGTGAAGTAGTATGGTAATACTAGGATAGGTCGAGGGACTATGTACTATGGTAATAGTGGACGGAGTCTAGAGGTGAAGTAGTATGGTAATACTAGGATAGGTCGAGGGACTATGTACTATGGTAATAGTGACGGAGTCTAGAGGTGAAGTAGTATGGTAATACTAGGATAGGTCGAGGGACTATGTACTATGGTAATAGTGGACGGAGTCTAGAGGTGAAGTAGTATGGTAATACTGGGATAGGTCGAGGGACTGTGTACTATGGTAATAGTGGACGGAGTCTAGAGGTGAAGTAGTATGGTAATACTGGGATAGGTCGAGGGACTATGTACTATGGTAATAGTGGACGGAGTCTAGAGGTGAAGTAGTATGGTAATACTGGGATAGGTCGAGGGACTATGTACTATGGTAATAGTGACGGAGTCTAGAGGTGAAGTAGTATGGTAATACTGGGATAGGTCGAGGGACTATGTACTATGGTAATAGTGGACGGAGTCTAGAGGTGAAGTAGTATGGTAATACTGGGATAGGTCGAGGGACTATGTACTATGGTAATAGTGACGGGGTCTAGAGGTGAAGTAGTATGGTAAAACTGGGATAGGTCGAGGGACTATGTACTATGGTAATAGTGGACGGAGTCTAGAGGTGAAGTAGTATGGTAATACTAGGATAGGTCGAGGGACTATGTACTATGGTAATAGTGGACGGAGTCTAGAGGTGAAGTAGTATGGTAATACTAGGATAGGTGGAGGGACTATGTACTATGGTAATAGTGGACGGAGTCTAGAGGTGAAGTAGTATGGTAATACTGGGATAGGTCGAGGGACTATGTACTATGGTAATAGTGGACGGAGTCTAGAGGTGAAGTAGTATGGTAATACTAGGATAGGTAGAGGGACTATGTACTATGGTAATAGTGGACGGAGTCTAGAGGTGAAGTAGTATGGTAATACTTGGATAGGTGGAGGGACTATGTACTATGGTAATAGTGGACGGAGTCTAGATGTGAAGTAGTATGGTAATACTGGGATAGGTCGAGGGACTATGTACTATGGTAATAGTGGACGGAGTCTAGAGGTGAAGTAGTATGGTAATACTGGGATAGGTCGAGGGACTATGTACTATGGTAATAGTGGACGGAGTCTAGAGGTGAAGTATTATGGTAATACTGGGATAGGTCGAGGGACTATGTACTATGGTAATAGTGGACGGAGTCTAGAGGTGAAGTAGTATGGTAATACTGGGATAGGTCGAGGGACTATGTACTATGGTAATAGTGGACGGAGTCTAGAGGTGAAGTATTATGGTAATACTGGGATAAGTCGAGGGACTATGTACTATGGTAATAGTGGACGGAGTCTAGAGGTGAAGTAGTATGGTAATACTAGGATAGGTCGAGGGACTATGTACTATGGTAATAGTGGACGGAGTCTAGAGGTGAAGTAGTATGGTAATACTAGGATAGGTCGAGGGACTATGTACTATGGTAATAGTGACGGAGTCTAGAGGTGAAGTAGTATGGTAATACTAAGATAGGTCGAGGGACTATGTACTATGGTAATAGTGGACGGAGTCTAGAGGTGAAGTAGTATGGTAATACTGGGATAGGTCGAGGGACTATGTACTATGGTAATAGTGGACGGAGTCTAGAGGTGAAGTAGTATGGTAATACTGGGATAGGTCGAGGGACTATGTACAATGGTAATAGTGGACGGAGTCTAGAGGTGAAGTAGTATGGTAATACTGGGATAGGTCGAGGGACTATGTACTATGGTAATAGTGACGGAGTCTAGAGGTGAAGTAGTATGGTAATACTGGGATAGGTCGAGGGACTATGTACTATGGTAATAGTGACGGGGTCTAGAGGTGAAGTAGTATGGTAAAACTGGGATAGGTCGAGGGACTATGTACTATGGTAATAGTGGACGGAGTCTAGAGGTGAAGTAGTATGGTAATACTAGGATAGGTCGAGGGACTATGTACTATGGTAATAGTGACGGAGTCTAGAGGTGAAGTAGTATGGTAATACTGGGATAGGTCGAGGGACTATGTACTATGGTAATAGTGACGGAGTCTAGAGGTGAAGTAGTATGGTAATACTAGGATAGGTCGAGGGACTATGTACTATGGTAATAGTGGACGGAGTCTAGAGGTGAAGTATTATGGTAATACTGGGATAGGTCGAGGGACTATGTACTATGGTAATAGTGGACGGAGTCTAGAGGTGAAGTAGTATGGTAATACTGGGATAAGTCGAGGGACTATGTACTATGGTAATAGTGGACGGAGTCTAGAGGTGAAGTATTATGGTAATACTGGGATAGGTCGAGGGACTGTGTACTATGGTAATAGTGGACGGAGTCTAGAGGTGAAGTATTATGGTAATACTGGGATAGGTCGAGGGACTATGTACTATGGTAATAGTGGACGGAGTCTAGGGGTGAAGAATGTTAGTAATAAGGGATATAGGAGCTGGTACATATTAGACGCTCCCTTGGCAACAGAAAAGAATAGGGCGTTCTATATTCATTCGGGATACAATATGATATGAAATATGTTCATAAATGCAGAATATCAGATTAAATTTAATGCTATCATGGAATATACTCTCTTCTTAACAGTTGCATCAAGCTGTTAGTTTTCTTTGATTATGTGATTAAAGAGTATTTTCCTGTTTATTACTCATCTAATTGTGTGAGTAGTAATCACTGGGTGTTACAATTGAAGTAATAAAGACACCTTTACGTATTAAGACTCATCTGTTGTGGTAATTTCTAATCACTCGGTGTTACAATTGAAGTAATAAAGACACCTTTACGTATTAAGACTCATCTGTTGTGGTAATTTGTAAGCAGAAAACAGACTGTCTTTCTTTAAAGCAGGCAAGTAATTTCCTTCTCATATTACATTATATATCATAGCAAATGAAAGTCGATTTCACTGTCAATTAAAAGACAAATTGTCGAATTGTCTTGGATATAAAATGACAATACAACAGAAATGCTGGTTAGCTTGATAGATCCAATATGCTAAATGTACGTCTAGTATTGAAATCGCCAAGTAACGAGGGCGAGAATGTGATATTATTCCAGACGAACAAAACACCTAGATGCGTCATATGTATTGTTTGTTTGAAAAAAAAAATGATTTCAGTGTAAGCCGTGTCGTTAAACAGTAACACGACGGGTGACACTAATGGAGCAGGATCTATTAATCCTTCCGGAGCATCCCTGGTTTATAGTAGAGTTCGTGAACACGACGGGTAGCACTAATGGAGCAGGAACTATTAATCCTTCCGGAGCATCCCTGGTTTATAGTAGAGTTCGTAAACACGACGGGTAACACTAATTGAGCAGGAACTATTAATCCTTCGGAGCATACCTGGTTTATAGTAGAGTTCGTGAACACGACGGGTAATACTAATAAAGCAGGAACTATTAATCCTTCCGGAACATCCCTGGTTTATAGTAGAGTTCGTGAACACGACGGGTGACACTAATGGAGCAGGAACTATTAATCCTTGTAGAGCATCCCTGGTTTATAGTAGAGTTCGTGAACACGACGGGTAACACTAATGGAGCAGGAACTATTAAACCTTCCGGAGCATCCCTGGTTTATAGTAGAGTTCGTGAACACGACGGGTAACACTAATGGAGCAGGAACTATTATTCCTTCCGGAGCATCCCTGGTTTATAGTAGAGTTCGTGAACACGACGGGTAGCACTAATGGAGCAGGATCTATTAATCCTTCTGGAGCATCCCTGGTTTATAGTAGAGTTCGTGAACACGACGGGTAACACTAATGGAGCAGGAACTATTAATCTTTCCGGAGCATCCCTGGTTTATAGTAGAGTTCGTGGTCGTTAAGCAGTAACACGACGGATGACACTAATGGAGCAGGAACTATTAATCCTTCCGGAGCATCCCTGGTTTATAGTAGAGTTCGTGGTCGTTAAACGACGGGTGAAACTATTGGAGCAGGAACTATTAATCCTTCCGGAGCATCCCTGGTTTATAGTAGAGTTCGTGATCGTTAAACAGTAACACGATGGGTAGCACTAATGGAGCAGGATCTATTAATCCTTCTGGAGCATCCCTGGTTTATAGTAGAGTTCGTGAACACGACGGGTAGCACTAATGGAGCAGGTTCTATTAATCCTTCCGGAGCATCCCTGGTTTATAGTAGAGTTCGTGAACACGACGGGTAACACTAATGGAGCAGGAACAATTAATACTTCCGGAGCATCCCTGGTTTATAGTAAAGTTCGTGAACACGATGGGTAACACTAATGGAACAGGAACTATTAATCCTTCTGGAGCATCCCTGGTTTATAGTAGAATTCGTGAACACGACTGGTAGCACTAATAGAGCAGGTTCTATTAATCTTTCTGGAGCATCCCTGGTTTATAGTAGAGTTCGTGAACACGACGGGTGACACTAATGGAACAGGAACTATTAATCTTTCCGGAACATCCCTGCTTTATAGTAGAGTTCGTGAACACGACGGGTAACACTAATGGAGCAGGAACTATTAATCCTTCCGGAGCATCCCTGGTTTATATTAGAGTTCGTGAACACGACGGGTAACACTAATGGGGCAGGAACTATTAATCCTTCTGGAGCATCCCTGGTTTATAGTAGAGTTCGTGAACACGACGGGTAGCGCTAATGGAGCAGGATCTATTAATCCTTCCGGAGCATCCTTGGTTTATAGTAGAGTTCGTGAACACGACGGGTAACACTAATGGAGCAGGAACTATTAATCCTTCCGGAGCATCCCTGGTTTATATTAGAGTTCGTGAACACGACGGGTAACACTAATAGGGCAGGAACTATTAATCCTTGTGGAGCATCCCTGGTTTATAGTAGAGTTCGTGAACACGACGGGTAGCACTAATGGAGCAGGATCTATTAATCCTTCCGGAGCATCCCTGGTTTATAGTAGAGTTCGTGGTCGTTAAGCAGTAACACGACGGTGACACTAATGGAGCAGGGACTATTAATCCTTCCTGAGCATCCCTGGTTTATAGTAGAATTCGTGAACACGACGGGTGACACTAATGGAGCAGGAACTATTAATCCTTTCGGAGCATCCCTGGTTTATAGTAGAGTTCGTGAACACGACGGGTAACACTAATGGAACAGGATCTATTATTCCTTCCGGAGCATCCCTGGTTTACAGTAGAGTTCGTGAACACGACGGGTGACACCAATGGAACAGGAATTATTAACCCTTCCGGAGCATCTCTGGTTTATAGTAGAGTTCGTGAACACGACGGGTAACACTAATGGAGCAGGATCTATTAATCCTTCCGGAGCATTCCTGGGTTATAGTAGAGTTCGTGAACACAACGGGTAACACAATGGAACAGGAACTATTAATCCTTCAGAAGCATCCCTGGTTTATTGTAGAGTTCGTGAACACGACGGGTAACACTAATGGAGCAGGAGATATGAATCCTGCTGGAGCATCCATGGTTTATAGTAGAGTTCGTGAACACAACGGGTGACACTAACGGAACAGAAACTATTAATCCTTCCGGAGGATCCCTGGTTTATAGTAGAGTTCGTGAACACGACGGGTAGCACTAATGGAGCAGGATCTATTAATCCTTCCGAGCATTCCTTTTTTATAGTAGAGCTCGTGAATACGATGGGTAACACTAATGGAACAGGAACTATTAATCCTTCTGGAGCATCCCTGGTTTATAATAGAGTTCGTGAACACGACTGGTGACACTAATGGAACAGGAACTATTAATCCTCCTGGAACATCCTTGGTTTATAGTAGAGTTCGTGGTCGTTAAGCAGTAACACGACGGATGACACTAATGGAGCAGCAACTATTAATCCTTCCGGAGCATCCCTGGTTTATGGTAGAGTTCGTGGTCGTTAAACGACGGGTGAAACTATTGGAGCAGGAACTATTAATCCTTCCGGAGCATCCCTGGTTTATAGTAGAGTTCGTGATCGTTAAACAGTAACACGATGGGTAGCACTAATGGAGCAGGATCTATTAATCCTTCCGGAGCATCCCTGGTTTATAGTAGAGTTCGTGAACACGACGGGTAGCACTAATGGAGCAGGATATATTAATCCTTTCGGAGCTTCCCTGGATTATAGTAGAGTTCGTGAACACGACGGGGGACACTAATGGAACAGGAACTGTTAATCCTTCCGGAGCATCCTTGGTTTATAGTAGAGTTCGTGAACACGACGGGTAGCACTAATGGAGCAGATTCTATTAATTCCTCCGGAGCTTCCCTGGTTTATAGTAGAGTTCGTGAACACGACGGGTGACCCTAATGGAGCAGGAACTATTAATCCTTCCGGAGCATCCCTGGTTTATAGTAGAGTTCGTGAACACGACGGGTAACACTAATGGAACAGGATCTATTATTCCTTCCGGAGCATCCCTGGTTTATAGTATAGTTCGTGAACACGACGGGTGACACTAATGGAACAGGAACTATTAATCCTTCCGGAGCATCCCTTGTTTATAGTAGAGTTCGTGAACACGACGGGTAGCACTAATGGAGCAGGATCTATTAATACTTCTGGAGCATCCCTGGTTTATAGTAGAGTTCGTGAACACGACGGGTGACACTAATGCAACAGGAACTATTAATCCTTCTGGAGCATCCCTGGTTTATAGTAGAGGTCGTGAACACGACGGGTGACACTAACGGAACAGAAACTATTAATCCTTCAGGAGCATCCCTAGTTTATAGTAGAGTTCGTGAACACGACGGGTAGCACTAATGGAGCAGGATCTATTAATCCTTTTGGAGCATTCCTGGTTAATAGTAGAGTTCGTGAAGACGACTGGTGACACTAATGGAACAGGAACTATTAATCCTTCGGAGCATCCCTGGTTTATAATAGAGTTCGTGAACACGACGGGTAACACTAATGGAACAGGAACTATTAATCCTTCCTGAGCATCCCTGGTTTATAGTAGAGTTCGTGAAAACGACGGGTAGCACTAATAGAGCAGGTTCTATTAATCTTTCTAGAGCATCCCTGGTTTATAGTAGAGTTCGTGAACACGACGGGTGACACTAATGGAGTAGGAACTATTAATCCTACTGGAGCATCCCTGGTTGATAGTAGAGTTCGTGAACACGACGAGTGACACTAATGGAGCAGGAACTATTAATCCTTCTGGAGCATCCTTGGTTTATAGTAGAGTTCGTGACCACGACGGGTAGCACTAATGGAGCAGGATCTATTAATCCTTCTGGAGCATCCCTGGTTTATAGTAGAGTTCGTGAACACGACGGGTAACACTAATGGAGCAGGAACTATTAATCCTTCTGGAGCATCCCTGGTTTATAGTAGAGTTCGTGAACACGACGGGTAGCACTAATGGAGCAGGATCTATCAATCCTTCCGGAGCATCCCTGGTTTATAGTAGAGTTCGTGAACACGACGGATGACACTAATGCAACAGGAACTATTAATCCTTCCGGAACATCCCTGGTTTATAGTAGAGTTCGTGAACACGACGGGTAGCACTAATAGAGCAGGTTCTACTAATCTTTCTGGAGCATCCCTGGTTTATAGTAGAGTTCGTGAACACGACGGGTGACACTAATGGAACAGGAACTATTAATCTTTCCGGAACATCCCTGCTTTATAGTAGAGTTCGTGAACACGACGGGTAACACTAATGGAGCAGGAACTATTAATCCTTCCGGAGCATCCCTGGTTTATATTAGAGTTCGTGAACACGACGGGTAACACTAATAGGGCAGGAACTATTAATCCTTGTAGAGCATCCCTGGTTTATAGTAGAGTTCGTGAACACGACGGATAGAACTAATGGAGCAGGATCTATTAATCCTTCTGGAGCATCCCTGGTTTATAGTAGAGTTCGTGGTCGTTAAGCAGTAACACGACGGGTGACACTAATGGAGCAGGGACTATTAATCCTTCCTGAGCATCCCTGGTTTATAGTAGAATTCGTGAACACGACGGGTGACACTAATGGAGCAGGAACTATTAATCCTTCGGAGCATCCCTGGTTTATAGTAGAGTTCGTGAACACGACGGGTGACACCAATGGAACAGGAATTAGTAATCCTTACGGAGCATCCCTGGTTTATAGTAGAGTTCGTGAACACGACGGGTAACACTAATGGAGCAGGATCTATTAATCCTTCCGGAGCATTCCTGGGTTATAGTAGAGTTCGTGAACACGACGGGTAACACAATGGAACAGGAACTATTAATCCTTCCGGAGCATCCCTGGTTTATTATAGAGTTCTTGAACACGACGGGTAACACTAATGGAGCAGGAGATATGAATCCTTCTGGAGCATCCATGGTTTATAGTAGAGTTCGTGAACACGACGGGTAGCACTAATGGAGCAGGATCTATTAATCCTTCCGAGCATTCCTTTTTTATAGTAGAGTTCGTGAATACGATGGGTAACACTAATGGAACAGGAACTATTAATCCTTCTGGAGCATCCCTGGTTTATAGTAGAGTTCGTGAACACGACTGGTGACACTAATGGAACAGGAACTATTAATCCTTAAGGAACATCCTTGGTTTATAGTAGAGTTCGTGAACATGACGGGTAGCACTAATGGAGCAGGATCTATTAATCCTTCTGGAGTATCCCTGGTTTATAGTAGAGTTCGTGAACACGACCGGTGACACTAAAGGAACAGGAACTATTAATCCTTCCGGAGCATCCCTGGTTTATAGTAGAGTTCGTGAACACGACGGGTGACACTAATGGAGCAGAAACTATTAATCCTTCCGGAGCATCCCTGGTTTATATTAGAGTTGGTGAACACGACGGGTGACACTAATGGAACAGGAACTATTAATCCTTCCGAAGCATCCCTGGTTTATAGTAGAGTTCGTGAACAGGACGGGTAGCACTAATGGAGCAGGATCTATTAATCCTTCTGGAGCATCCCTGGTTTATAGTAGAGTTCGTGAACACGACGGGTGACACTAATGGAGCAGAAACTATTAATCCTTCCGGAGCATCCCTGGTTTATATTAGAGTTGGTGAACACGACGGGTGACACTAATGGAACAGGAACTATTAATCCTTCCGAAGCATCCCTGGTTTATAGTAGAGTTCGTGAACAGGACGGGTAACACTAATGGAACAGGAACTATTAATCCTTCCTGAGCATCCCTGGTTTATAATAGAGTTCGTGAACACGACGGGTAACACTAATGGAACAGGAACTATTAATCCTTCCTGAGCATCTCTGGTTTATAGTAGAGTTCGTGAAAACGACGGGTAGCACTAATAGAGCAGGTTCTATTAATCTTTCTAGAGCATCCCTGGTTTATAGTAGAGTTCGTGAACACGACGAGTGACACTAATGGAGCAGGAACTATTAATCCTTCTGGAGCATCCTTGGTTTATAGTAGAGTTCGTGACCACGACGGGTAGCACTAATGGAGCAGGATCTATTAATCCTTCTGGAGCATCCCTGGTTTATAGTAGAGTTCGTGAACACGACGGGTAACACTAATGGAGCAGGAACTATTAATCCTTCTGGAGCATCCCTGGTTTATAGTAGAGTTCGTGAACACGACGGGTAGCACTAATGGAGCAGGATCTATCAATCCTTCCGGAGCATCCCTGGTTTATAGTAGAGTTCGTGAACACGACGGATGACACTAATGCAACAGGAACTATTAATCCTTCCGGAGCATCCCTGGTTTATAGTAGAGTTCGTGAACACGACGGGTAGCACTAATAGAGCAGGTTCTACTAATCTTTCTGGAGCATCCCTGGTTTATAGTAGAGTTCGTGAACACGACGGGTGACACTAATGGAACAGGAACTATTAATCTTTCCGGAACATCCCTGCTTTATAGTAGAGTTCGTGAACACGACGGGTAACACTAATGGAGCAGGAACTATTAATCCTTCCGGAGCATCCCTGGTTTATATTAGAGTTCGTGAACACGACGGGTAACACTAATAGGGCAGGAACTATTAATCCTTGTAGAGCATCCCTGGTTTATAGTAGAGTTCGTGAACACGACGGATAGAACTAATGGAGCAGGATCTATTAATCCTTCTGGAGCATCCCTGGTTTATAGTAGAGTTCGTGGTCGTTAAGCAGTAACACGACGGGTGACACTAATGGAGCAGGGACTATTAATCCTTCCTGAGCATCCCTGGTTTATAGTAGAATTCGTGAACACGACGGGTGACACTAATGGAGCAGGAACTATTAATCCTTTCGGAGCATCCCTGGTTTATAGTAGAGTTCGTGAACACGACGGGTAACACTAATGGAAGAGGATCTATTATTCCTTCGGAGCATCCCTGGTTTATAGTAGAGTTCGTGAACACGACGGGTGACACCAATGGAACAGGAATTATTAATCCTTACGGAGCATCCCTGGTTTATAGTAGAGTTCGTGAACACGACGGGTAAAACTAATGGAGCAGGATCTATTAATCCTTCTGGAGCATTCCTGGGTTATAGTAGAGTTCGTGAACACGACGGGTAACACAATGGAACAGGAACTATTAATCCTTCCGGAGCATCCCTGGTTTATTGTAGAGTTCTTGAACACGACGGGTAACACTAATGGAGCAGGAGATATGAATCCTTCTGGAGCATCCATGGTTTATAGTAGAGTTCGTGAACACGACGGGTAGCACTAATGGAGCAGGATCTATTAATCCTTCCGAGCATTCCTTTTTTATAGTAGAGTTCGTGAATACGATGGGTAACACTAATGGAACAGGAACTATTAATCCTTCTGGAGCATCCCTGGTTTATAGTAGAGTTCGTGAACACGACTGGTGACACTAATGGAACAGGAACTATTAATCCTAAAGGAACATCCTTGGTTTATAGTAGAGTTCGTGAACATGACGGGTAGTACTAATGGAGCAGGATCTATTAATCCTTCTGGAGTATCCCTGGTTTATAGTAGAGTTCGTGAACACGACGGGTGACACTAAAGGAACAGGAACTATTAATCCTTCCGGAGCATCCCTGGTTTATAGTAGAGTTCGTGAACACGACGGGTAGCACTAATGGAGCAGGATCTATTAATCCTTCTGGAGCATCCCTGGTTTATAGTAGAGTTCGTGAACACGACGGGTGACACTAATGGAGCAGGAACTATTAATCCTTCCGGAGCATCCCTGGTTTATATTAGAGTTGGTGAACACGACGGGTGACACTAATGGAACAGGAACTATTAATCCTTCCGAAGCATCCCTGGTTTATAGTAGAGTTCGTGAACACGACGGGTAACACTAATGGAACAGGAACTATTAATCCTTCCTGAGCATCCCTGGTTTATAGTAGAGTTCGTGAACACGACGGGTGACACTAATGGAGCAGGATCTATTAATCCTACCGACTATCCCTGGTTTATAGTAGAGTTCGTGAACACGACGGGTGACACTAATGGAACAGGAACTATTAATCCTTCCGGAGCATCCCTGGTCTATAGTAGAGTTCGTGAATACGACGGGTAGCACTAATGGAGCAGGATCTATTAATCCTTCTGGAGCATCCCTGGTTTATAGTAGAGTTCGTGAACACGACGGGTGACACTAATGGAGTAGGAACTATTAATCCTACTGGAGCATCCCTGGTTTATAGTAGAGTTGGTGAACACGACGGGTGACACTAATGGAACAGGAACTATTAATCCTAAAGGAACATCCTTGGTTTATAGTAGAGTTCGTGAACATGACGGGTAGCACTAATGGAGCAGGATCTATTAATCCTTCTGGAGTATCCCTGGTTTATAGTAGAGTTCGTGAACACGACGGGTGACACTAAAGGAACAGGAACTATTAATCCTTCCGGAGCATCCCTGGTTTATAGTAGAGTTCGTGAACACGACGGGTAGCACTAATGGAGCAGGATCTATTAATCCTTCTGGAGCATCCCTGGTTTATAGTAGAGTTCGTGAACACGACGGGTGACACTAATGGAGCAGGAACTATTAATCCTTCCGGAGCATCCCTGGTTTATATTAGAGTTGGTGAACACGACGGGTGACACTAATGGAACAGGAACTATTAATCCTTCCGAAGCATCCCTGGTTTATAGTAGAGTTCGTGAACACGACGGGTAACACTAATGGAACAGGAACTATTAATCCTTCCTGAGCATCCCTGGTTTATAGTAGAGTTCGTGAACACGACGGGTGACACTAATGGAGCAGGATCTATTAATCCTACCGAGTATCCCTGGTTTATAGTAGAGTTCGTGAACACGACGGGTGACACTAATGGAACAGGAACTATTAATCCTTCCGGAGCATCCCTGGTTTATAGTAGAGTTCGTGAATACGACGGGTAGCACTAATGGAGCAGGATCTATTAATCCTTCTGGAGCATCCCTGGTTTATAGTAGAGTTCGTGAACACGACGGGTGACACTAATGGAGTAGGAACTATTAATCCTACTGGAGCATCCCTGGTTTATAGTAGAGTTCGTGAACACGACGGGTGACACTAATGGAACAGGAACTATTAATCCTTCCGGAGCATCCCTGGTTTATAGTAGAGTTCGTGAACACGACGGGTAGCACTAATAGAGTAGGTTCTATTAATCTTTCTGGAGCATCCCTGGTTTATAGTAGAGTTCGTGAACACGACGGATGACACTAATGGAACAGGAACTATTAATCCTTCCGGAGCATCCCTGGTTTATAGTAGAGTTCGAGAACACGACGGGTAGCACTAATGGAGCAGGATCTATTAATCCTTCTGGAGCATCCCTGGTTTATAGTAGAGTTCGTAAACACGACGGGTAACACTAATGGAACAGGAACTATTAATCCTTCCGGAGCATCCCTGGTTTATAGTAGAGTTCGTGAACACGACGGGTAGCACTAATGGAGCAGGATCTATTAATCCTTCCGGAGCTTCCCTGGTTTATAGTAGAGTTCGTGAACACGACGGGTGACACTAATGGAACAGGATCTATTAATCCTTCCGGAGCATCCCTGGTTTATAGTAGAGTTCGTGAACACGACGGGTGACACTAAAGGAACAGGAACTACTAATCCTTCCGGAGCATCCCTGGTTTATAGTAGAGTTCGTAAACACGACGGTTAGCACTAATGGAGCAGGATCTATTAATCCTTCCGGAGCTTCCCTGGTTTATAGTAGAGTTTGTGAACACGACGGGTAACACTAATGGAGCAGGAACTATTAATCCTTCTGGAGTATCCCTGGTTTATAGTAGAGTTCGTGAACACGGCGGGTAGCACTAATGGAGCAGGATCTATTAATCCTTCCGGAGCATCCCTGGTTTATAGTAGAGTTCGTGAACACGACGGGTAACACTAATGGAACAGGAACTATTAATCCTTCCGGAGCATCCCTGGTTTATAGTAGAGTTCGTGAACACGACGGGTAGCATTAATAGAGCAGGTTCTATTAATCTTTCTGGAGCATCCCTGGTTTATAGTAGAGTTCGGGAACACGACGGGTGACACTAATGGAACAGGAACTATTAATCTTTCCGGAACATCCCTGCTTTATAGTAGAGTTCGTGAACACGACGGGTAACACTAATGGAGCAGGAACTATTAATCCTTCGGAGCATCCCTGGTTTATAGTAGAGTTTGTGAACACGACGGGTAACACTAATGGAGCAGGAACTATTAATCCTTCCGGAGCATCCCTGGTTTATAGTAGAGTTCGTGGTCGTTAAACAGTAACACGACGGGTGACACTAATGGAGCAGGAACTATTAATCCTTCCGGAGCATCCCTGGTTTATAATAGAGTTCGTGAACACGACGGGTAACACTAATGGAACAGGATCTATTAATCCTTCCGGAGCATCCCTGGTTTATAATAGAGTTCGTGAACACGACGGGTAAAATTAATGGAGCAGGAGATATGAATCCTTCTGGAGCATCCCTGGTTTAAAGTAGAGTTCGTGAACACGACGGGTAACACAAATGGAACAGGAACTATTATTCCTTTCGGAGCATCCCTGGTTTATAGTAGAGTTCGTGAACACGACGGGTGGCACTAATGGAACAGGAATTATTGATTCTTCCGGAGCATCCCTGGTTTATAGTCGAGTTCGTGAACACGACGCGTAACACAATGGAACAGGAACTATTAATCCTTCCGGAGCATCCCTGGTTTATAGTAGAGTTCGTGAACACGACGGGTAACACTAATTGAGCAGGAGATATGAATCCTTCTGGAGCATCCCTGGTTTATAGTAGGGTTCGTGAACACGACGGGTGACACTAACGGAACAGGAACTATTAATCCTTCCGGAGCATCCCTGGTTTATAGTAGAGTTCGTGAACACGATGGGTAACTCTAATGGAGCAGGATCTATTAATCCTTCCGGAGCATCCCTTTTATATAGTAGAGTTCGTGAACACAACGGGTGACACTAATGGAACAGGAACTATTAATCCTTCCGGAGCATCCCTGGTTTATAGTAGAATTCGTGAACACGACGGGTAGGACTAATGGAGCAGGTTCTATTAATCCTTCCTGAGCATCCCTGGTTTATAGTAGAGTTCGTGAACACGACGGGTAACACTAATGGAGCAGGAACAATTAATCCTTCCGGAGCATCCCTGGTTTATAGTAGAGTTCGTGAACACGATGGGTAACACTAATGGAACAGGAACTATTAATCCTTCTGGAGCATCCCTGGTTTATAGTAGAGTTCGTGAACACGATGGGTAGCACTAATGGAGCAGGATCTATTAATCCTTCCGGAGCATCCCTTTTATATAGTAGAGTTCGTGAACACGATGGGTGACACTAATGGAACAGGAACTATTAATCCTTCCGGAGCATCCCTGGTTTATAGTAGAGTTCGTGAACACGACGGGTAGCACTAATGGAGCAGGTTCTATTAATCCTTCCTGAGCATCCCTGGTTTATAGTAGAGTTCGTGAACACGACGGGTAACACTAATGGAGCAGGAACAATTAATCCTTCAGGAGCATCCCTGGTTTATAGTAGAGTTCGTGAACACGATGGGTATCACTAATGGAACAGGAACTATTAATCCTTCTGGAGCATCCCTGGTTTATAGTAGAGTTCGTAAACACGACGGGTGACACTAATGGAACAGGAAATATTAATCCTTCTGGAGCATCCTTGGTTTATAGTAGAGTTCGTGAACATGACGGATAGCACTAATGGAGCAGGATCTATTAATCCTTCTGGAGCATCCCTGGTTTATAGTAGAGTTCGTGAACACGACGGGTGACACTAAAGGAACAGGAACTATTAATGCATTCGTTGCATCCCTGGTTTATAGTAGAGTTCGTAAACACGACGGGTAGCACTAATGGAGCAGGAACTATTAATCCTTCTGGAGCATCCCTGGTTGATAGTAGAGTTCGTGAACACGACGGGTGACACTAATGGAGCAGGAACTATTAATCCTTCGGAGCATCCCTGGTTTATAGTAGAGTTTGTGAACACGACGGGTAACACTAATGGAGCAGGAACTATTAATCCTTCCGGAGCATCCCTGGTTTATAGTAGAGTTCATGGTCGTTAAACAGTAACACGACGGGTGACACTAATGGAGCAGGAAATATTAATCCTTCCGGAGCATCCCTGGTTTATAATAGAGTTCGTGAACACGACGGGTAACACTAATGGAACAGGATCTATTAATCCTTCCGGAGCATCCCTGGTTTATAATAGAGTTCGTGAACACGACGGGTAAAATTAATGGTGCAGGAGATATGAATCCTTCTGGAGCATCCCTGGTTTATAGTAGAGTTCGTGAACACGACGGGTAACACAAATGGAACAGGAACTATTATTCCTTTCGGAGCATCCCTGGTTTATAGTAGAGTTCGTGAACACGACGGGTGGCACTAATGGAACAGGAATTATTGATTCTTCCGGAGCATCCCTGGTTTATAGTCGAGTTCGTGAACACGACGCGTAACACAATGGAACAGGAACTATTAATCCTTCCGGAGCATCCCTGGTTTATAGTAGAGTTCGTGAACACGACGGGTAACACTAATTGAGCAGGAGATATGAATCCTTCTGGAGCATCCCTGGTTTATAGTAGAGTTCGTGAACACGACGGGTGACACTAACGGAACAGGAACTATTAATCCTTCCGGAGCATCCCTGGTTTATAGTAGAGTTCGTGAACACGATGGGTAACTCTAATGGAGCAGGATCTATTAATCCTTCCGGAGCATCCCTTTTATATAGTAGAGTTCGTGAACACAACGGGTGACACTAATGGAACAGGAACTATTAATCCTTCCGGAGCATCCCTGGTTTATAGTAGAATTCGTGAACACGACGGGTAGGACTAATGGAGCAGGTTCTATTAATCCTTCCTGAGCATCCCTGGTTTATAGTAGAGTTCGTGAACACGACGGGTAACACTAATGGAGCAGGAACAATTAATCCTTCCGGAGCATCCCTGGTTTATAGTAGAGTTCGTGAACACGATGGGTAACACTAATGGAACAGGAACTATTAATCCTTCTGGAGCATCCCTGGTTTATAGTAGAGTTCGTGAACACGATGGGTAGCACTAATGGAGCAGGATCTATTAATCCTTCCGGAGCATCCCTTTTATAAAGTAGAGTTCGTGAACACGACGGGTGACACTAATGGAACAGGAACTATTAATCCTTCCGGAGCATCCCTGGTTTATAGTAGAGTTCGTGAACACGACGGGTAGCACTAATGGAGCAGGTTCTATTAATCCTTCCTGAGCATCCCTGGTTTATAGTAGAGTTCGTGAACACGACGGGTAACACTAATGGAGCAGGAACAATTAATCCTTCAGGAGCATCCCTGGTTTATAGTAGAGTTCGTGAACACGATGGGTATCACTAATGGAACAGGAACTATTAATCCTTCTGGAGCATCCCTGGTTTATAGTAGAGTTCGTAAACACGACGGGTGACACTAATGGAACAGGAAATATTAATCCTTCTGGAGCATCCTTGGTTTATAGTAGAGTTCGTGAACATGACGGATAGCACTAATGGAGCAGGATCTATTAATCCTTCTGGAGCATCCCTGGTTTATAGTAGAGTTCGTGAACACGACGGGTGACACTAAAGGAACAGGAACTATTAATCCATTCGTTGCATCCCTGGTTTATAGTAGAGTTCGTAAACACGACGGGTAGCACTAATGGAGCAGGAACTATTAATCCTTCTGGAGCATCCCTGGTTGATAGTAGAGTTCGTGAACACGACGGGTGACACTAATGGAGCAGAAACTATTAATCCTTTTGGAGCATCCCTGGTTTATATTAGAGTTCGTGAACACGAAGGGTGACACTAATGGAACAGGAACTATTAATCCTTCCGGAGCATCCCTGGTTTATAGTAGAGTTCGTGAACACGACGGGTAACACTAATGAAGCAGGAACTATTAATCCTTCCGGAGTATCCCTGGTTAATAGTAGAGTTCGTGAACACGACGGGTGACACTAATGGAGCAGGAACTATTAATCCTTCTGGAGCATCCCTGGTTTATAGTAGAGTTCGTGAACACGACGGGTGACACTAACGGAACAGGAACTATTAATCCTTCCGGAGCATCCCTGGTTTATAGTAGAGTTTGTGAACACGATGGGTAACTCTAATGGAGCAGGATCTATTAATGCTTCCGGAGCATCCCTTTTATATAGTAGAGTTCGTGAACACAACGGGTGACACTAATGGAACAGGAACTATTAATCCTTCCGGAGCATCCCTTGTTTATAGTAGAATTCGTGAACACGACGGGTAGGACTAATGGAGCAGGTTCTATTAATCCTTCCTGAGCATCCCTGGTTTATAGTAGAGTTCGTGAACACGACGGGTAACACTAATGGAGCAGGAACAATTAATCCTTCCGGAGCATCCCTGGTTTATAGTAGAGTTCGTGAACACGATGGGTAACACTAATGGAACAGGAACTATTAATCCTTCTGGAGCATCCCTGGTTTATAGTAGAGTTCGTGAACACGATGGGTAGCACTAATGGAGCAGGATCTATTAATCCTTCCGGAGCATCCCTTTTATATAGTAGAGTTCGTGAACACGACGGGTGACACTAATGGAACAGGAACTATTAATCCTTCCGGAGCATCCCTGGTTTATAGTAGAGTTCGTGAACACGACGGGTAGCACTAATGGAGCAGGTTCTATTAATCCTTCCTGAGCATCCCTGGTTTATAGTAGAGTTCGTGAACACGACGGGTAACACTAATGGAGCAGGAACAATTAATCCTTCAGGAGCATCCCTGGTTTATAGTAGAGTTCGTGAACACGATGGGTAACACTAATGGAACAGGAACTATTAATCCTTCTGGAGCATCCCTGGTTTATAGTAGAGTTCGTAAACACGACGGGTGACACTAATGGAACAGGAAATATTAATCCTTATGGAGCATCCTTGGTTTATAGTAGAGTTCGTGAACATGACGGATAGCACTAATGGAGCAGGATCTATTAATCCTTCTGGAGCATCCCTGGTTTATAGTAGAGTTCGTGAACACGACGGGTGACACTAAAAGAACAGGAACTATTAATCCATTCGTTGCATCCCTGGTTTATAGTAGAGTTCGTAAACACGACGGGTAGCACTAATGGAGCAGGAACTATTAATCCTTCTGGAGCATCCCTGGTTGATAGTAGAGTTCGTGAACACGACGGGTGACACTAATGGAGCAGAAACTATTAATCCTTTTGGAGCATCCCTGGTTTATATTAGAGTTCGTGAACACGAAGGGTGACACTAATGGAACAGGAACTATTAATCCTTCCGGAGCATCCCTGGTTTATAGTAGAGTTCGTGAACACGACGGGTAACACTAATGAAGCAGGAACTATTAATCCTTCCGGAGTATCCCTGGTTAATAGTAGAGTTCGTGAACACGACGGGTGACACTAATGGAGCAGGAACTATTAATCCTTCTGGAGTATCCCTGGTTTATAGTAGAGTTCGTGAACACGACGGGTGACACTAATGAAGCAGAAACTATTAATCCTTCCGGAGTATCCCTGGTTTATAGTAGAGTTCGTGAACACGACGGGTGACACTAACGGAGCAGGAACTATTAATCCTTCTGGAGCATCCCTGGTTTATAGTAGAGTTCGTGAACACGACGGGTGACACTAAAGGAACAGGAACTATTAATCATTCTGGAGCATCCCTTGTGTATAGCAGAGTTCGTGAACACGACGGGTAGCACTAATGGAGCAGGTTCTATTTATCTTTCTGGAGCATCCCTGGTTTACAGTAGAGTTCGTGAACACGACGGGTAACACTAATGGAGCAAAAACTATTAATCCTTCCGAAGCATCCCTGGTTTATAGTAGAACTTGTGAACACGACGGGTAGCACTAATGGAGCAGGAATTATTAATCCTTCCGGAGGATCCATGGTTTATAGTTGAGTTCGTGAACACGACGGGTGACACTAATGGAGCAGGAACTATTAAACCTTCCGGAGCATCCCTGGTTTATAGTAGAGTTCGTGAAGACAACGGGTAGCACTAATGGAGGAGGATCTATTAATCCTTCTGGAGCATCCCTGGTTTATAGTAGAGGTCGTGAACACGACGGGTAACACTAATGGAGCAGGAACTATTAATCCTTCTGGAGCATCCCTGGTTTATAGTAGAGTTCGTGAACACGACGGGTAACACTAATGAAGCAGGAACTATTAATCCTTCCGGAGTATCCCTGGTTAATAGTAGAGTTCGTGAACACGACGGGTGACACTAATGGAGCAGGAACTATTAATCCTTCTGGAGCATCCCTGGTTTATAGTAGAGTTCGTGAACACGACGGGTGACACTAATGAAGCAGAAACTATTAATCCTTCCGGAGTATCCCTGGTTTATAGTAGAGTTCGTGAACACGACGGGTGACACTAACGGAGCAGGAACTATTAATCCTTCTGGAGCATCCCTGGTTTATAGTAGAGTTCGTGAACACGACGGGTGACACTAAAGGAACAGGAACTATTAATCCTTCTGGAGCATCCCTTGTGTATAGCAGAGTTCGTGAACACGACGGGTAGCACTAATGGAGCAGGTTCTATTTATCTTTCTGGAGCATCCCTGGTTTACAGTAGAGTTCGTGAACACGACGGGTAACACTAATGGAGCAAAAACTATTAATCCTTCCGAAGCATCCCTGGTTTATAGTAGAGTTCGTGAACACGACGGGTGACACTAACGGAGCAGGAACTATTAATCCTTTTGGAGCATCCCTGGTTTATATTAGAGTTCGTGAACACGAAGGGTGACACTAATGGAACAGGAACTATTAATCCTTCCGGAGCATCCCTGGTTTATAGTAGAGTTCGTGAACACGACGGGTAACACTAATGAAGCAGGAACTATTAATCCTTCCGGAGTATCCCTGGTTAATAGTAGAGTTCGTGAACACGACGGGTGACACTAATGGAGCAGGAACTATTAATCCTTCTGGAGCATCCCTGGTTTATAGTAGAGTTCGTGAACACGACGGGTGACACTAATGAAGCAGAAACTATTAATCCTTCCGGAGTATCCCTGGTTTATAGTAGAGTTCGTGAACACGACGGGTGACACTAACGGAGCAGGAACTATTAATCCTTCTGGAGCATCCCTGGTTTATAGTAGAGTTCGTGAACACGACGGGTGACACTAAAGGAACAGGAACTATTAATCATTCTGGAGCATCCCTTGTGTATAGCAGAGTTCGTGAACACGACGGGTAGCACTAATGGAGCAGGTTCTATTTATCTTTCTGGAGCATCCCTGGTTTACAGTAGAGTTCGTGAACACGACGGGTAACACTAATGGAGCAAAAACTATTAATTCTTCCGAAGCATCCCTGGTTTATAGTAGAACTCGTGAACACGACGGGTAGCACTAATGGAGCAGGAATTATTAATCCTTCCGGAGGATCCATGGTTTATAGTTGAGTTCGTGAACACGACGGGTGACACTAATGGAGGAGGAACTATTAAACCTTCCGGAGCATCCCTGGTTTATAGTAGAGTTCGTGAAGACAACGGGTAGCACTAATGGAGGAGGATCTATTAATCCTTCTGGAGCATCCCTGGTTTATAGTAGAGTTCGTGAACACGACGGGTAACACTAATGGAGCAGGAACTATTAATCCTTCTGGAGCATCCCTGGTTTATAGTAGAGTTCGTGAACACGACGGGTGACACTAATGAAGCAGAAACTATTAATCCTTCAGGAGTATCCCTGGTTTATAGTAGAGTTCGTGAACACGACGGGTGACACTAACGGAGCAGGAACTATTAATCCTTCTGGAGCATCCCTGGTTTATAGTAGAGTTCGTGAACACGACGGGTGACACTAAAGGAACAGGAACTATTAATCCTTCTGGAGCATCCCTTGTGTATAGCAGAGTTCGTGAACACGACGGGTAGCACTAATGGAACAGGTTCTATTTATCTTTCTGGAGCATCCCTGGTTTACAGTAGAGTTCGTGAACACGACGGGTAACACTAATGGAGCAAAAACTATTAATCCTTCCGAAGCATCCCTGGTTTATAGTAGAACTCGTGAACACGACGGGTAGCACTAATGGAGCAGGAATTATTAATTCTTCCGGAGGATCCATGGTTTATAGTTGAGTTCGTGAACAAGACGGGTGACACTAATGGAGCAGGAACTATTAAACCTTCCGGAGCATCCCTGGTTTATAGTAGAGTTCGTGAAGACAACGGGTAGCACTAATGGAGGAGGATCTATTAATCCTTCTGGAGCATCCCTGGTTTATAGTAGAGTTCGTGAACACGACGGGTAACACTAATGGAGCAGGAACTATTAATCCTTCTGGAGCATCCCTGGTTTATAGTAGAGTTCGTGAACACGACGGGTAGCACTAATGGAGCAGGATCTATTATTCCTTCCGGAGCTTCCCTGGTTTATAGTAGAGTTCGTGAACACGACGGGTAACACTAATGGAGCAGGAATTATTCATTCTTCCGGAGCATCCCTTGTTTATAGTAGAGTTCGTGAACACGACGGGTATCACTAATGGAACAGGAACTATTAATCCTTCCGGAGTATCCCTGGTTGATAGTAGAGTTCGTGAACACGACGGGTGACACTAATGGAGCAGGAACTATTAATCCTTCCGGAGCATCTCTGGTTTATTGTAGAGTTCGTGAACACGACGGGTGACACTAATGGAGCAGGAACTATTAATCCTTCTGGAGCATCCCTGGTTTATAGTAGAATTCGTGAACACGACGGGTAGCACTAATGGAGCAGGATCTATTAATCCTTCCGGAGCTTCCATGGTTTATAGTAGAGTTCGTGAACACGAAGGGTAACACTAATAGAACAGAATCTATTAATCCTTCCGGAGCATCCCTGGTTTATAGCAGTGTTCGTGAACACGACGGGTGACACTAATGGAGCAGGAACTATTAATCCTTCCGGAGCATGCCTGGTTTATAGTAGTGTTCGTGAACACGACGGGTGACACTAATGGAGGAGGAACTATTAATCCTTCCGGAGCATGCCTGGTTTATAGTAGAGTTTGTGAACACGACGGGTAACACTAATGGAACAGGAACTATTAATCATTCCGGAGCATACCTGGTTGATAGTAGAGTTCATGGTCGTTAATCAGTAACACGACGGGTAACACTAATGGAGCAGGAACTATTAATCCTCCCGGAGCATCCCTGGTTTATAGTAGAGTTCGTGAACACGACGGGTGACACTAATGGAGCAGGAACTATTAATCCTTCCTGAGCATCCCTGGTTGATAGTAGAGTTCGTGAACACGACGGGTAACACTAATGGAGCAGGAACTATTAATCCTTCTGGAGTATCCCTGGTTTATAGTAGAGTTCGTGAACACGACGGGTGACACTAATGGAATAGGAACTATTAATCCTTCCTGAGCATCCCTGGTTTATAGTAGAGTTCGTGAACACGACGGGTAACACTATTGGAACAGGAACTATTAATCCTTCCGGAGCATCCCTGGTTTATAGTAGAATTCGTGAACACGACGGGTAGCACTAATGGAACAGGAACTATTAATCCTTCCGGAGTATCCCTGGTTTATAGTAGAGTTCGTGAACACGACGGGTAGCACTAATGGAGCAAGATCTATTAATCCTTCCGGAGCTTCCCTGGATTATAGTAGAGTTCGTGAACACGACGGGTAACACTAATGGAGCAGGAACTATTAATCCTTCCGGAGCATGCCTGGTTTATAGTAGTGTTCGTGAACACGACGGGTGACACTAATGGAGGAGGAACTATTAATCCTTCCGGAGCATGCCTGGTTTATAGTAGAGTTCGTGAACACGACGGGTAACACTAATGGAACAGGAACTATTAATCCTTCCGGAGCATACCTGGTTGATAGTAGAGTTCATGGTCGTTAATCAGTAACACGACGAGTAACACTAGTGGAGCAGGAACTATTAATCCTCCCCGAGCATCCCTGGTTTATAGTAGAGTTCGTGAACACGACGGGTGACACTAATGGAGCAGGAACTATTAATCCTTCCTGAGCATCCCTGGTTGATAGTAGAGTTCGTGAACACGACGGGTAACACTAATGGAGCAGGAACTATTAATCCTTCCGGAGCATCCCTGGTTTATAGTAGAGTTCGTGGTCGTTAAACAGTAACACGACGGGTAACACTAATGGAACAGGAACTATTAATCCTCCCGGAGCATCCCTGGTTTATAGTAGAGTTCGTGAACACGATGGGTGACACTAATGGAGCAGGAACTATTAATCCTTCTGGAGTATCCCTGGTTTATAGTAGAGTTCGTGAACACGACGGGTAGCACTAATGGAGCAGGATCTATTAATCCTTCTGGAGCATCCCTGGTTTATAGTAGAGTTCGTGAACACGACGGGTGACACTAATGGAGCAGGAACTATTAATCCTTCTGGAGTATCCCTGGTTTATAGTAGAGTTTGTGAACACGACGGGTGACACTAATGGAATAGGAACTATTAATCCTTCCTGAGCATCCCTGGTTTATAGTAGAGTTCGTGAACACGACGGGTAACACTATTGGAACAGGAACTATTAATCCTTCCTGAGCATCCCTGGTTTATAGTAGAGTTCGTGAACACGACGGGTGACACTAATGGAGCAGGATCTATTAATCCTTCCGGAGCATCCCTGGTTTATAGTAGAATTCGTGAACACGACGGGTAGCACTAATGGAACAGGAACTATTAATCCTTCCGGAGTATCCCTGGTTTATAGTAGAGTTCGTGAACACGACGGGTAGCACTAATGGAGCAAGATCTATTAATCCTTCCGGAGCTTCCCTGGATTATAGTAGAGTTCGTGAACACGACGGGTAACACTAATGGAGCAGGAACTATTAATCCTTCCGGAACATCCCTGGTTTATAGTTGATTTCGTGAACACGACGGGTAACACTAATGGAGCAGGAACTATTAATCCTTCCGGAGCATCCCTGGTTTATAGTAGAGCTCGTGAACACGACGGGTAGCACTAATGGAGCAGGAACTATTAATCCTTCCGGAGCATCCCTGGTTTATAGTAGAGTTCGTGAACACGACGGGTAACACTAATGAAGCAGGAACTATTAATCCTTCCGGAATATCCCTGGTTAATAGTAGAGTTCCTGAACACGACGGGTGACACTAATGGAGCAGGAACTATTTATCCTTCTGGAGCATCCCTGGTTTATAGTAGAATTCGTGAACACGACGGGTGACACTAATGAAGCAGGAACTATTAATCCTTCCGGAGTATCCCTGGTTTATAGTAGAGTTCGTGAACACGACGGGTGACACTAATGGAGCAGGAACTATTAATCCTTCTGGAGCATCCCTGGTTTATAGTAGATTTCGTGAACACGACGGGTGACACTAATGGAACAGGAACTATTAATCCTTCTGGAGCATCCCTGGTTTATAGCAGAGTTCGTGAACACGACGGATAGCACTAATGGAGCAGGTTCTATTTATCTTTCTGGAGCATCCCTGGTTTACAGTAGAGTTCTTGAACACGACGGGTAACACTAATGGAGCAAAAACTATTAATCCTTCCGAAGCATCCCTGGTTTATAGTAGAACTCGTGAACACGACGGGTAGCACTAATGGAGCAGGAATTATTAATTCTTCCAGAGCATCCCTGGTTTATAGTAGAGTTCGTGAACACGACGGGTGACACTAATGTAGCAGGAACTATTAATCCTTCCGGAGCATCCCTGGTTTATAGTAGAGTTCGTGAAGATGACGGGTAGCACTAATGGAGGAGGATCTATTAATCCTTCTGGAGGATCCCTGGTTTATAGTAGAGTTCGTGAACACGACGGGTAACACTAATGGAGCAGGAACTATTAATCCTTCTGGAGCATCCCTTGTTTATAGTAGAGTTCGTGAACACGACGGGTAGCACTAATGGAGCAGGATCTATTATTCCTTCCGGAGCTTCCCTGGTTTATAGTAGAGTTCGTGAACAACACGGGTAACACTAATGGAGCAGGAATTATTAATCCTTCCGGAGCATCCCTGGTTTATAGTAGAGTTCGTGAACACGACGGGTATCACTAATGGAACAGGAACTATTAATCCTTCCGGAGTATCCCTGGTTGATAGTAGAGTTCGTGAACACGACGGGTGGCACTAATGGAGCAGGAACTATTAATCCTTCCGGGGCATCCCTGGTTTATTGTAGAGTTCGTGAACACGACGGGTGACACTAATGGAGCAGGAACTATTAATCCTTCTGGAGCATCCCTGGTTTATAGTAGAATTCGTGAACACGACGGGTGACACTAATGGAGCAGGAACTATTAATCTTTCCGGAGCATGGCTGGTTTATAGTAGTGTTCGTGAACACGACGGGTGACACTAATGGAGCAGGAACTATTAATCCTTCCGGAGGATGCCTGGTTTATAGTAGAGTTCGTGAACACGACGGGTAACACTAATGGAACAGGAACTATTAATCCTTCCGGAGCATACCTGGTTGATAGTAGAGTTCGTGGTCGTTAAACAGTAACACGACGGGTAACACTAATGGAGCAGGAACTATTAATCTTCCCGGAGCATCCCTGGTTTATAGTAGAGTTCGTGAACACGACGGGTAACACTAATGGAGCAGGAACTATTAATCCTTCCGGAGCATCCCTGGTTTATAGTAGAGTTCGTGGTCGTTAAACAATAACACGACGGGTAACACTAATGGAACAGGAACTATTAATCCTCCCGGAGCATCCCTGGTTGATAGTAGAGTTCGTGAACACGACGGGTTACACTAATGGAGCAGGAACGATTAATCCTTCCGGAGCATCCCTGGTTTATAGTAGAGTTCGTGAACACGACGGGTAACACTAATGGAGCAGGAACTATTAATCTTTCCGGAGCATACCTGGTTTATAGTAGAGTTCGTGGTCGTTAAACAGTAACACGACGGGTAACACTAATGGAGCAGGAACTATTAATCCTCCCGGAGCATCCCTGGTTTTTAGTAGAGTTCGTGAACACGACGGGTGACACTAATGGAGCAGGAACTATTAATCCTTCCGGAGCATCCCTGGTTTATAGTAGAGTTCGTGAACACGACGGGTAACACTAATGGAGCAGGAACTATTAATCCTTCCGGAGCATCCCTGGTTTATGGTAGAGTTCGTGGTCGTTAAACAGTAATACGACGGGTAACACTAATGGAACAGGAACTATTAATCCTCCCGGAGCATCCCTGGTTTATAGTAGAGTTCATGAACACGACGGGTAGCACTAATGGAGCAGGAACTATTAATCCTTCCGGAGCATTCCTGGTTTATGTCCTCCTATAGCTACACTAACAGCATTGGCCGTAAAATTTTCAACTACAAAGAAGCATTGCACGATATTAACATAGAAAAGTACCTTAAGAACCCCCTGACTTGTGACTGCTCCCAGTCTCCTTTTCAATACAGCCCATCTGGACATGTAATCACTGGTGATCTGAATATCATTCATCATGAGAGTCTCCGAATGGTGATTTCTCATGGTCCTAAATTCAGAGAACCTCAACACATCAATTGAAAACATAATCTCAAGATAATTATGGATGCTGTTGAAGATTATGCCAGAAGGTGGATAAAGAGAAAAGTAGACCAAGATCCTGAGTTAGAGTCCTTGTCAGACTGGGTTAGAACAATTAGGTCTCTAGTACAAGGTCGGATTCACAAACTCAAAAATTGTGTTAATAGTCGACCTAAGTCTGTATTTGAAGACCAATAAGCTGTTAAGTGTCTTTCCTCTCTTCATGACAAATATGTTATCGTTCCTGCGGACAAAGCTTCCAACAATATCGTGTTTGTATGTAAATCATATTACTTCGAATGCCTAATCAAGGAATTAGGCATAAATAGCAACACCTCTAGTAATACCACATACAAACCAACTTCGTTCGACAAATATGAAATCCTATCTAACCACAGATCATTGATGATCTCTTTAAACATTCCCTCTGGTAAAGAGTCTGAGGATTTACCCTATTTATATTGGATACCTAAACTCCATAAGACACCATACAAAGAAAGGTACATAGCGGGATCATCAACTGAAAGAATTGTCTATTCACCTGACAAAGATTCTGTCTGCAGTAAAAGAGGGACAACAGAAATATTGTGAAACTGTTTACTCGCGTAGTGGCATAAATCACATGTGGATTTTGAAAAACTCTAAAGATCTTTTGGATAACCTGAAATCAAGATCTTTCTCTCAGGTATCCTCCATCAAAACTTTTGATTTTTCAACTCTATATACCACCCTACCGCATGACAAATTAAAAACCCGCTTAAAAGAAACAATTCATAAAGCTTTTAGTTATAGCAACTATGGCTCAAAATTTTTTGTGTTAGGCTACAATTCCACATTTTTTTCAAACAAAATTCATAAAGGTAAAACATGCTACTCCGAGGAACAAGTGATCAGTATGCTGGAGTTCCTCATCGATAACATATTTATCTCTTTTGGAGGGACACTGCTTCAGCAGGTCGCTGGCATACCTATGGGTACGAATTGTGCCCCTCTTCTAGCCGATTTATTTTTATACTCATATGAGTCGGAGTTTCTTCAAAAGCTTGTAAAAGATAAGAAGATTCATGAGGCTAGAGCCTTTAATTTCACATACAGTTATATTGATGACGTTTTATCTATCAATAATTCTAGATTTGCAGAATTTCTTCCATTGATATATCCTCCAGAGCTGGAAGTTAAAGAGACCACCGATACAGCTTCGTCCGCATCATTTTTGAACTTATACCTCGAATTTGCCGACAGTGGTCAATTCAGTACTAAAATTTATAATAAGCGGGACGACTTCAATTTTAAAATCATAAATTTTCCAAACATGTGCAGCAATATACCAGCTTCTCCTGCATATGGTGTTTACATCTCGCAATTGATTCGCTATGCAAGGGCCAATAGCAATTATTCTGATTTCCTGAAACGTCATCTTCATCTGAGAAACAGGCTACTGGACCAGGGCTATACAAAGATTCGTCTTATTCGATCTCTTAAAAAGTTTATATTCCGATACCAATATCTTGTCGAAATATATTCCGTCTCTGCAGAAAAAATTATAAGCGATGCATTTTCATATAGTGAAAATGTATAAAGATAAAGAAGTTAAAAATGTCAGGGAATTTTTTTTTTTGTCAATGTGTGACGTAAAAATATTTTTGACATTTACGTCACCGAATTTGGTACTGCTTTGACAACTATTTTACCTATTTTGTTCCTGTATTTAAATACTGTTGCAGTGAAAGCCGAAACCTTTGAACCGTAATGAGAGCGGGAGGTTTGGCGCCTTGGAATCTGATTCAACCCACCATTTCTTTAGAAATGCCTGTACCAAGTCAGGGTCATTACGGTTTTCACAGTTTTCCGGTTGTTGACTGATTTTGTCTGTTTATATAATTATGAGTTTTGACTTTCCCTTTGTAAGATTGTTCTGAGTTCGGTAATTTTGTTATTACCCTTATTTATAGTAGAGTTCGTGAACACGACGGGTAGCACTAATGGAGCAGGAACTATTAATCCTTCCGGAGCATCCTTGGTTTATAGTAGAGTTCGTGAACACGACGGGTAACACTAATGAAGCAGGAACTATTAATCCTTCCGGAGCATCACTGGTTTATAGTAGAGTTAGTGAACACGACGAGTGACACTAATGGAGCAGGAACTATTAATCCTTCCGGAGCATCCCGGGTTAATAGTAGAGTTCGTGAACACGACGGGTAACACTAATGGAGCAGGAACTATTAATCCTTCCAAAGCATCCCTGATTTATAGTAGAGTTCGTGAACACGACGAGTAGCACTAATGGAGCAGGAACTATTAATCCTTCCGGAGCTTCACTGGTTTATAGTAGAGTTCGTGAACACGACGAGTGACACTAATGGAGCAGGAACTATTAATCCTTCCGGGGCATCCCTGGTTAATAGTAGAGTTTGTGAACACGACGGGTAACACTAATGGAGCAAGAACTATTAATCCTTCGGAGCATCCCTAATTTATAGTAGAGTTCGTGAACACGACGAGTAGCACTAATGGAGCAGGAACTATTAATCCTTCCGGAGCTTCCCTGGTTTATAGTAGAGTTCGTGAACACGACGAGTGACACTAATGGAGCAGGAACTATAAATCCTTCCGAAGCATCCCTGGTTAATAGTAGAGTTCGTGAACACGACGGGTAACACTAATGGAGCAATAATTCTTGATCCTTCCGGAGCATCCCTGATTTATAGTAGAGTTCGTGAACACGACGAGTAGCACTAATGGAGCAGGAACTATTAATCCTTCCGTAGCTTCCCTGCTTTATAGTAGAGTTCGTGGTCGTTAAGCAGTAACACGACGGGTGACACTAATGGAGCAGGAACAATTAATCCTTCGGGAGCATCCCTGGTTTATAGTAGAGTTCGTGGTCGTTAAACAGTAACACGACGGGTAACACTAATGGAGCAGGAACTATTAATCCTTCCAGAGCATCCCTGGTTTATAGTAGAGTTCGTGAACACGACGGATGACACTAATGGAGCAGGAACTATTAATCCTTCCGGAGCATCCCTGGTATATAGTAGAGTTCGTGAACACAACGGGTAGCACTAATGGAGCAGGATCTATTAATTCTTCCGGACCTTCCCTGGCTTATAGTAGAGTTCGTGGTCGTTAAGCAGTAACACGACGGGTGACACTAATGGAGCAGGAACTATTAATCCTTCCGGAGCTTCCCTGGTTTATAGTAGAGTTCGTGAACACGACAGGTAACACTAATGGAGCAGGAACTATTAATCCTACTGGAGCATTCCTGGTTTATAGTAGAGTTCGTGAACACGACGGGTAGCACTAATGGAGCAGGATCTATTTATCCTTCCGGAGCATCCCTGGTTTATAATAGAGTTCGTGAACACGACGGGTAACACTAATGGAGCAGGATATATTAATCCTTCCGGAGCTTCCCTTGTTTATAGTAGAGTTCGTGGTCGTTAAACAGTAACACGACGGGTGACACTAATGGAGTAGCATCTATTAATCCTTCCGGAGCACCCTGGTTTGTAGTAGAGTTCGTGAACACGACGGGTAACACTAATGGAGCAGGAACTATTAATCCTTCCGGAACATCCCTGGTTGATAATAGAGTTCGTGAACAAGACGGGTGACATTAATGGAGCAGGAACTATTAATCCTTCCGGAGCTTCCCTGGTTTATAGTAGAGTTCGTGAACACGACGGGTAGCACTAATGGAACAGGAACTATTAATCCTTCCGGAGCTTCCCTGGTTTATAGTAGAGTTCGTGAACACGACGGGTAACACTAATAGAGCAGGAACTATTAATCCTTCTGGAGCATCCCTGGTTTATAGTAGAGTTCGTGAACACGACGGGTAGCACTAATGGAGCAGGATCTATTAATCCTTCTGGAGCATCCCTGTTTTATAGTAGAGTTCGTGAACACGACGGGTAACACTAATGGAGCAGGATATATTAATCCTTCCGGAGCTTTCCTGGTTTATAATAGACTTCGAGGTCGTTAAACAGTAACACAACGGGCGACACTAATGGAGCAGGATCTATTAATCCTTCCTGAGCATCCTGGTTTATAGTAGAGTTCGTGAACACGACGGGTAACACTAATGGAGCAGGATTTATTAATCCTTCTGGAGCATCTCTGGTTTATAGTAGAGTTCGTGAATACGACGGGTGACACTAATGGAGCAGGAACTATTAATCCTTCCGCAGCTTCCCTGGATTATAGTAGAGTTCGTGAACACGACGGGTGACACTAATGGAGCAGGATCTATTAATCCTTCTGGAGTATCTCTGGTTTATAGTAGAGTTCGTGAATACGACGGGTGACACTAATGGAGCAGGAACTATTAATCCTTCCGGAGCTTCCCTGGTTTATAGTAGGGTTCGTGAACACGACGGGTGACACTAATGGAACAGGAACTATTAATCCTTCCGGAGCATCCCTGGTTTATAGTAGAGTTCGTGAACACGACGGGTAGCACTAATGGAGCAGGATCTATTAATCCTTCTGGAGCATCCCTGGTTTATAGTAGAGTTCGTGGTCGTTAAACAGTAACACGACGGGTGACACTAATGGAGCAGCATCTATTAATCCTTCCGGAGCATCCCTGATTTATAGTAGAGTTCGTGAACACGACGGGTAACACTAATGGAGCAGGAACTATTAATCCTTCTGGAACATCCCTGGTTTATAATAGAGTTCGTGAACAAGACGGGTGACATTAATGGAGCAGGAACTATTAATCCTTCCGGAGCTTCCCTGGTTTATAGTAGAGTTCGTGAACACGACGGGTAGCACTAATGGAGCAGGATCTATTAATCCTTCTGGAGCATCCCTGGTTTATAGTAGAGTTCGTGAACACGACGAGTAACACTAATGGAGCAGGATATATTAATCCTTCCGGATCTTCCCTGGTTTATAGTAGAGTTCGAGGTCGCTAAACAGTAACACGACGGGTGACGCTAATGGAGCAGGATCTATTAGTCCTTCCTGAGCATCCTGGTTTATAGTAGTGTTCGTGAACACGACGGGTTACACTAATGGAGCAGGATCTATTAATCCTTCTGGAGCATCTCTGGTTAATAGTAGAGTTCGTGAATACGACGGGTGACACTAATGGAGCAGGAACTATTAATCCTTCCGGAGCTTCCCTGGTTGATAGTAGAGTTCGTGAACACGACGGGTGACACTAATGGAACAGGAATTATTAATCCTTCCGGAGCATCCCTGGTTTATAGTAGAGTTCGTGAACACGACAGGTAGCACTAATGGAGCAGGATCTATTAATCCTTCCGGAGCATCCCTGGTTTATAGTAGAGTTCGTGAACACGACGGGTGACACTAATGGAGCAGGAACTATTAATCCTTCCGGAGCATCTCTGGTTTATAGTAGAGTTCGTGAACACGACGGGTGACACTAATGGAGCAGGAACTATTAATCCTTCCGGAGCATCTCTGGTTTATAATAGAGTTCGTGAACACGACGGGTGACACTAATGGAGCAGGATCTATTAATCCTTCCGGAGCATCCCTGGTTTATAGTAGAGTTCGTGAACACGACGGGTGACACTAATGGAGCAGGATCTATTAATCCTTCCGGAGCATCCCTGGTTTATAGTAGAGTTCGTGTTGCTCGATCTTTAATTTGTTGTGTAGTGTTTTGTAGATTATTGTGTGTCTTTTTGTTCTTTTTTCTTTTGGACATTGTTTTTTCTGTCCTTCCATTTACGGCTTCTGATTACCCCTATAATATATATATAACTTTTATTGTACCCAATGACTTCTTTGTGTAGCAGGCAATATATAATGTATCTGTTTTTATATAATTCTTATTTATCAAAATATTGAAATTGACTGAAATATCGTTGTACAATGTACCCTATATATTCGGCTATTGATGTGTTCGTTGCAGTATATCTAACTACAATGAACTTACAATTTGTTTTTACAGAGATTGGCCTCTTGGACAAAATTTCAGATTGTCATCAGGAAAATTACGAAAATGGATAGGGTAGAACAATTGTAATATTATAATGGGGCCACCAACGTCATTAAAACAAAATCAATACACCGGAAAATTATGAAAAGCAAGTTTAAACAGTGATAGTCATCAATCCACCAATATCAACAAAACGAACAATTACGTCTCATCTTAACTGGACTCACTGAATACAAAAAGACCACGACATATGACGTTGGAAATCCAGGTCATGGTTTGGGACAGGCACAACAATATGGTGGCATTAAACCGATGGATGGGATCATAACCCTTACAATATGTTTGATTCATTTCAAAGAAATGACAAATGTAATTTTAAGGGAAACGAAAAATTAATAAAGTGTTTTAATATTTCTATATTTAAAAATATATGCGAATATAAGATATCATGGGAAGGATATACTTGACAATATTATATAATTTCCTCATATCCCGTGATACAAACAGGACATTAACAAGTACTTATGATGGGAATTTATTTATCATTCATACCAGTTTTGATTCAAAAATATGTTCTACATGGAGTGCATTAGGATTCTAGTTTTCGTTTTGAGTTTACAGTGGTTTGTAGAAAGTACAGGTAAAAGTAACATCAGTGTACTTAGTTATTAAAATGTATAATATCAAGCTCAATTTGCGACAGTAAAACCCACGATTTACGTCCGCAACGCTTAAATTGCAATACAGTTATCTCCAAAATTTTAATATAAAATCTCAAACGTTCTTAGTTATTTTAAGGTAAAATCTCAAACGTTCTTAATTATTTTAATGTAAAATCTCAAAAGGAACTGCCTACTCTTCGCGAGCACCTGAGTTCAGCCCCGGTGTTTTGATGGGGTTCGTGTTGCTAATCATTCTAGATTTTTGTGTTGTGCTATTATGTGTCTGTATGTTCTTAGGTCCGTGTTGTGATGTCCGTTGCGATTTCCGCATGTTCGGTTCGTCTTTTCCAAAACTTGTTTGTAGGATGGCTCAGATCTGATTGTTTTATTTGTAGGTTTGGGCATAGTGATGTCCAATATGTTGTTCTATCAAATGTCTTTACGTTCTGTGTTCCGTGTTGCAATGTCCGCTACGATTTCCGCATGAAAACGATGTTCGGTTCGTCTTTACATCCAGTTGTTTGTAGGAGGGGCCATGTCATTGTTTTACGTTATTAGTGGTGTTCAACACATATTGTGATTTTGATTGGTTTGTCTTCGTCTTGTGTCTTGTGTACTCAATGTTGCCAGTTTCTCTGGATTGTCCATTCTTGATTGCTCCTTCGGTTTTCTCTAACGTTTATTTAGTTATTTTAATGTAAAATCTCTAAAGTTCTTAGTTATTTTATAAAATTGTTATTTCGCTACTAATACGAAAACAATCTAACCTATCTATTAAGTGGAAAGCAATGTTGGAAATGTATTTCAGAATCAAATTAAAATAACATCCTAAATATTGTTATCAAATCATTCGTTTGTACGGTCCTGTATAACTTCCGAACCATCTTCTAATTGTGTTTTTCACGTTTAAACATTCATTGATATTTTTCTTCTTTCAGTTGTATGCCAGGACAGTATTTTTGATATTTCTTGTCCTACTAACACCAGTATTTACATTTCTGAAGCTAATTATGGAAGAACAGATAGAAACATATGTCCAAAAATACTTGGATTGGAATCCCTGTGTAGGAAACACGAAATTACTGAAGAAATATTAATATCACACTGTGAAAACAAAACCACGTGTACTATTCATGTTGGGAATGACTTCTTCGGAAATCCTTGTTTTGGAATTTCGAAATATTTGAATGTTACATATTACTGCAAAGGTAAGAAAAATTACATTTTGAATAGAATTGTTAAATCTTCTTTTAGTAGAAGTTAGAAGCGAACAACAAGTTAGAAGCCTATCCTTGATATCGGTTCTCAGCATTTTCGATCTTGTGTATCCCCTTGATACTATTTCACACTTGCAATCGAAACATGTGTCGAAGTCGACTAATTAATTGATCCTGTTATGTCGAAGTCGAGTATTCGATTCAACCCTCTGTTATGTCAAAGTCAGGTATGCGATTCAGCTCGGGTATTCGATTTAGCCCTGTTACGTCGAAGTCCAGTTTACACTTCTCCACTGCTATGACGAAGTCGAGTATTTGATTCATCCCAGTTATGTTGAAGTCGACTATACGATTCAGTCGTGTTACGTCAAAATCCAGTATTCTATTCAACGCTGTAATGTCGAAGTCGATTAATACGTTTCAACTCTATTATGTCGAAGTCGAGTGTTCAGAATGCATTACACTAATAACTACTGAAGAGGTTGAGTTAAGGTTTACAGTAATACTGAAGAAGTGTGGGCCCATTATACCCACTTCAACGTGTTACCGTTTGGGGAGTATCACCTTTTGCTTCATTATACCTGTCCGGGTTTTCTCTCCTCCCCAACAAGTCTGGTAGTTACGATATAGCTGATGATCACAACTGAAAGGTGACGTAAAAACCCTTAAAGGTGACGATAAGAACTAATATATTTTCTAAAGAATTATTCATTATTTAGCTTTCTGAACTTTCCACTAGATGAAGGTTATTCCTTATAGTAGATATGTACAAGCTTATTACTATATCATTGGGTCGATACCGCTACTGGTGGGCTATTAGTCCCTGAGGAACATTATCCACCAGTAGTCAATGTGTCAATATCTCTGCTTGTGGACTATTGGTCCCCGAGAAAATCATCCACCAGTAGTCAGCAGAGGCGGATTCAGGATTTCAAGTTGGGGGGGAGGGGGTATTTACGCCAAAAAATCTTATTTTTTCCATTTCCGGAGCGAGGCGCGAACATTTTGGGGGTATTTCGTGTGACAAATCACGATTTTACACCAAAAAATCATATTTTTTCCAATTTTAGGGGGGGGGGGGGCGCGTGCCTAGTGCGCCCCCTGGATCCGCTTCTGGTCAGTGGTTCGGCCACTAGCATGATTTATGAGACATATTTAAAAACAATTAATTGACAGTTCCATAATAATGTAATTATTATTAAAACTTAGGTTCATCTCAGCGGAAGTTTTGATTGCCACAGGAAAGCAATGCTATAATGGATACGGTCGGATATGTTTGCCTTGTAATGATCCACCAATGACCCCTCTTAACACACTGCTGTTTATAAGGAGTTGTATAAATGATTCATATCGCATCACCAGCGCATGCTCCTTTTAGATGAGAGGTCGTACACCGCATCGAAGAAACTAAGTCATATTTATATATCCCTTGGTTCCCTCTGGGGTTTCATAAGCAAGCATTTAGTACAGGTCGGACATTGTAAAATAATCATACGTCATATGTGAATTTCGGGAGACGTCCTGGCCGTAGGATAGTTGGATTTACATCTACTTATCTAATCAATACATACTACAGTTGTGATTAGCTACCCATGACGAGGCGTACTCGACTTAACCTTGGGATACAATTTGTCAGTGGCTTTCGGAAATTCGGTGATCTTTTATAGGTAATCCGATTTCATATACCAATAAAATTGACAACTCTAAAATACAACAACTCTAAAATACAACAACGCTAAAATACAACCACTCTAAAATACAACAATTCTAAAATACAACAATTCTAAAATACAACAACTCTAAAATACAATAATTCTAAAATACAACAACTCTAAAATGCAACAACTCTAAAATACAACAACTCTAAAATACAACAATTCTAAAATACAACAATTCTAAAATGCAACAACTCTAAAATACAACAATTCTACAAAACAACAACTCTAATATACAACAATTCTAAAATACAACAATTCTAAAATGCAACAACTCTAAAATACAACAATTCTAAAATACAACAATTCTAAAATGCAACAACTCTAAAATACAACAATTCTAAAATACAACAATTCTAAAATACAACCACTCTAAAAATACAATAATTCTAAAATACAACAACTCTAAAATGCAACAACTCTAAAATACAACAACTCTAAAATACAACAACTCTAAAGTACAACAATGCTAAAATACAACAACTCTAAAATACAACAATTCTAAAATACAACAATTCTAAAATGCAACAACTCTAAAATACAACAATTCTACAAAACAACAACTCTAAAATACAACAATTCTAAAATACAACAATTCTAAAATACAACAATTCTAAAATGCAACAACTCTAAAATACAACAATTCTAAAATACAACAATTCTAAAATACAATCACTCTAAAATACAACCACTCTAAAATACAACAACTCTAAAATATAACAATTCTAAATTATAACAACTCTAAAATACAACAACTCTAAAATACAACAACGCTAAAATACAACAATTCTAAAATGCAACAACTCTAAAATACAACAATTCTAAAATACAATCACTCTAAAATACAACCACTCTAAAATACAACAACTCTAAAATATAACAATTCTAAATTACAACAACTCTAAAATACAACAATTCTAAAATACAACAATTCTAAAATGCAACAACTCTAAAATACAACAATTCTAAAATACAACAATTCTAAAATACAACCACTCTAAATTACAACAACTCTAAAATACAACAATTCTAAAATACAACAATTCTAAAATATAACAATTCTAAATTACAACAACTCTAAAATACAACCACTCTAAAATACAACAACTCTAAAATACAACAATTCTAAAATACAACAACTTTAAAATACAACCACTCTAAAATACAACAACTCTAAAATACAACAACTCTAAAATATAACAATTCTAAATTACAACAACTCTAAAATACAACAACTCTAAAATACAACAATTCTAAAATACAACAATTCTAAAATACAACAACTCTAGAATACAACAATTCTAAAATACAACAACTCTAAAATACAACAACTCTAAAATACAACAACTCTAAAATCAATATCTAAAATTATAGAAAGATGCACAATTGATACCCCTAGCATACATAAAAATATATTGGCTCATTGTCCTGGCTTGGTACAGACATTTTAATAAGCAAAATGGCGGGGTTAAACAAGTTTCATGTTCCCAAACCTCCCCTATTAGTGAAATGATGCGGTCATGTAAATGCTTTTCACATGTCAGTATAATGCCAACCCTCACATAATAAATATTAAATGTCTTCGTGACACAAAAGTCTTCTTCATATGCATAATATTAGTTATATCAAAGAGAGCCAATGACATCAACCATTATCTAAATATTAGATAGTATACGAGACCATCGTAAGACATAATAGTGGACTAGTAGGTAACGATAATCGGTTCGTCTTTACCTCCAGTGGTTTGTAGAAGGGCTCATGTCTTATTTACGTTATTTGCATTTGTTTGTCAATAGCGGTGTCCCATATTGTGTTGGGTTTTTGTTTTGTTTTTCTTAGTCTTGTGTGATCTGGATTACCAGTTTCTCTAGATTGTCCATATTTGATTGGCCGTTCGCTATTCTCTAACGTTTATTGAACCAAAATCTAATTGCCAATATTATTATTTTATAAGAACTTGTAAAGTATAAGAATTAATTTTTATCAACAGAAAATGGTGGAGACAAGAAACACACGGGTACAGAATGGTTATCTTGTAGAGATACAGAAAAGGGTAATTAAAATTATATAATATATTTTTGTGGGATCTTTTAATTGTATTTATCCATTGATCCATTGCAATATCATACCATGATACAACATTGTGTGGTAGAGTTTGCCACTAACTTGCAGGTCAGTGGTTTTCTTTGGGTATTTCGGTTTCCTCCACCAATAAAACTGACCCCCACGATATAGATGAAATATTGATTCGCATACAGGCGACGAAAAAAAAATATTACGATGATATAACATTATTATATCTTGAAACTAAAAGATGTAGTTGTCAGAAGATGTAGTTGTCAGAAGATGTAGTTGTCAGTAGATGTAGTTGTCAGTAGATGTAGTTGTCAGAAGATGCAGTTGTCAGTAGATGTAGTTGTCAGTAGATGTAGTTGTCAGTAGATGTAGTTGTCAGTAGATGTAGTTGTCAGAAGATGTAGTTGTCAGTAGATGTAGTTGTCAGAAGATGTAGTTGTCAGTAGATGTAGTTGTCAGTAGATGTAGTTGTCAGTAGATGTAGTTGTCAGTAGATGTAGTTGTCAGAAGATGTAGTTGTCAGTAGATGTAGTTGTCAGTAGATGTAGTTGTCAGTAGATGTAGTTGTCAGTAGATGTAGTTGTCAGAAGATGTAGTTGTCAGAAGATGTAGTTGTCAGTAGATGTAGTTGTCAGTAGATGTAGTTGTCAGAAGATGTAGTTGTCAGAAGATGTAGTTGTCAGTAGATGTAGTTGTCAGTATATGTAGTTGTCAGTAGATGTAGTTGTCAGAAGATATAGTTGTCAGTAGATGTAGTTGTCAGAAGATGTAGTTGTCAGTAGATGTAGTTGTCAGAAGATGTAGTTGTCAGTAGATGTAGTTGTCAGTAGATGTAGTTGTCAGTAGATGTAGTTGTCAGTAGATGTAGTTGTCAGTAGATGTAGTTGTCAGTAGATGTAGTTGTCAGTAGATGTAGTTGTCAGAAGATGTAGTTGTCAGTAGATGTAGTTGTCAGTAGATGTAGTTGTCAGTAGATGTAGTTGTCAGTAGATGTAGTTGTCAGAAGATGTAGTTGTCAGAAGATGTAGTTGTCAGTAGATGTAGTTGTCAGTAGATGTAGTTGTCAGAAGATGTAGTTGTCAGAAGATGTAGTTGTCAGTAGATGTAGTTGTCAGAAGATGTAGTTGTCAGTAGATGTAGTTGTCAGTAGATGTAGTTGTCAGTAGATGTAGTTGTCAGAAGATGTAGTTGTCAGTAGATGTAGTTGTCAGAAGATGTAGTTGTCAGTAGATGTAGTTGTCAGTAGATGTAGTTGTCAGTAGATGTAGTTGTCAGTAGATGTAGTTGTCAGAAGATGTAGTTGTCAGTAGATGTAGTTGTCAGTAGATGTAGTTGTCAGTAGATGTAGTTGTCAGAAGATGTAGTTGTCAGAAGATGTAGTTGTCAGTAGATGTAGTTGTCAGTAGATGTAGTTGTCAGAAGATGTAGTTGTCAGTAGATGTAGTTGTCAGTATATGTAGTTGTCAGTAGATGTAGTTGTCAGAAGATGTAGTTGTCAGTAGATGTAGTTGTCAGAAGATGTAGTTGTCAGTAGATGTAGTTGTCAGAAGATGTAGTTGTCAGTAGATGTAGTTGTCAGTAGATGTAGTTGTCAGTAGATGTAGTTGTCAGTAGATGTAGTTGTCAGAAGATGTAGTTGTCAGAAGATGTAGTTGTCAGTAGATGTAGTTGTCAGAAGATGTAGTTGTCAGAAGATGTAGTTGTCAGTAGATGTAGTTGTCAGTAGATGTAGTTGTCAGTAGATGTAGTTGTCAGAAGATGTAGTTGTCAGTAGATGTAGTTGTCAGTAGATGTAGTTGTCAGAAGATGTAGTTGTCAGTAGATGTAGTTGTCAGAAGATGTAGTTGTCAGAAGATGTAGTTGTCAGTAGATGTAGTTGTCAGTAGATGTAGTTGTCAGAAGATGTAGTTGTCAGAAGATGTAGTTGTCAGTAGATGTAGTTGTCAGTAGATGTAGTTGTCAGAAGATGTAGTTGTCAGTAGAGATTATGTTTGTTTATTTTTACCTATATGTTGCTGTGGTTGACTTCACCGATTAATCAGATATGAATACAATGATGGACATGAACAATGACAAATGCTAATGATGAGCTTTAAAATCATCAAATAAAGCTATGGAAAAGTAGTCTTTATGTCTAAATAAAGCACACAAGCCCTTTGTAATGCTTAGATAAATGATAATTCACACTGGGGTACTACCATGAATAGTGTTAGGTTTACTACAGTGATAATATAATGCTTATTTATGTACATTCGTTCCAGTTTTGTCAAATACATGTTTACAATTTGACAAAGCAGGAATATAAAAACGTCTGTTAACATCAAGGATTAAGCTATAACTAGTTCCTAATTGATTTTTTATCTGAACAATTATATATCTTAAGTAAAATAAATCATTCATCAATCATTTTTTTTTCTTATTAGCAACATATCATTCATTCGTAGATGTATTATATATATCAATATGTCAGTGGATTGTAATGATTTTGATGAAGGATTCTGTAGAACTTTTAGAAATGATCAAATTTTACACTACAAACAAAACCAATGAAAACGATTGGGGGGGGGGGGGGGGGGGGGGGAGGGTGTTAATCATACAATACCAATCACTAAGCATCATTATTCAAAACATGATGAACAGCATATTCGTCAAAACTACGCAAATCGTACGTGTCTTCTTAAAAAAAATAGCGCTTTATGATTTTCCGGAAGTTGACGAAGTATTTTCAACCGGATCTCTTTCATGACAGTGTATATTTTATCGGGTAACGTCAGGTAACCTCTCAATAACATTCAAAAGCACTCTTACCTCTACATAAATACGTTATGATCTTCAATTAGTAAATAAAATGTGGAGTTGTCGATGATTAATCGCTTGAAAAAAATCCGTTGATCTAATGGTCGACAATATTGTTTCTTTTCTTATTTTTTGAAGAGTAATTTGCATATTAATCACTTCCTCAATAAGGCTGTTTTAATAATAAAAATTGTTCACATGTTTTTCTAGAATGACGAAAGATTTTCTTTGCACAATTGTTTTGGGTCAATTTGTGTTGACACAAAACAATACATTCAAGTGTAAATACAACACATAATAGAAATTATAACCATTGTCAAATGAAACCAGATAAATGATACGTGTAACGAATCTGTTTTGTAGGTGTTTTTTAATGAAACACGAACATTGTCTAAATCAATATATAGGTTAGCTGTTTCTTGTTTTTCATATTATAATCTTCTTCTGCTCAACCAAATAACAATCAAATTGTATATGTATGGTCTTTGGTAAGAGAAATTCTGCTATGTACAATAAAACTGACCATTCCGTTGGAGGGACTATTAAATTAAGAATTAAGGAGTCTAAAACGGGAACGAAGTAAATCTTCAATACTTTTCTTCTGATAAAACAACAATTGAAAGTCTACAAGAAAATGCTTAACAACCACCACAATACATTTCTGGAACCAAAAGAGGAATAGCTATATGACATGGAACAATGGGATTGGAAAAAAACGTCGATCTAAAAATTAACAAGGACTATATGGAGAGAATGGCATGACACATTATTAATGCTAGTGTCGTTTGATGTGTATTTTCAAATTTGCGTTTGATTGGTTTGGTTTGGTTTATGGTGTACCCGGAGAAAACCACCGACATGTCGTAAGTCACTGACAAACTTTATCACATAATGTTGTATCGAGTACACCTCGGCATGAACGGGGTTCGAACTCACAACTTTAGTGGTGACATGCACTGATTGCGTTGGTAGTTGTAAATCCAACTACCATACGATCACGGCCAGGATGCCCCCTATTGTGTTTGACATGAAGCAGAATTGTGATATGACGATTAAATGTTATAGGGGTTATCGATTGTGACTCATTCTACGATTTGTTTATTAGATTGTAGAACTGTTCCGAGAATGTAACATTTTTCTTTTCATTTTAGCACCAATAAAAAACGCATTTATTATTGGGTTAAAATACTGAAAGATCAAAATTTGATATATGCCAAGTTGAATTAATCTTCTTTACGAGCTGAATTACTATTTCTGTTATCTGTATATTTCCATTAATATATTTTGTTCATCTAACAATTAACTCATTGTCTTTTTCAGAACAGACAGACAATGACGGTATAGTATAATTATGCCTCTTAATTGCTTCAAACCAAGACAATGATAATGTTTGTTATTTTGATATATCTACTTCGAATTACCCCTTTGGCATCTTAAAATTGTCTTACACATTGATTTTAACATTAGAAAATTTTAAAGCATATTTAGTAAAATATTCATTTTCTTTGTGACCAGCAAAACTCGAATACTTCAAAATAATAAATGGGAAAATAGGGACTAAACACCATTATGATAGAAAGAAAAGAAAAGTGATACGGTATAATAGTTATAATAAGAAAGACAGACTATGGAATGGACAAACGAAAGGTGGTACGGTACAATTGTAGTAATGGAAGACAAACGAAAGGTGGTACGGTACAATAGTAGTAATAAGAAGGACAGACTATGGAATGGTCAAACGAAAAGTGGTACGATACAATAGTAGTAATGGAAGACAAACGAAAAGTGGTACGGTACAATAGTAGTAATGGTGGACAAACGAAAAGTGGTACGATACAATAGTAGTAATGGAAGACAAACGAAAAGTGGTACGGTACAATAGTAGTAATAAGAAGGACAGACTATGGAATGGTCAAGCGAAAAGTGGTACGATACAATAGTAGTAATGGAGGTCAAACGAAAAGTGGTACGATACAATAGTTGTAATGGAGGACAAACGAAAAGTGGTACGATTCAATAGTAGTAATGGAAGACAAACGAAAAGTGGTACGGTACAATAGTAGTAATGAAGGACAAACGAAAAGTGGTACGGTACAATAGTAGTAATACGAAGGACAGACTATGGAATGGACAAACAAAAAGTGGTACGATACAATAGTAGTAATAAGAAGGACAGACTATGGAATGGTCAAACGAAAAGTGGTACGGTACAATAGTAGTAATGGTGGACAAACGAAAAGTGGTACGATACAATAGTAGTAATACGAAGGACAAACTATGGAATGGACAAACAAAAAGTGGTACGATACAATAGTAGTAATAAGAAGGACAGACTATGGAATGGTCAAACGAAAAGTGGTACGGTACAATAGTAGTAATGGAAGACAAACGAAAAGTGGTACGATACAATAGTAGTAATAAGAAGGACAGACTATGGAATGGTCAAACGAAAAGTGGTACGGTACAATAGTAGTAATGGTGGACAAACGAAAAGTGGTACGATACAATAGTAGTAATAAGAAGGACAGACTATGGAATGGTCAAACGAAAAGTGGTACGATACAATAGTAGTAATGGTGGACAAACGAAAAGTGGTACGATACAATAGTAGTAATGGAGGACAAACGAAAAGTGGTACGATACAATTGTAGTAATGGAGGTCAAACGAAAAGTGGTACGATACAATAGTTGTAATGGAGGTCAAATGAAAAGTGGTACGATACAATAGTAGTAATGGAGGTCAAACGAAAAGTGATACGATACAATAGTTGTAATGGAGGTCAAACGAAAAGTGGTACGGTACAATAGTAGTAATGGTGGACAAACGAAAAGTGGTACGATACAATAGTAGTAATAAGAAGGACAGACTATGGAATGGTCAAACGAAAAGTGGTACGGTACAATAGTAGTAATGGTGGACAAACGAAAAGTGGTACGATACAATAGTAGTAATGGTGGACAAACGAAAAGTGGTACGATACAATAGTAGTAATAAGAAGGACAGACTATAGAATGGTCAAACGAAAAGTGGTACGATACAATAGTAGTAATGGAGGTCAAACGAAAAGTGGTACGATACAATAGTAGTAATGGAGGTCAAACAAAAAGTGATACGATACAATAGTTGTAATGGAGGACAAACGAAAAGTGGTACGATTCAATAGTAGTAATGGAAGACAAACGAAAAGTGGTACGGTACAATAGTAGTAATGGAGGACAAACGAAAAGTGGTACGGTACAATAGTAGTAATGGAAGACAAACGAAAAGTGGTACGATACAATAGTAGTAATGGAGGTCAAACGAAAAGTGGTACGATACAATAGTTGTAATGGAGGACAAACGAAAAGTGGTACGATTCAATAGTAGTAATGGAAGACAAACGAAAAGTGGTACGGTACAATAGTAGTAATGGAGGACAAACGAAAAGTGGTACGGTACAATAGTAGTAATACGAAAGACAGACTATGGAATGGACAAACAAAAAGTGGTACGATACAATAGTAGTAATAAGAAGGACAGACTATGGAATGGTCAAACGAAAAGTGGTACGGTACAATAGTAGTAATGGTGGACAAACGAAAAGTGGTACGATACAATAGTAGTAATACGAAGGACAGACTATGGAATGGACAAACAAAAAGTGGTACGATACAATAGTAGTAATAAGAAGGACAGACTATGGAATGGTCAAACGAAAAGTGGTACGGTACAATAGTAGTAATGGAAGACAAACGAAAAGTGGTACGATACAATAGTAGTAATAAGAAGGACAGACTATGGAATGGTCAAACGAAAAGTGGTACGGTACAATAGTAGTAATGGTGGACAAACGAAAAGTGGTACGATACAATAGTAGTAATAAGGACAGACTATGGAATGGTCAAACGAAAAGTGGTACGATACAATAGTAGTAATGGTGGACAAACGAAAAGTGGTACGATTCAATAGTAGTAATGGAGGACAAACGAAAAGTGGTACGATACAATAGTAGTAATGGAGGTCAAACGAAAAGTGATACGATACAATAGTTGTAATGGAGGTCAAACGAAAAGTGGTACGATACAATAGTAGTAATGGAGGTCAAACGAAAAGTGATACGATGCAATAGTTGTAATGGAGGTCAAACGAAAAGTGGTACGGTACAATAGTAGTAATGGTGGACAAACGAAAAGTGGTACGATACAATAGTAGTAATGGTGGACAAACGAAAAGTGGTACGATACAATAGTAGTAATAAGAAGGACAGACTATAGAATGGTCAAACGAAAAGTGGTACGATACAATAGTAGTAATGGAGGTCAAACGAAAAGTGGTACGATACAATAGTAGTAATGGAGGTCAAACGAAAAGTGATACGATACAATAGTTGTAATGGAGGACAAACGAAAAGTGGTACGATTCAATAGTAGTAATGGAAGACAAACGAAAAGTGGTACGGTACAATAGTAGTAATGGAGGACAAACGAAAAGTGGTACGGTACAATAGTAGTAATGGAAGACAAACGAAAAGTGGTACGATACAATAGTAATAATAAGGACAGACTATGGAATGGTCAAACGAAAAGTGGTACGATACAATAGTAGTAATGGAGGTCAAACGAAAAGTGGTACGATACAATAGTTGTAATGGAGGACAAACGAAAAGTGGTACGATTCAATAGTAGTAATGGAAGACAAACGAAAAGTGGTACGGTACAATAGTAGTAATGGAGGACAAACGAAAAGTGGTACGGTACAATAGTAGTAATGGAAGACAAACGAAAAGTGGTACGGTACAATAGTAGTAATGGAGGACAAACGAAAAGTGGTACGGTAAAATAGTAGTAATGGAGGACAAACGAAAAGTGGTACGGTACAATAGTAGTAATGGAAGACAAACGAAAAGTGGTGCGGTATAATAGTAGTAATGGAAGACAAACGAAAAGTGGTACGGTACAATAGTAGTAATGGTGGACAAACGAAAAGTGGCACGGTACAATAGTAGTAATGGAGGACAAACGAAAAGTGGTACGGTACAATAGTAGTAATGGAGGACAAGCGAAAAGTGGTACGGTACAATAGTAGTAATGGAAGACAAACGAAAAGTGGTACGATACAATAGCAGTAATGGAAGACAAACGAAAAGTGGTACGATACAATAGTAGTAATAAGACGGACGGAGTATGGAATGGACAAACTACAAGACAAGCAATGGTGGACAATATTCTACACAGAAACAAAAGATTGAGCAGCAAGAACTCCACTAAAGTCATTATAATTGATGATGGGGTACCATTGTTCATTGCTATGTTGACAACCTCTCCACAGACAAATTGAACCGCATCGGCGCTATAGTTGTTAGCATGCACGACACGAGTGTTGTAGATGGTTCGGAATCAGGATAATGTGACCGAGTGGAGCAACATATCTATCTACTGACTGTTGTTTCCGTGAGCTAGCTCTATGAAGATCCAATTAAGCGTGTTGATCTAGTACAAAGCGGGCATTATCATCATCATCTCATCGAATATACCGTGCTGTTAAATTTGCGTTCAGCAAGAATCACTCATTCCATGCATTAATCAATAGGACTAACATGTCAAGTATAGAGGAGAACCGTATGGGTTTGAATATAATATACGTGATCAATACTCTGATGAGAAAGCTGAAGGGACAATCAACAATGCGGAGGCACGGGCAACACTGGACACAAGGCAAACAAACAAAAAACACAATTTAATCATGGTCGACCTGTGCATTATAAGTGTAGAATAGCCATCTCCTATAGCTAGGCGAAGTAGGGAAACCGGTTTTCGAAAAGGACACATACCTCTGGTTGTAGATCTGCTGAGAGATACGCACTGGGTGTCCGTCAAAATCTTTGATCTATGATAACTTATTGTGCCAATAACTTCTGCTTACTCGGAGGTATATATAAAGAAACAGGACCTATTTTTTCCACTAGATGTAATACCCCCCAAAAAGAAGAACCACATACAAATGTACACAAGAAGATTGACGAGTTCGGACCCCTGACTCCATATGTCCCTCTTCTCTGTCAAGTCGAAGTGTTAACACAGCTTGCGACAGACTAATACGTCTAATATACAGCACATCCTTTATATGGGACGTAATTAAGTGTATCATGTATGGAGAACAACTGATAGCAGCCTAAAACGACTAACAATGTGTTGAGTGGTCGTCGATCGTCTGTTGCAAGACAACATTGTCCTTGAGAGAAACATTTTAACATAAAACGGTGTAAATTACGACTGGCCAATCTAGTATAATAATTTATTTACATATAGATTACAGAAACATAGAAATTGGAGTAGGAATAGGATTCGTCATTGCTGTGGCTTTATTTGGGTTAATATACAGTATCTACCATCTGCTAGTAAATAGGTAAGTTGTACTAGTGTACAGAACTCTTGTCGTCGATAAGTCATTCACTAAATTATTCGAGTTCTTTTCAAAGTTTTTGAGAGATAAGTCCCGGATTTTTATGGGAAGATATAATTGTAGAAGTTTACTGTCTTAATGTATGTCATGTTATAGAAGTTTACTGTCTTAGTTTATGTCATGTTGTTGAAGTTTACTGTTTTAATGTATGTCTTGTTGTAGAAGTTTACTGTCTTAGTCTATGTCATGTTGTAGAAGTTTACTCTCTTAGTCTATGTCATGTTGTAGAAGTTTACTGTCTTAATGTATGTCATGTTGTAGAAGTTTACTGTCTTAGTTTATGTCATATTGTAGAAGTTTACTGTCTTAGTCTATGTCATGTTGTAGAAGTTTACTGTCTTAGTCTATGTCATATTGTAGAAGTTTACTGTCTTAGTCTATGTCATGTTGTAGAAGTTTACTGTCTTAGTCTATGTCATATTGTAGAAGTTTACTGTCTTAGTGTATGTCATGTTGTAGAAGTTTACTCTCTTAGTCTATGTCATGTTGTAGAAGTTTACTCTCTTAATGTATGTCATGTTGTAGAAGTTTACTGTCTTAGTCTATGTCATGTTGTAGAAGTTTGCTGTCTTAGTCTATGTCATGTTGTAGAAGTTTACTGTCTTAGTCTATGTCATATTGTAGAAGTTTACTGTCTTAGTCTATGTCATGTTGTAGAAGTTTACTGTCATAGTTTATGTCATATTGTAGAAGTTTACTGTCTTAGTCTATGTCATGTTGTAGAAGTTTACTCTCTTAGTATATGTCATGTTGTAGAAGTTTACTGTCTTAGTCTATGTCATGTTGTAGAAGTTTACTGTCTTAGTTTATGTCATATTGAAGAAGTTTACTGTCTTAGTCTATGTCATGTTGTAGAAGTTTACTGTCTTAGTTTATGTCATATTGTAGAAGTTTACTGTCTTAGTCTATGTCGTGTTGTAGAAGTTTACTGTCTTAGTTTATGTCATATTGTAGAAGTTTACTGTCTTAGTCTATGTCATATTGTAGAAGTTTACTGTCTTAGTCTATGTCATATTGTAGAAGTTTACTGTCTTAGTCTATGTCATATTGTAGAAGTTTACTCTCTTAGTTTATGTCATGTTGTAGAAGTTTACTGTCTTAGTCTATGTCATGTTGTAGAAGTTTACTGTCTTAGTCTATGTCATGTTGTAGAAGCTTACTGTCATAGTTTATGTGATATTGTAGAAGTTTACTGTCTTAGTCTATGTCATGTTGTAGAAGTTTACTGTCTTAGTCTATGTCATGTTGTAGAAGTTTACTGTCTTAGTCTATGTCTTGTTGTAGAAGTTTACTGTCTTAGTCTATGTCATGTTGTAGAAGTTTACTGTCTTAGTCTATGTCATGTTGTAGAAGTTTACTGTCTTAGTCTATGTCATGTTGTAGAAGCTTACTGTCATAGTTTATGTCATATTGTAGAAGTTTACTGTCTTAGTCTATGTCATGTTGTAGAAGTTTACTGTCTTAGTCTATGTCATGTTGTAGAAGCTTACTGTCATAGTTTATGTCATATTGTAGAAGTTTACTGTCTTAGTCTATGTCATGTTGTAGAAATTTACTGTCTTAGTCTATGTCATGTTGTAGAAGTTTACTGTCTTAGTCTATGTCATGTTGTAGAAGTTTACTGTCTTAGTCTATGTCATGTTGTAGAAGTTTACTGTCTTAGTCTATGTCATGTTGTAGAAGCTTACTGTCATAGTTTATGTCATATTGTAGAAGTTTACTGTCTTAGTCTATGTCATGTTGTAGAAGTTTACTGTCTTAGTCTATGTCATGTTGTAGAAGCTTACTGTCATAGTTTATGTCATATTGTAGAAGTTTACTGTCTTAGTCTATGTCATGTTGTAGAAGTTTACTGTCTTAGTTTATGTCATATTGTAGAAGTTTACTGTCTTAGTCTATGTCATGTTGTAGAAGCTTACTGTCATAGTTTATGTCATATTGTAGAAGTTTACTGTCTTAGTCTATGTCATGTTGTAGAAGTTTACTGTCTTAGTCTATGTCATGTTGTAGAAGCTTACTGTCATAGTTTATGTCATATTGTAGAAGTTTACTGTCTTAGTCTATGTCATGTTGTAGAAATTTACTGTCTTAGTCTATGTCATGTTGTAGAAGTTTACTGTCTTAGTCTATGTAATGTTGTAGAAGTTTACTGTCTTAGTCTATGTCATGTTGTAGAAATTTACTCTCTTAGTCTATGTCATGTTGTAGAAGTTTACTGTCTTAGTCTATGTCATGTTGTAGAAGTTTACTGTCTTAGTTTATGTCATGTTGTAGAAGTTTACTGTCTTAGTCTATGTCATGTTGTAGAAGCTTACTGTCATAGTTTATGTCATATTGTAGAAGTTTACTGTCTTAGTCTATGTCATGTTGTAGAAGTTTACTGTCTTAGTCTATGTCATGTTGTAGAAGCTTACTGTCATAGTTTATGTCATATTGTAGAAGTTTACTGTCTTAGTCTATGTCATGTTGTAGAAGTTTACTGTCTTAGTTTATGTCATATTGTAGAAGTTTACTGTCTTAGTCTATGTCATGTTGTAGAAGCTTACTGTCATAGTTTATGTCATATTGTAGAAGTTTACTGTCTTAGTCTATGTCATGTTGTAGAAGTTTACTGTCTTAGTCTATGTCATGTTGTAGAAGCTTACTGTCATAGTTTATGTCATATTGTAGAAGTTTACTGTCTTAGTCTATGTCATGTTGTAGAAATTTACTGTCTTAGTCTATGTCATGTTGTAGAAGTTTACTGTCTTAGTCTATGTAATGTTGTAGAAGTTTACTGTCTTAGTCTATGTCATGTTGTAGAAGTTTACTGTCTTAGTCTATGTCATGTTGTAGAAGCTTACTGTCATAGTTTATGTGATATTGTAGAAGTTTACTGTCTTAGTCTATGTCATGTTGTAGAAGTTTACTGTCTTAGTCTATGTCATGTTGTAGAAGCTTACTGTCATAGTTTATGTCATATTGTAGAAGTTTACTGTCTTAGTCTATGTCATGTTGTAGAAGTTTACTGTCTTAGTTTATGTCATATTGTAGAAGTTTACTGTCTTAGTCTATGTCATGTTGTAGAAGTTTACTGTCTTAGTCTATGTCATGTTGTAGAAGTTTACTCTCTTAGTCTATGTCATGTTGTAGAAGTTTACTGTCTTAGTCTATGTCATGTTGTAGAAGTTTACTGTCTTAGTTTATGTCATGTTGTAGAAGTTTACTGTCTTAGTCTATGTCATGTTGTAGAAGTTTACTCTCTTAGTCTATGTCATGTTGTAGAAGTTTACTGTCTTAATGTATGTCATGTTGTAGAAGTTTACTCTCTTAGTTTATGTCATGTTGTAGAAGTTTACTGTCTTAGTTTATGTCACGTTGTAGAAGATTACTCTCTTAGTCTATGTCATGTTGTAGAAGTTTACTGTCTTAGTCTATGTCATGTTGTAGAAGTTTACTGTCTTAGTCTATGTCATGTTGTAGAAGTTTACTCTCTTAGTTTATGTCATGTTGTAGAAGTTTGCTGTCTTAGTTTATGTCATGTTGTAGAAGTTTACTCTCTTAGTCTATGTCATGTTGTAGAAGTTTACTCTCTTAGTTTATGTCATGTTGTAGAAGTTTACTGTCTTAGTTTATGTCACGTTGTAGAAGATTACTCTCTTAGTCTATGTCATGTTGTAGAAGTTTACTGTCTTAGTCTATGTCATGTTGTAGAAGTTTACTGTCTTAGTCTATGTCATGTTGTAGAAGTTTACTCTCTTAGTTTATGTCATGTTGTAGAAGTTTGCTGTCTTAGTTTATGTCATGTTGTAGAAGTTTACTCTCTTAGTCTATGTCATGTTGTAGAAGTTTACTCTCTTAGTTTATGTCATGTTGTAGAAGTTTGCTGTCTTAGTTTATGTCATGTTGTAGAAGTTTACTCTCTTAGTCTATGTCATGTTGTAGAAGTTTACTCTCTTAGTCTATGTCATGTTGTAGAAGTTTACTCTCTTAGTCTATGTCATGTTGTAGAAGTTTCCTGTCTTACTTTATGTCATGTTGTAGAAGTTTACTCTCTTAGTCTATGTCATGTTGTAGACGTTTGCTGTTTTAGTCTATGTCATGTTGTAGAAGTTTATTCTCTTAGTCTATGTCATGTTGTAGAAGTTTACTCTCTTAGTCTATGTCATGTTGTAGAAGTTTACTGTCGTAGTCTATGTCATGTAGAAGTTTACTGTCTTAGTTTATGTCATATTGTAGAAGTTTACTGTCTTAGTCTATGTCATGTTGTAGAAGTTTACTCTCTTAGTCTATGTCATGTTGTAGAAGTTTACTGTCTTAGTCTATGTCATGTTATAGAAGTTTACTCTCAGTCTATGTCATATTGTAGAAGTTTGCTGTCTTAGTCTATGTCATGTTGTAGAAGTTTACTCTCTTAGTCTATGTCATGTTGTAGAAGTTTACTGTCTTAGTCTATGTCATGTTGTAGAAGTTTGCTGTCTTAGTCTATGTCATGTTGTAGAAGTTTACTCTCTTACTCTATGTCACGTTGTAGAAGCTTACTCTCTTAGTCTATGTCATGTTGTAGAAGTTTACTGTCTTAGTCTATGTCATGTTTTAGAAGTTTACTGTCTTAGTCTATGTCATATTGTAGACGTTTACTGTCTTAGTCTATGTCATGTTGTAGAAGTTTACTGTCTTAGTCTATGTCATGTTGTAGAAGTTTACTCTCTTAGTCTATGTTATGTTGTAGAAGTTTACTGTCTTAGTCTATGTCATGTTGTAGAAGTTTACTCTCTTAGTCTATGTCATGTTGTAGAAGTTTGCTGTCTTAGTTAATGTCATGTTGTAGAAGTTTACTCTCTTAGTCTATGTCATGTTGTAGAAATTTACTCTCTTAGTCTATGTCATGTTGTAGAAGTTTACTCTCTTAGTATATGTCATGTTGTAGAAGTTTGCTGTCTTAGTTTATGTCATGTTGTAGAAGTTTACTTTCTTAGTCTATGTCATGTTGTAGACGTTTGCTGTCTTAGTCTATGTCATGTTGTAGAAGTTTATTCTCTTAGTCTATGTCATGTTGTAGAAGTTTGCTGTCTTAGTCTATGTCATGTTGTAGAAGTTTACTCTCTTAGTCTATGTCATGTTGTAGAAGTTTACTGTCTTAGTCTATGTCATGTTGTAGAAGTTTACTCTCTTAGTCTATGTCATATTGTAGAAGTTTACTGTCTTAGTCTATGTCATGTTGTAGAAGTTTACTCTCTTAGTTTATGTCATATTGTAGAAGTTTACTGTCTTAGTCTATGTCATGTTGTAGAAGTTTACTGTCTTAGTCTATGTCATGTTATAGAAGTTTACTCTCTTAGTCTATGTCATGTTGTAGAAGTTTGCTGTCTTAGTCTATGTCATGTTGTAGAAGTTTACTCTCTTAGTCTATGTCATATTGTAGAAGTTTACTGTCTTAGTCTATGTCATGTTGTAGAAGTTTGCTGTCTTAGTCTATGTCATGTTGTAGAAGTTTACTCTCTTAGTCTATGTCATGTTGTAGAAGTTTACTGTCTTAGTCTATGTCATGTTGTAGAAGTTTACTGTCTTAGTCTATGTCATGTTGTAGAAGTTTACTGTCTTAGTCTATGCCATGTTATAGAAGTTTACTCTCTTAGTCTATGTCATGTTGTAGAAGTTTGCTGTCTTAGTCTATGTCATGTTGTAGAAGTTTACTCTCTTAGTCTATGTCATGTTGTAGAAATTTACTCTCTTAGTCTATGTCATGTTGTAGAAGTTTACTCTCTTAGTTTATGTCATGTTGTAGAAGTTTGCTGTCTTAGTCTATGTCATGTTGTAGAAGTTTACTCTCTTAGTCTATGTCATGTTGTAGAAGTTTACTGTCTTAGTCTATGTCATGTTGTAGAAGTTTACTGTCTTAATTTATGTCATATTGTAGAAGTTTACTGTCTTAGTCTATGTCATGTTGTAGAAGTTTACTGTCTTAATCTATGTCATGTTATAGAAGTTTACTCTCTTAGTCTATGTCATGTTGTAGAAGTTTGCTGTCTTAGTTTATGTCATGTTGTAGCAGTTTACTCTCTTAGTCTATGTCATGTTGTAGAAGTTTGCTGTCTTAGTTTATGTCATGTTGTAGAAGTTTACTCTCTTAGTCTATGTCATGTTGTAGAAGTTTACTGTCTTAGTCTATGTCATGTTGTAGAAGTTTACTGTCTTAGTTTATGTCATGTTGTAGAAGTTTACTCTCTTAGTCTATGTCATGTTGTAGAAGTTTGCTGTCTTAGTCTATGTCATGTTGTAGAAGTTTACTCTCTTAGTCTCTGTCATGTTGTAGAAGTTTGCTGTCTTAGTTTATGTCATGTTGTAGAAGTTTACTCTCTTAGTCTATGTCATGTTGTAGAAGTTTACTGTCTTAGTCTATGTCATGTTGTAGAAGTTTACTCTCTTAGTTTATGTCATGTTGTAGAAGTTTACTCTCTTAGTCTATGTCATGTTGTAGAAGTTTGCTGTCTTAGTTTATATCATGTTGTAGAAGTGTACTCTCTTAGTCTATGTCATGTTGTAGAAGTTTGCTGTCTTAGTTTATGTCATGTTGTAGAAGTTTACTCTCTTAGTCTATGTCATGTTGTAGAAGTTTGCTGTCTTAGTTTATGTCATGTTGTAGAAGTTTACTCTCTTAGTCTATGTCATGTTGTAGAAGTTTACTGTCTTAGTCTATGTCATGTTGTAGAAGTTTACTCTCTTAGTTTATGTCATGTTGTAGAAGTTTACTCTTTTAGTCTATGTTATGTTGTAGAAGTTTACTCTCTTAGTCTATGTCATGTTGTAGAAGTTTGCTGTCTCAGTTTATGTCATGTTGTAGAAGTTTACTCTCTTAGTGTATGTCATTTTGTAGAAGTTTGCTGTCTTAGTTTATGTCATGTTGTAGAAGTTTACTCTCTTAGTCTATGTCATGTTGTAGAAGTTTACTGTCTTAGTCTATATCATGTTGTAGAAGTTTACTCTCTTAGTCTATGTCATGTTGTAGAAGTTTACTCTCTTAGTCTATGTCATGTTGTAGAAGTTTACTCTCTTTAATCTATGTCATGTTGTAGAAGTTTGCTGTCTTAGTCTATGTCATGTTGTAGAAGTTTACTCTCTTAGTCTATGTCATGTTGTAGAAGTTTGCTGTCATAGTTTATGTCATGTTGTAGAAGTTTACTCTCTTAGTCTATGTCATGTTGTAGAAGTTTACTGTCTTAGTCTATGTCATGTTGTAGAAGTTTACTCTCTTAGTTTATGTCATGTTGTAGAAGTTTACTCTCTTAGTCTATGTTATGTTGTAGAAGTTTACTCTCTTAGTCTATGTTATGTTGTAGAAGTTTACTCTCTTAGTCTATGTCATGTTGAAGAAGTTTTCTGTCTTAGTATATGTCATGTTGTAGAAGTTTACTCTCTTAGTCTATGTCATGTTGTAGAAGTTTACTCTCTTAGTTTATGTCATGTTGTAGAAGTTTACTGTCTTAGTCTATGTCATGTTGTAGAAGTTTACTCTCTTAGTCTATGTCATGTTGTAGAAGTTTACTGTCTTAATGTATGTCATGTTGTAGAAGTTTACTCTCTTAGTTTATGTCATGTTGTAGAAGTTTACTGTCTTAGTTTATGTCATGTTGTAGAAGATTACTCTCTTAGTCTATGTCATGTTGTAGAAGTTTACTGTCTTAGTCTATGTCATGTTGTAGAAGTTTACTGTCTTAGTCTATGTCATGTTGTAGAAGTTTACTGTCTTAGTTTATGTCATGTTGTAGAAGTTTGCTGTCTTAGTTTATGTCATGTTGTAGAAGCTTACTCTCTTAGTCAATGTCATGTTGTAGAAGTTTACTCTCTTAGTCTATGTCATGTTGTAGAAGTTTACTCTCTTAGTTTATGTCATGTTGTAGAAGTTTGCTGTCTTACTTTATGTCATGTTGTAGAAGTTTACTCTCTTAGTCTATGTCATGTTGTAGACGTTTGCTGTCTTAATCTATGTCATGTTGTAGAAGTTTATTCTCTTAGTCTATGTCATGTTGTAGAAGTTTACTCTCTTAGTCTATGTCATGTTGTAGAAGTTTACTGTCTTAGTCTATGTCATGTTGTAGAAGTTTACTGTCTTAGTTTATGTCATATTGTAGAAGTTTACTTTCTTGGTCTATGTCATGTTGTAGAAGTTTACTCTCTTAGTCTATGTCATGTTGTAGAAGTTTACTGTCTTAGTCTATGTCATGTTATAGAAGTTTACTCTCTTAGTCTATGTCATGTTGTAGAAGTTTCCTGTCTTAATCTATGTCATGTTGTAGAAGTTTACTCTCTTAGTCTATGTGATGTTGTAGAAGTTTGCTCTCTTAGTTTATGTCATGTTGTAGATGTTTGCTGTCTTAGTCTATGTCATGTTGTAGAAGTTTGCTGTCTTAGTCTATGTCATGCTGTAGAAGTTTAATCTCTTAGTCTATGCCATGTTGTAGAAGTTTACTCTCTTAGTCTATGTTATGTTGTAGAAGTTTACTCTCTTAGTCTATGTCATGTTGTAGAAGTTTTCTGTCTTAGTATATGTCATGTTGTAGAAGTTTACTCTCTTAGTCTATGTCATGTTGTAGAAGTTTACTCTCTTAGTTTATGTCATGTTGTAGAAGTTTACTCTCTTAGTCTATGTCATGTTGTAGAAGTTTACTGTCTTAATGTATGTCATGTTGTAGAAGTTTACTCTCTTAGTTTATGTCATGTTGTAGAAGTTTACTGTCTTAGTTTATGTCACGTTGTAGAAGATTACTCTCTTAGTCTATGTCATGTTGTAGAAGTTTACTGTCTTAGTCTATGTCATGTTGTAGAAGTTTACTGTCTTAGTCTATGTCATGTTGTAGAAGTTTACTGTCTTAGTTTATGTCATGTTGTAGAAGTTTGCTGTCTTAGTTTATGTCATGTTGTAGAAGTTTACTCTCTTAGTCAATGTCATGTTGTAGAAGTTTACTCTCTTAGTCTATGTCATGTTGTAGAAGTTTACTCTCTTAGTTTATGTCATGTTGTAGAAGTTTGCTGTCTTACTTTATGTCATGTTGTAGAAGTTTACTCTCTTAGTCTATGTCATGTTGTAGACGTTTGCTGTCTTAATCTATGTCATGTTGTAGAAGTTTATTCTCTTAGTCTATGTCATGTTGTAGAAGTTTACTCTCTTAGTCTATGTCATGTTGTAGAAGTTTACTGTCTTAGTCTATGTCATGTTGTAGAAGTTTACTGTCTTAGTTTATGTCATATTGTAGAAGTTTACTGTCTTGGTCTATGTCATGTTGTAGAAGTTTACTCTCTTAGTCTATGTCATGTTGTAGAAGTTTACTGTCTTAGTCTATGTCATGTTATAGAAGTTTACTCTCTTAGTCTATGTCATGTTGTAGAAGTTTCCTGTCTTAATCTATGTCATGTTGTAGGAGTTTACTCTCTTAGTCTATGTGATGTTGTAGAAGTTTGCTCTCTTAGTTTATGTCATGTTGTAGATGTTTGCTGTCTTAGTCTATGTCATGTTGTAGAAGTTTACTCTCTTAGTCTCTGTCATGTTGTAGAAGTTTGCTGTCTTAGTTTATTTCATGTTGTAGAAGTTTACTCTCTTAGTCCATGTCATGTTGTAGAAGTTTACTGTCTTAGTCTATGTCATGTTGTAGAAGTTTACTCTCTTAGTTTATGTCATGTTGTAGAAGTTTACTCTCTTAGTCTATGTCATGTTGTAGAAGTTTGCTGTCTTAGTTTATGTCATGTTGTAGAAGTTTACTCTCTTAGTCTATGTCATGTTGTAGAAGTTTGCTGTCTTAGTTTATGTCATGTTGTAGAAGTTTACTCTCTTAGTCTATGTCATGTTGTAGAAGTTTGCTGTCTTAGTTTATGTCATGTTGTAGAAGTTTACTCTCTTAGTCTATGTCATGTTGTAGAAGTTTACTGTGTTAGTCTATGTCATGTTGTAGAAGTTTACTCTCTTAGTTTATGTCATGTTGTAGAAGTTTACTCTTTTAGTCTATGTTATGTTGTAGAAGTTTACTCTCTTAGTCTATGTCATGTTGTAGAAGTTTGCTGTCTCAGTTTATGTCATGTTGTAGAAGTTTACTCTCTTAGTGTATGTCATGTTGTAGAAGTTTGCTGTCTTAGTCTATGTCATGTTGTAGAAGTTTACTCTCTTAGTCTATGTCATGTTGTAGAAGTTTGCTGTCTTAGTTTATGTTATGCTGTAGAAGTTTACTCTCTTAGTCTATGTCATGTTGTAGAAGTTTGCTGTCTTAGTTTATGTCATGTTGTAGAAGTTTACTCTCTTAGTCTATGTCATGTTGTAGAAGTTTACTCTCTTAGTCTATGTTATGTTGTAGAAGTTTACTCTCTTAGTCTATGTCATGTTGTAGAAGTTTGCTGTCTTAGTCTATGTCATGTTGTAGAAGTTTACTCTCTTAGTCTATGTCATGTTGTAGAAGTTTGCTGTCTTAGCTTATGTCATGTTGTAGAAGTTTACTCTCTTAGTCTATGTCATGTTGTAGAAGTTTACTGTCTTAGTCTATGTCATGTTGTAGAAGTTTACTCTCTTAGTCTATGTCATGTTGTAGAAGTTTGCTGTCTTAGTCTATGTCATGTTGTAGAAGTTTACTCTCTTAGTCTATGTCATGTTGTAGAAGTTTGCTGTCTTAGTTTATGTTATGTTGTAGAAGTTTACTCTCTTAGTCTATGTCATGTTGTAGAAGTTTGCTGTCTTAGTTTATGTCATGTTGTAGAAGTTTACTCTCTTAGTCTATGTCATGTTGTAGAAGTTTACTCTCTTAGTCTATGTTATGTTGTAGAAGTTTACTCTCTTAGTCTATGTCATGTTGTAGAAGTTTGCTGTCTTAGTCTATGTCATGTTGTAGAAGTTTACTCTCTTAGTCTATGTCATGTTGTAGAAGTTTGCTGTCTTAGCTTATGTCATGTTGTAGAAGTTTACTCTCTTAGTCTATGTCATGTTGTAGAAGTTTACTGTCTTAGTTTATGTCATGTTGTAGAAGTTTACTCTCTTAGTCTATGTCATGTTGTAGAAGTTTACTCTCTTAGTCTATGTCATGTTGTAGAAGTTTACTCTCTTAGTTTATGTCATGTTGTAGAAGTTTACTCTCTTAGTCTATGCTATGTTGTAGAAGTTTACTCTCTTAGTCTATGTTATGTTGTAGACGTTTACTCTCTTAGTCTATGTCATGTTGTAGAAATTTGCTGTCTTAGTATATGTCATGTTGTAGAAGTTTACTCTCTTAGTCTATGTCATGTTGTAGAAGTTTACTGTCTTAGTTTATGTCATATTGTAGAAGTTTGCTGTCTTAGTTTATGTCATGTTGTAGAAGTTTGCTGTCTTAGTCTATGTCATGTTGTAGAAGTTTACTCTCTTAGTCTATGTCATGTTGTAGAAGTTTGCTGTCTTAGTATATGTCATGTTATAGAAGTTTACTCTCTTAGTCTATGTCATGTTGTAGAAGTTTGCTGTCTTAGCTTATGTCATGTTGTAGAAGTTTACTCTCTTAGTCTATGTCATGTTGTAGAAGTTTACTGTCTTAGTCTATGTCATGTTGTAGAAGTTTACTCTCTTAGCTTATGTCATGTTGTAGAAGTTTACTCTCTTAGTCTATGTTATGTTGTAGAAGTTTACTCTCTTAGCCTATGTTATGTTGTAGAAGTTTACTCTCTTAGTCTATGTCATGTTGTAGAAATTTGCTGTCTTAGTATATGTCATGTTGTAGAAGTTTACTCTCTTAGTCTATGTCATGTTGTAGAAGTTTACTGTCTTAGTTTATGTCATATTGTAGAAGTTTGCTGTCTTAGTTTATGTCATGTTGTAGAAGTTTGCTGTCTTAGTCTATGTCATGTTGTAGAAGTTTACTCTCTTAGTCTATGTCATGTTGTAGAAGTTTGCTGTCTTAGTATATGTCATGTTGTAGAAGTTTACTCTCTTAGTCTATGTCATGTTGTAGAAGTTTACTCTCTTAGTCTATGTCATGTTGTAGAAGTTTACTGTCTTAGTTTATGTCATGTTGTAGAAGTTTGCTGTCTTAGTCTATGTCATGTTGTAGAAGTTTGCTGTCTTAGTCTACGTCATGTTGTAGAAGTTTACTGTCTTAGTTTATGTCATGTTGTAGAAGTTTGCTGTCTTAGTCTATGTCATGTTGTAGAAGTTTACTCTCTTAGTCTATGTCATGTTGTAGAAGTTTACTCTCTTAGTCTATGTCATGTTGTAGAAGTTTGCTGTCTTAGTTTATGTCATGTTGTAGAAGTTTACTCTCTTAGTCTATGCCATGTTGTAGAAGTTTACTCTCTTAGTCTATGTCATGTTGTAGAAGTTTACTCTCTTAGTCTATGTGATGTTGTAGAAGTTTGCTCTCTTAGTCTATGTCATGTTGTAGAAGTTTGCTGTCTTAGTCTATGTCATGTTGTAGAAGTGTACTCTCTTAGTCTATGTCATGTTGTAGAAGTTTGCTGTCTTAGTCTATGTCATGTTGTAGAAGTTTGCTCTCTTAGTCTATGTCATGTTGTAGAAGTTTGCTGTCTTAGTCTATGTCATGTTGTAGAAGTTTACTCTCTTAGTCTATGTCATGTTGTAGAAGTTTGCTGTCTTAGTCTATGTCATGTTGTAGAAGTTTGCTCTCTTAGTCTATGTCATGTTGTAGAAGTTTGCTGTCTTAGTCTATGTCATGTTGTAGAAGTTTACTCTCTTAGTCTATGTCATTTTGTAGAAGTTTGCTGTCTTAATCTATGTCATGTTGTAGAAGTGTACTCTCTTTGTCTATGTCATGTTGTAGAAGTTTACTCTCTTAGTCTATGTCATGTTGTAGAAGTTTGCTGTCTTAGTTTATGTCATGTTGTAGAAGTTTACTCTCTTAGTTTATGTCATGTTGTAGAAGTTTACTCTCTTAGTCTATGCCATGTTGTAGAAGTTTACTCTCTTAGTCTATGTCATGTTGTAGAAGTTTACTCTCTTAGTCTATGTCATGTTGTAGAAGTTTGCTGTCTTAGTTTATGTCATGTTGTAGAAGTTTACTCTCTTAGTCTATGTCATGTTGTAGACGTTTACAGTCTTAGTCTATGTCATGTTGTAGAAGTTTACTCTCTTAGTCTATGTCATGTTGTAGAAGTTTACTCTCTTAGTCTATGTCATGTTGTAGAAGTTTACTCTCTTAGTCTATGTCATGTTGTAGAAGTTTACTGTCTTAGTCTATGTCATGTTGTAGAAGTTTACTGTCTTAGTCTATGTCATGTTGTAGAAATTTACTGTCTTAGTCTATGTCATGTTGTAGAAGTTTGCTGTCTTAGTCTATGTCATGTTGTAGAAGTTTACTCTCTTAGTCTATGTCATGTTGTAGAAGTTTACTCTCTTAGTCTATGTCATGTTGTAGAAGTTTACTGTCTTAGTTTATGTCATGTTGTAGAAGTTTACTGTCTTAGTCTATGTCATGTTGTAGAAGTTTACTCTCTTAGATTATGTCATGTTGTAGAAGTTTACTCTCTTAGTCTATGTTATGTTGTAGAAGTTTACTCTCTTAGTCTATGTTATGTTGTAGAAGTTTACTCTCTTAGTCTATGTCATGTTGTAGAAGTTTGCTGTCTTAGTCTATGTCATGTTGTAGAAGTTTACTCTCTTAGTTTATGTCATGTTGTAGAAGTTTACTGTCTTAGTCTATGTCATGTTGTAGAAGTTTACTGTCTTAGTTTATGTCATGTTGTAGAAGTTTGCTGTCTTAGTATATGTCATGTTGTAGAAGTTTACTCTCTTAGTTTATGTCATGTTGTAGAAGTTTACTCTCTTAGTCTATGTCATGTTGTAGAAGTTTGCTGTCTTAGTCTATGTCATGTTGTAGAAGTTTACTCTCTTAGTCTATGTCATGTTGTAGAAGTTTGCTGTCTTAGTTTATGTCATGTTGTAGAAGTTTACTCTCTTAGTCTATGTCATGTTGTAGAAGTTTACTGTCTTAGTCTATGTCATGTTGTAGAAGTTTACTCTCTTAGTTTATGTCATGTTGTAGAAGTTTACTCTCTTAGTCTATGTCATGTTGTATAAGTTTGCTGTCTTAGTTTATGTCATGTTGTAGAAGTTTACTCTCTTAGTCTATGTCATGTTGTAGAAGTTTGCTGTCTTAGTTTATGTCATGTTGTAGAAGTTTACTCTCTTAGTCTATGTCATGTTGTAGAAGTTTACTCTATTAGTCTATGTTATGTTGTAGAAGTTTACTCTCTTAGTCTATGTCATGTTGTAGAAGTTTGCTGTCTCCGTTTATGTCATGTTGTAGAAGTTTACTCTCTTAGTCTATGTCATGTTGTAGAAGTTTGCTGTCTTAGTTTATGTTATGTTGTAGAAGTTTACTCTCTTAGTCTATGTCATGTTGTAGAAGTTTGCTGTCTTAGTTTATGTCATGTTGTAGAAGTTTACTCTCTAAGTCTATGTCATGTTGTAGAAGTTTGCTGTCTTAGTTTATGTCATGTTGTAGAAGTTTACTCTCTTAGTCTATGTCATGTTGTAGAAGTTTACTGTCTTAGTCTATATCATGTTGTAAAAGTTTACTCTCTTAGTCTATGTCAGGTTGTAGAAGTTTACTCTCTTAGTCTATGTTATGTTGTAGAAGTTTACTCTCTTAGTCTATGTCATGTTGTAGAAGTTTGCTGTCTTAGTCTATGTCATGTTGTAGAAGTTTACTCTCTTAGTCTATGTCATGTTGTAGAAGTTTACTCTATTAGTCTATGTCATGTTGTAGAAGTTTACTCTCTTAGTCTATGTCATCTTGTAGAAGTTTGCTGTCTCCGTTTATGTCATGTTGTAGAAGTTTACTCTCTTAGTCTATGTCATGTTGTAGAAGTTTGCTGTCTTAGTTTATGTTATGTTGTAGAAGTTTACTCTCTTAGTCTATGTCATGTTGTAGAAGTTTGCTGTCTTAGTTTATGTCATGTTGTAGAAGTTTACTCTCTTAGTCTATGTCATGTTGTAGAAGTTTGCTGTCTTAGTTTATGTCATGTTGTAGAAGTTTACTCTCTTAGTCTATGTCATGTTGTAGAAGTTTACTGTCTTAGTCTATATCATGTTGTAAAAGTTTACTCTCTTAGTCTATGTCATGTTGTAGAAGTTTACTCTCTTAGTCTATGTTATGTTGTAGAAATTTGCTCTCTTAGTCTATGTTATGTTGTAGAAGTTTGCTGTCTTAGTCTATGTCATGTTGTAGAAGTGTACTCTCTTAGTCTATGTCATGTTGTAGAAGTTTGCTGTCTTAGTCTATGTCATGTTGTAGAAGTTTGCTGTCTCCGTTTATGTCATGTTGTAGAAGTTTACTCTCTTAGTCTATGTCATGTTGTAGAAGTTTGCTGTCTTAGTTTATGTTATGTTGTAGAAGTTTACTCTCTTAGTCTATGTCATGTTGTAGAAGTTTGCTGTCTTAGTTTATGTCATGTTGTAGAAGTTTACTCTCTAAGTCTATGTCATGTTGTAGAAGTTTGCTGTCTTAGTTTATGTCATGTTGTAGAAGTTTACTCTCTTAGTCTATGTCATGTTGTAGAAGTTTACTGTCTTAGTCTATATCATGTTGTAAAAGTTTACTCTCTTAGTCTATGTCAGGTTGTAGAAGTTTACTCTCTTAGTCTATGTTATGTTGTAGAAGTTTACTCTCTTAGTCTATGTCATGTTGTAGAAGTTTGCTGTCTTAGTCTATGTCATGTTGTAGAAGTTTACTCTCTTAGTCTATGTCATGTTGTAGAAGTTTACTCTATTAGTCTATGTCATGTTGTAGAAGTTTACTCTCTTAGTCTATGTCATCTTGTAGAAGTTTGCTGTCTCCGTTTATGTCATGTTGTAGAAGTTTACTCTCTTAGTCTATGTCATGTTGTAGAAGTTTGCTGTCTTAGTTTATGTTATGTTGTAGAAGTTTACTCTCTTAGTCTATGTCATGTTGTAGAAGTTTGCTGTCTTAGTTTATGTCATGTTGTAGAAGTTTACTCTCTTAGTCTATGTCATGTTGTAGAAGTTTGCTGTCTTAGTTTATGTCATGTTGTAGAAGTTTACTCTCTTAGTCTATGTCATGTTGTAGAAGTTTACTGTCTTAGTCTATATCATGTTGTAAAAGTTTACTCTCTTAGTCTATGTCATGTTGTAGAAGTTTACTCTCTTAGTCTATGTTATGTTGTAGAAATTTGCTCTCTTAGTCTATGTTATGTTGTAGAAGTTTGCTGTCTTAGTCTATGTCATGTTGTAGAAGTGTACTCTCTTAGTCTATGTCATGTTGTAGAAGTTTGCTGTCTTAGTCTATGTCATGTTGTAGAAGTTTGCTCTCTTAGTCTATGTCATGTTGTAGAAGTTTGCTGTCTTAGTCTATGTCATGTTGTAGAAGTTTACTCTCTTAGTCTATGTCATGTTGTAGAAGTTTGCTGTCTTAGTCTATGTCATGTTGTAGAAGTTTACTCTCTTAGTCTATGTCATGTTGAAGAAGTTTGCTGTCTTAGTCTATGTCATGTTGTAGAAGTGTACTCTCTTAGTCTATGTCATGTTGTAGAAATTTACTCACTTAGTCTATGTCATGTTGTAGAAGTTTGCTGTCTTAGTTAATGTCATGTTGTAGAAGTTTACTCTCTTAGTTTATGTCATGTTGTAGAAGTTTACTCTCTTAGTCTATGCCATGTTGTAGAAGTTTACTCTCTTAGTCTATGTCATGTTGTAGAAGTTTACTCTCTTAGTCTATGTCATGTTGTAGAAGTTTACTCTCTTAGTCTATGTCATGTTGTAGAAGTTTACTGTCTTAGTCTATGTCATGTTTTAGGAGTTTACTCTCTTAGTCTATGTCATGTTGTAGAAGTTTGCTGTCTTTGTTTATGTCATTGTGTAGAAGTTTACTCTCTTAGTCTATGTCATGTTGTAGAAGTTTACTCTCTTAGTCTATGTCATGTTGTAGAAGTTTACTCTCTTAGTCTATGTCATGTTGTAGAAGTTTACTCTCTTAGTCTATGTCATGTTGTAGAAGTTTACTGTCTTAGTCTATGTCATGTTGTAGGAGTTTACTCTCTTAGTCTATGTCATGTTGTAGAAGTTTGCTGTCTTAGTTTATGTCATGGTGTAGAAGTTTACTCTCTTAGTCTATGTCATGTTGTAGAAGTTTACTGTCTTAGTCTATGTCATGTTGTAGAAGTTTACTCTCTTAGTCTATGTCATGTTGTAGAAGTTTACTGTCTTAGTCTATATCATGTTGTAAAAGTTTACTCTCTTAGTCTATGTCAGGTTGTAGAAGTTTACTCTCTTAGTCTATGTTATGTTGTAGAAGTTTACTCTCTTAGTCTATGTCATGTTGTAGAAGTTTGCTGTCTTAGTCTATGTCATGTTGTAGAAGTTTACTCTCTTAGTCTATGTCATGTTGTAGAAGTTTACTCTATTAGTCTATGTCATGTTGTAGAAGTTTACTCTCTTAGTCTATGTCATCTTGTAGAAGTTTGCTGTCTCCGTTTATGTCATGTTGTAGAAGTTTACTCTCTTAGTCTATGTCATGTTGTAGAAGTTTGCTGTCTTAGTTTATGTTATGTTGTAGAAGTTTACTCTCTTAGTCTATGTCATGTTGTAGAAGTTTGCTGTCTTAGTTTATGTCATGTTGTAGAAGTTTACTCTCTTAGTCTATGTCATGTTGTAGAAGTTTGCTGTCTTAGTTTATGTCATGTTGTAGAAGTTTACTCTCTTAGTCTATGTCATGTTGTAGAAGTTTACTGTCTTAGTCTATATCATGTTGTAAAAGTTTACTCTCTTAGTCTATGTCATGTTGTAGAAGTTTACTCTCTTAGTCTATGTTATGTTGTAGAAATTTGCTCTCTTAGTCTATGTTATGTTGTAGAAGTTTGCTGTCTTAGTCTATGTCATGTTGTAGAAGTGTACTCTCTTAGTCTATGTCATGTTGTAGAAGTTTGCTGTCTTAGTCTATGTCATGTTGTAGAAGTTTGCTCTCTTAGTCTATGTCATGTTGTAGAAGTTTGCTGTCTTAGTCTATGTCATGTTGTAGAAGTTTACTCTCTTAGTCTATGTCATGTTGTAGAAGTTTGCTGTCTTAGTCTATGTCATGTTGTAGAAGTTTACTCTCTTAGTCTATGTCATGTTGAAGAAGTTTGCTGTCTTAGTCTATGTCATGTTGTAGAAGTGTACTCTCTTAGTCTATGTCATGTTGTAGAAATTTACTCACTTAGTCTATGTCATGTTGTAGAAGTTTGCTGTCTTAGTTAATGTCATGTTGTAGAAGTTTACTCTCTTAGTTTATGTCATGTTGTAGAAGTTTACTCTCTTAGTCTATGCCATGTTGTAGAAGTTTACTCTCTTAGTCTATGTCATGTTGTAGAAGTTTACTCTCTTAGTCTATGTCATGTTGTAGAAGTTTACTCTCTTAGTCTATGTCATGTTGTAGAAGTTTACTGTCTTAGTCTATGTCATGTTTTAGGAGTTTACTCTCTTAGTCTATGTCATGTTGTAGAAGTTTGCTGTCTTTGTTTATGTCATTGTGTAGAAGTTTACTCTCTTAGTCTATGTCATGTTGTAGAAGTTTACTCTCTTAGTCTATGTCATGTTGTAGAAGTTTACTCTCTTAGTCTATGTCATGTTGTAGAAGTTTACTCTCTTAGTCTATGTCATGTTGTAGAAGTTTACTGTCTTAGTCTATGTCATGTTGTAGGAGTTTACTCTCTTAGTCTATGTCATGTTGTAGAAGTTTGCTGTCTTAGTTTATGTCATGGTGTAGAAGTTTACTCTCTTAGTCTATGTCATGTTGTAGAAGTTTACTGTCTTAGTCTATGTCATGTTGTAGAAGTTTACTCTCTTAGTCTATGTCATGTTGTAGAAGTTTACTCTCTTAGTCTATGTCATGTTGTAGAAGTTTACTCTCTTAGTCTATGTTATGTTGTAGAAGTTTGCTGTCTTAGTCTTTGTCATGTTGTAGAAGTTTGCTGTCTTAGTCTATGTCATGTTGTAGAAGTGTACTCTCTTAGTCTATGTCATGTTGTAGAAGTTTGCTGTCTTAGTCTATGTCATGTTGTAGAAGTTTGCTCTCTTAGTCTATGTCATGTTGTAGAAGTTTGCTGTCTTAGTCTATGTCATGTTGTAGAAGTTTACTCTCTTAGTCTATGTCATGTTGTAGAAGTTTGTTGTCTTAGTCTATGTCATGTTGTAGAAGTTTGCTCTCTTAGTCTATGTCATGTTGTAGAAGTTTGCTGTCTTAGTCTATGTCATGTTGTAGAAGTTTACTCTCTTAGTCTATGTCATGTTGTAGAAGTTTGCTGTCTTAGTCTATGTCATGTTGTAGAAGTGTACTCTCTTAGTCTATGTCATGTTGTAGAAGTTTACTCTCTTAGTCTATGTCATGTTGTAGAAGTTTGCTGTCTTAGTTTATGTCATGTTGTAGAAGTTTACTCTCTTAGTTTATGTCATGTTGTAGAAGTTTACTCTCTTAGTCTATGCCATGTTGTAGAAGTTTACTCTCTTAGTCTATGTCATGTTGTAGAAGTTTACTCTCTTAGTCTATGTCATGTTGTAGAAGTTTACTCTCTTAGTCTATGCCATGTTGTAGAAGTTTACTGTCTTAGTCTATGTCATGTTGTAGGAGTTTACTCTCTTAGTCTATGTCATGTTGTAGAAGTTTGCTGTCTTAGTTTATGTCATGGTGTAGAAGTTTACACTCTTAGTCTATGTCATGTTGTAGAAGTTTACTCTCTTAGTCTATGTCATGTTGTAGAAGTTTACTCTCTTAGTCTATGTCATGTTGTAGAAGTTTACTCTCTTAGTCTATGTCATGTTGTAGAAGTTTACTGTCTTAGTCTATGTCATGTTGTAGGAGTTTACTCTCTTAGTCTATGTCATGTTGTAGAAGTTTGCTGTCTTAGTTTATGTCATGGTGTAGAAGTTTACTCTCTTAGTCTATGTCATGTTGTAGAAGTTTACTCTCTTAGTCTATGTCATGTTGTAGAAGTTTACTCTCTTAGTCTATGTCATGTTGTAGAAGTTTACTCTCTTAGTCTATGTCATGTTGTAGAAGTTTGCTGTCTTAGTTTATGTCATGTTGTAGAAGTTTACTCTCTTAGTCTATGTCATGTTGTAGAAGTTTACTGTCTTAGTCTATGTCATGTTGTAGAAGTTTACTCTCTTAGTCTATGTCATGTTGTAGAAGTTTACTCTCTTAGTCTATGCTATGTTGTAGAAGTTTACTCTCTTAGTCTATGTCATGTTGTAGAAGTTTACTCTCTTAGTCTATGTCATGTTGTAGAAGTTTACTGTCTTAGTCTATGTCATGTTGTAGAAGTTTACTCTCTTAGTCTATGTCATGTTGTAGATGTTTGCTGTCTTAGTCTATGTCATGTTGTAGAAGTTTACTCTCTTAGTCTATGTCATGTTGTAGAAGTTTACTCTCTTAGTCTATGTCATGTTGTAGAAGTTTGCTGTCTTAGTCTATGTCATGTTGTAGAAGTTTACTCTCTTAGTCTATGTCATGTTGTAGAAGTTTACTGTCTTAGTTTATGTCATATTGTAGAAGTTTGCTGTCTTAGTTTATGTCATGTTGTAGAAGTTTGCTGTCTTAGTCTATGTCATGTTGTAGAAGTTTACTCTCTTAGTCTATGTCATGTTGTAGAAGTTTGCTGTCTTAGTCTATGTCATGTTGTAGAAGTTTGCTGTCTTAGTCTATGTCATGTTGTAGAAGTTTACTCTCTTAGTCTATGTCATGTTGTAGAAGTTTGCTGTCTTAGTCTATGTCATGTTGTAGAAGTTTACTCTCTTAGTCTATGTCATGTTGTAGAAGTTTGCTGTCTTAGTCTATGTCATGTTGTAGAAGTTTGCTCTCTTAGTCTATGTCATGTTGTAGAAGTTTGCTGTCTTAGTCTATGTCATGTTGTAGAAGTTTACTCTCTTAGTCTATGTCATGTTGTAGAAGTTTGCTGTCTTAATCTATGTCATGTTGTAGAAGTGTACTCTCTTTGTCTATGTCATGTTGTAGAAGTTTACTCTCTTAGTCTATGTCATGTTGTAGAAGTTTGCTGTCTTAGTTTATGTCATGTTGTAGAAGTTTACTCTCTTAGTTTATGTCATGTTGTAGAAGTTTACTCTCTTAGTCTATGCCATGTTGTAGAAGTTTACTCTCTTAGTCTATGTCATGTTGTAGAAGTTTACTCTCTTAGTCTATGTCATGTTGTAGAAGTTTGCTGTCTTAGTTTATGTCATGTTGTAGAAGTTTACTCTCTTAGTCTATGTCATGTTGTAGACGTTTACAGTCTTAGTCTATGTCATGTTGTAGAAGTTTACTCTCTTAGTCTATGTCATGTTGTAGAAGTTTACTCTCTTAGTCTATGTCATGTTGTAGAAGTTTACTCTCTTAGTCTATGTCATGTTGTAGAAGTTTACTGTCTTAGTCTATGTCATGTTGTAGAAGTTTACTGTCTTAGTCTATGTCATGTTGTAGAAATTTACTGTCTTAGTCTATGTCATGTTGTAGAAGTTTGCTGTCTTAGTCTATGTCATGTTGTAGAAGTTTACTCTCTTAGTCTATGTCATGTTGTAGAAGTTTACTCTCTTAGTCTATGTCATGTTGTAGAAGTTTACTGTCTTAGTTTATGTCATGTTGTAGAAGTTTACTGTCTTAGTCTATGTCATGTTGTAGAAGTTTACTCTCTTAGTTTATGTCATGTTGTAGAAGTTTACTCTCTTAGTCTATGTTATGTTGTAGAAGTTTACTCTCTTAGTCTATGTTATGTTGTAGAAGTTTACTCTCTTAGTCTATGTCATGTTGTAGAAGTTTGCTGTCTTAGTCTATGTCATGTTGTAGAAGTTTACTCTCTTAGTTTATGTCATGTTGTAGAAGTTTACTGTCTTAGTCTATGTCATGTTGTAGAAGTTTACTGTCTTAGTTTATGTCATGTTGTAGAAGTTTGCTGTCTTAGTATATGTCATGTTGTAGAAGTTTACTCTCTTAGTTTATGTCATGTTGTAGAAGTTTACTCTCTTAGTCTATGTCATGTTGTAGAAGTTTGCTGTCTTAGTCTATGTCATGTTGTAGAAGTTTACTCTCTTAGTCTATGTCATGTTGTAGAAGTTTGCTGTCTTAGTTTATGTCATGTTGTAGAAGTTTACTCTCTTAGTCTATGTCATGTTGTAGAAGTTTACTGTCTTAGTCCTTGTCATGTTGTAGAAGTTTACTCTCTTAGTTTATGTCATGTTGTAGAAGTTTACTCTCTTAGTCTATGTCATGTTGTAGAAGTTTGCTGTCTTAGTTTATGTCATGTTGTAGAAGTTTACTCTCTTAGTCTATGTCATGTTGTAGAATTTTGCTGTCTTAGTTTATGTCATGTTGTAGAAGTTTACTCTCTTAGTCTATGTCATGTTGTAGAAGTTTACTCTATTAGTCTATGTTATGTTGTAGAAGTTTACTCTCTTAGTCTATGTCATGTTGTAGAAGTTTGCTGTCTCCGTTTATGTCATGTTGTAGAAGTTTACTCTCTTAGTCTATGTCATGTTGTAGAAGTTTGCTGTCTTAGTTTATGTTATGTTGTAGAAGTTTACTCTCTTAGTCTATGTCATGTTGTAGAAGTTTGCTGTCTTAGTTTATGTCTTGTTGTAGAAGTTTACTCTCTTAGTCTATGTCATGTTGTAGAAGTTTGCTGTCTTAGTTTATGTCATGTTGTAGAAGTTTACTCTCTTAGTCTATGTCATGTTGTAGAAGTTTACTGTCTTAGTCTATATCATGTTGTAAAAGTTTACTCTCTTAGTCTATGTCATGTTGTAGAAGTTTACTCTCTTAGTCTATGTTATGTTGTAGAAGTTTACTCTCTTAGTCTATGTCATGTTGTAGAAGTTTGCTGTCTTAGTCTATGTCATGTTGTAGAAGTTTACTCTCTTAGTCTATGTCATGTTGTAGAAGTTTACTCTATTAGTCTATGTTATGTTGTAGAAGTTTACTCTCTTAGTCTATGTCATGTTGTAGAAGTTTGCTGTCTCCGTTTATGTCATGTTTTAGAAGTTTACTCTCTTAGTCTATGTCATGTTGTAGAAGTTTACTCTCTTAGTCTATGTCATGTTGTAGAAGTTTACTGTCTTAGTCTATGTCATGTTTTAGGAGTTTACTCTCTTAGTCTATGTCATGTTGTAGAAGTTTGCTGTCTTTGTTTATGTCATGGTGTAGAAGTTTACTCTCTTAGTCTATGTCATGTTGTAGAAGTTTACTCTCTTAGTCTATGTCATGTTGTAGAAGTTTACTCTCTTAGTCTATGTCATGTTGTAGAAGTTTACTGTCTTAGTCTATGTCATGTTGTAGGAGTTTACTCTCTTAGTCTATGTCATGTTGTAGAAGTTTGCTGTCTTAGTTTATGTCATGGTGTAGAAGTTTACTCTCTTAGTCTATGTCATGTTGTAGAAGTTTATTGTCTTAGTCTATGTCATGTTGTAGAAATTTACTCTCTTAGTCTATGTCATGTTGTAGAAGTTTGCTGTCTTAGTTTATGTCATGGTGTAGAAGTTTACTCTCTTAGTCTATGTCATGTTGTAGAAGTTTATTGTCTTAGTCTATGTCATGTTGTAGAAATTTACTCTCTTAGTCTATGTCATGTTGTAGAAGTTTACTCTCTTAGTCTATGTCATGTTGTAGAAGTTTACTCTCTTAGTCTATGTTATGTTGTAGAAGTTTGCTCTGTTAGTCTTTGTCATGTTGTAGAAGTTTGCTGTCTTAGTCTATGTCATGTTGTAGAAGTGTACTCTCTTAGTCTATGTCATGTTGTAGAAGTTTGCTGTCTTAGTCTATGTCATGTTGTAGAAGTTTGCTCTCTTAGTCTATGTCATGTTGTAGAAGTTTGCTGTCTTAGTCTATGTCATGTTGTAGAAGTTTACTCTCTTAGTCTATGTCATGTTGTAGAAGTTTGTTGTCTTAGTCTATGTCATGTTGTAGAAGTTTGCTCTCTTAGTCTATGTCATGTTGTAGAAGTTAGCTGTCTTAGTCTATGTCATGTTGTAGAAGTTTACTCTCTTAGTCTATGTCATGTTGTAGAAGTTTGCTGTCTTAGTCTATGTCATGTTGTAGAAGTGTACTCTCTTAGTCTATGTCATGTTGTAGAAGTTTACTCTCTTAGTCTATGTCATGTTGTAGAAGTTTGCTGTCTTAGTTTATGTCATGTTGTAGAAGTTTACTCTCTTAGTTTATGTCATGTTGTAGAAGTTTACTCTCTTAGTCTATGCCATGCTGTAGAAGTTTACTCTCTTAGTCTATGTCATGTTGTAGAAGTTTACTCTCTTAGTCTATGTCATGTTGTAGAAGTTTACTCTCTTAGTCTATGTCATGTTGTAGAAGTTTACTGTCTTAGTCTATGTCATGTTGTAGGAGTTTACTCTCTTAATCTATGTCATGTTGTAGAAGTTTGCTGTCTTAGTTTATGTCATGGTGTAGAAGTTTACACTCTTAGTCTATGTCATGTTGTAGAAGTTTACTCTCTTAGTCTATGTCATGTTGTAAAAGTTTACTCTCTTAGTCTATGTCATGTTGTAGAAGTTTACTCTCTTAGTCTATGTCATGTTGTAGAAGTTTACTGTCTTAGTCTATGTCATGTTGTAGGAGTTTACTCTCTTAGTCTATGTCATGTTGTAGAAGTTTGCTGTCTTAGTTTATGTCATGGTGTAGAAGTTTACTCTCTTAGTCTATGTCATGTTGTAGAAGTTTACTCTCTTAGTCTATGTCATGTTGTAGAAGTTTACTCTCTTAGTCTATGTCATGTTGTAGAAGTTTACTCTCTTAGTCTATGTCATGTTGTAGAAGTTTGCTGTCTTAGTTTATGTCATGTTGTAGAAGTTTACTCTCTTAGTCTATGTCATGTTGTAGACGTTTACTGTCTTAGTCTATGTCATGTTGTAGAAGTTTACTCTCTTAGTCTATGTCATGTTGTAGAAGTTTACTCTCTTAGTCTATGCTATGTTGTAGAAGTTTACTCTCTTAGTCTATGTCATGTTGTAGAAGTTTACTCTCTTAGTCTATGTCATGTTGTAGAAGTTTACTGTCTTAGTCTATGTCATGTTGTAGAAGTTTACTCTCTTAGTCTATGTCATGTTGTAGAAGTTTGCTGTCTTAGTCTATGTCATGTTGTAGAAGTTTACTCTCTTAGTCTATGTCATGTTGTAGAAGTTTACTCTCTTAGTCTATGTCATGTTGTAGAAGTTTGCTGTCTTAGTCTATGTCATGTTGTAGAAGTTTACTCTCTTAGTCTATGTCATGTTGTAGAAGTTTACTGTCTTAGTTTATGTCATATTGTAGAAGTTTGCTGTCTTAGTTTATGTCATGTTGTAGAAGTTTGCTGTCTTAGTCTATGTCATGTTGTAGAAGTTTACTCTCTTAGTCTATGTCATGTTGTAGAAGTTTGCTGTCTTAGTCTATGTCATGTTGTAGAAGTTTGCTGTCTTAGTCTATGTCATGTTGTAGAAGTTTACTCTCTTAGTCTATGTCATGTTGTAGAAGTTTGCTGTCTTAGTCTATGTCATGTTGTAGAAGTTTACTCTCTTAGTCTATGTCATGTTGTAGAAGTTTGCTGTCTTAGTCTATGTCATGTTGTAGAAGTTTGCTCTCTTAGTCTATGTCATGTTGTAGAAGTTTGCTGTCTTAGTCTATGTCATGTTGTAGAAGTTTACTCTCTTAGTCTATGTCATGTTGTAGAAGTTTGCTGTCTTAATCTATGTCATGTTGTAGAAGTGTACTCTCTTTGTCTATGTCATGTTGTAGAAGTTTACACTCTTAGTCTATGTCATGTTGTAGAAGTTTGCTGTCTTAGTTTATGTCATGTTGTAGAAGTTTACTCTCTTAGTTTATGTCATGTTGTAGAAGTTTACTCTCTTAGTCTATGCCATGTTGTAGAAGTTTACTCTCTTAGTCTATGTCATGTTGTAGAAGTTTACTCTCTTAGTCTATGTCATGTTGTAGAAGTTTGCTGTCTTAGTTTATGTCATGTTGTAGAAGTTTACTCTCTTAGTCTATGTCATGTTGTAGACGTTTACAGTCTTAGTCTATGTCATGTTGTAGAAGTTTACTCTCTTAGTCTATGTCATGTTGTAGAAGTTTACTCTCTTAGTCTATGTCATGTTGTAGAAGTTTACTCTCTTAGTCTATGTCATGTTGTAGAAGTTTACTGTCTTAGTCTATGTCATGTTGTAGAAGTTTACTGTCTTAGTCTATGTCATGTTGTAGAAATTTACTGTCTTAGTCTATGTCATGTTGTAGAAGTTTGCTGTCTTAGTCTATGTCATGTTGTAGAAGTTTACTCTCTTAGTCTATGTCATGTTGTAGAAGTTTACTCTCTTAGTCTATGTCATGTTGTAGAAGTTTACTGTCTTAGTTTATGTCATGTTGTAGAAGTTTACTGTCTTAGTCTATGTCATGTTGTAGAAGTTTACTCTCTTAGTTTATGTCATGTTGTAGAAGTTTACTCTCTTAGTCTATGTTATGTTGTAGAAGTTTACTCTCTTAGTCTATGTTATGTTGTAGAAGTTTACTCTCTTAGTCTATGTCATGTTGTAGAAGTTTGCTGTCTTAGTCTATGTCATGTTGTAGAAGTTTACTCTCTTAGTTTATGTCATGTTGTAGAAGTTTACTGTCTTAGTCTATGTCATGTTGTAGAAGTTTACTGTCTTAGTTTATGTCATGTTGTAGAAGTTTGCTGTCTTAGTATATGTCATGTTGTAGAAGTTTACTCTCTTAGTTTATGTCATGTTGTAGAAGTTTACTCTCTTAGTCTATGTCATGTTGTAGAAGTTTGCTGTCTTAGTCTATGTCATGTTGTAGAAGTTTACTCTCTTAGTCTATGTCATGTTGTAGAAGTTTGCTGTCTTAGTTTATGTCATGTTGTAGAAGTTTACTCTCTTAGTCTATGTCATGTTGTAGAAGTTTACTGTCTTAGTCTATGTCATGTTGTAGAAGTTTACTCTCTTAGTTTATGTCATGTTGTAGAAGTTTACTCTCTTAGTCTATGTCATGTTGTAGAAGTTTGCTGTCTTAGTTTATGTCATGTTGTAGAAGTTTACTCTCTTAGTCTATGTCATGTTGTAGAATTTTGCTGTCTTAGTTTATGTCATGTTGTAGAAGTTTACTCTCTTAGTCTATGTCATGTTGTAGAAGTTTACTCTATTAGTCTATGTTATGTTGTAGAAGTTTACTCTCTTAGTCTATGTCATGTTGTAGAAGTTTGCTGTCTCCGTTTATGTCATGTTGTAGAAGTTTACTCTCTTAGTCTATGTCATGTTGTAGAAGTTTGCTGTCTTAGTTTATGTCATGTTGTAGAAGTTTACTCTCTTAGTCTATGTCATGTTGTAGAAGTTTGCTGTCTTAGTTTATGTCATGTTGTAGAAGTTTACTCTCTTAGTCTATGTCATGTTGTAGAAGTTTGCTGTCTTAGTTTATGTCATGTTGTAGAAGTTTACTCTCTTAGTCTATGTCATGTTGTAGAAGTTTACTGTCTTAGTCTATATCATGTTGTAAAAGTTTACTCTCTTAGTCTATGTCATGTTGTAGAAGTTTACTCTCTTAGTCTATGTTATGTTGTAGAAGTTTACTCTCTTAGTCTATGTCATGTTGTAGAAGTTTGCTGTCTTAGTCTATGTCATGTTGTAGAAGTTTACTCTCTTAGTCTATGTCATGTTGTAGAAGTTTACTCTATTAGTCTATGTTATGTTGTAGAAGTTTACTCTCTTAGTCTATGTCATGTTGTAGAAGTTTGCTGTCTCCGTTTATGTCATGTTTTGGAAGTTTACTCTCTTAGTCTATGTCATGTTGTAGAAGTTTGCTGTCTTAGTTTATGTTATGTTGTAGAAGTTTACTCTCTTAGTCTATGTCATGTTGTAGAAGTTTGCTGTCTTAGTTTATGTCATGTTGTAGAAGTTTACTCTCTTAGTCTATGTCATGTTGTAGAAGTTTGCTGTCTTAGTTTATGTCATGTTGTAGAGGTTTACTCTCTTAGTCTATGTCATGTTGTAGAAGTTTACTGTCTTAGTCTTTATCATGTTGTAAAAGTTTACTCTCTTAGTTTATGTCATGTTGTAGAAGTTTACTCTCTTAGTCTATGTTATGTTGTAGAAATTTGCTCTCTTAGTCTATGTTATGTTGTAGAAGTTTGCTGTCTTAGTCTATGTCATGTTGTAGAAGTGTACTCTCTTAGTCTATGTCATGTTGTAGAAGTTTGCTGTCTTAGTCTATGTCATGTTGTAGAAGTTTGCTATCTTAGTCTATGTCATGTTGTAGAAGTTTGCTGTCTTAGTCTATGTCATGTTGTAGACGTTTACTCTCTTAGTCTATGTCATGTTGTAGAAGTTTGCTGTCTTAGTCTATGTCATGTTGTAGAAGTTTACTCTCTTAGTCTATGTCATGTTGAAGAAGTTTGCTGTCTTAGTCTATGTCATGTTGTAGAAGTGTACTCTCTTAGTCTATGTCATGTTGTAGAAATTTACTCACTTAGTCTATGTCATGTTGTAGAAGTTTGCTGTCTTAGTTTATGTCATGTTGTAGAAGTTTACTCTCTTAGTTTATGTCATGTTGTAGAAGTTTACACTCTTAGTCTATGCCATGTTGTAGAAGTTTACTCTCTTAGTGTATGTCATGTTGTAGAAGTTTACTCTCTTAGTCTATGTCATGTTGTAGAAGTTTACTCTCTTAGTCTATGTCATGTTGTAGAAGTTTACTGTCTTAGTCTATGTCATGTTTTAGGAGTTTACTCTCTTAGTCTATGTCATGTTGTAGAAGTTTGCTGTCTTTGTTTATGTCATGGTGTAGAAGTTTACTCTCTTAGTCTATGTCATGTTGTAGAAGTTTACTCTCTTAGTCTATGTCATGTTGTAGAAGTTTACTCTCTTAGTCTATGTCATGTTGTAGAAGTTTACTCTCTTAGTCTATGTCATGTTGTAGAAGTTTACTGTCTTAGTCTATGTCATGTTGTAGGAGTTTACTCTCTTAGTCTATGTCATGGTGTAGAAGTTTACTCTCTTAGTCTATGTCATGTTGTAGAAGTTTACTGTCTTAGTCTATGTCATGTTGTAGAAGTTTACTCTCTTAGTCTATGTCATGTTGTAGAAGTTTACTCTCTTAGTCTATGTCATGTTGTAGAAGTTTACTCTCTTAGTCTATGTTATGTTGTAGAAGTTTGCTCTCTTAGTCTTTGTCATGTTGTAGAAGTTTGCTGTCTTAGTCTATGTCATGTTGTAGAAGTGTACTCTCTTAGTCTATGTCATGTTGTAGAAGTTTGCTGTCTTAGTCTATGTCATGTTGTAGAAGTTTGCTCTCTTAGTCTATGTCATGTTGTAGAAGTTTGCTGTCTTAGTCTATGTCATGTTGTAGAAGTTTACTCTCTTAGTCTATGTCATGTTGTAGAAGTTTGTTGTCTTAGTCTATGTCATGTTGTAGAAGTTTGCTCTCTTAGTCTATGTCATGTTGTAGAAGTTTGCTGTCTTAGTCTATGTCATGTTGTAGAAGTTTACTCTCTTAGTCTATGTCATGTTGTAGAAGTTTGCTGTCTTAGTCTATGTCATGTTGTAGAAGTTTACTCTCTTAGTCTATGTCATGTTGTAGAAGTTTACTCTCTTAGTCTATGTCATGTTGTAGAAGTTTGCTGTCTTAGTCTATGTCATGTTGTAGAAGTTTACTCTCTTAGTCTATGTCATGTTGTAGAAGTTTACTGTCTTAGTCTATGTCATGTTGTAGAAGTTTACTGTCTTAGTTTATGTCATGTTGTAGAAGTTTGCTGTCTTAGTATATGTCATGTTGTAGAAGTTTACTCTCTTAGTTTATGTCATGTTGTAGAAGTTTACTCTCTTAGTCTATGTCATGTTGTAGAAGTTTGCTGTCTTAGTCTATGTCATGTTGTAGAAGTTTACTCTCTTAGTCTATGTCATGTTGTAGAAGTTTGCTGTCTTAGTTTATGTCATGTTGTAGAAGTTTACTCTCTTAGTCTATGTCATGTTGTAGAAGTTTACTGTCTTAGTCTATGTCATGTTGTAGAAGTTTACTCTCTTAGTTTATGTCATGTTGTAGAAGTTTACTCTCTTAGTCTATGTCATGTTGTAGAAGTTTGCTGTCTTAGTTTATGTCATGTTGTAGAAGTTTACTCTCTTAGTCTATGTCATGTTGTAGAATTTTGCTGTCTTAGTTTATGTCATGTTGTAGAAGTTTACTCTCTTAGTCTATGTCATGTTGTAGAAGTTTACTCTATTAGTCTATGTTATGTTGTAGAAGTTTACTCTCTTAGTCTATGTCATGTTGTAGAAGTTTGCTGTCTCCGTTTATGTCATGTTGTAGAAGTTTACTCTCTTAGTCTATGTCATGTTGTAGAAGTTTGCTGTCTTAGTTTATGTTATGTTGTAGAAGTTTACTCTCTTAGTCTATGTCATGTTGTAGAAGTTTGCTGTCTTAGTTTATGTCATGTTGTAGAAGTTTACTCTCTTAGTCTATGTCATGTTGTAGAAGTTTGCTGTCTTAGTTTATGTCATGTTGTAGAAGTTTACTCTCTTAGTCTATGTCATGTTGTAGAAGTTTACTGTCTTAGTCTATATCATGTTGTAAAAGTTTACTCTCTTAGTCTATGTCATGTTGTAGAAGTTTACTCTCTTAGTCTATGTTATGTTGTAGAAGTTTACTCTCTTAGTCTATGTCATGTTGTAGAAGTTTGCTGTCTTAGTCTATGTCATGTTGTAGAAGTTTACTCTCTTAGTCTATGTCATGTTGTAGAAGTTTACTCTATTAGTCTATGTTATGTTGTAGAAGTTTACTCTCTTAGTCTATGTCATGTTGTAGAAGTTTGCTGTCTCCGTTTATGTCATGTTTTAGAAGTTTACTCTCTTAGTCTATGTCATGTTGTAGAAGTTTGCTGTCTTAGTTTATGTTATGTTGTAGAAGTTTACTCTCTTAGTCTATGTCATGTTGTAGAAGTTTGCTGTCTTAGTTTATGTCATGATGTAGAAGTTTACTCTCTTAGTCTATGTCATGTTGTAGAAGTTTGCTGTCTTAGTTTATGTCATGTTGTAGAAGTTTACTCTCTTAGTCTATGTCATGTTGTAGAAGTTTACTGTCTTAGTCTATATCATGTTGTAAAAGTTTACTCTCTTAGTCTATGTCATGTTGTAGAAGTTTACTCTCTTAGTCTATGTTATGTTGTAGAAATTTGCTCTCTTAGTCTATGTTATGTTGTAGAAGTTTGCTGTCTTAGTCTATGTCATGTTGTAGAAGTGTACTCTCTTAGTCTATGTCATGTTGTAGAAGTTTGCTGTCTTAGTCTATGTCATGTTGTAGAAGTTTGCTATCTTAGTCTATGTCATGTTGTAGAAGTTTGCTGTCTTAGTCTATGTCATGTTGTAGACGTTTACTCTCTTAGTCTATGTCATGTTGTAGAAGTTTGCTGTCTTAGTCTATGTCATGTTGTAGAAGTTTACTCTCTTAGTCTATGTCATGTTGAAGAAGTTTGCTGTCTTAGTCTATGTCATGTTGTAGAAGTGTACTCTCTTAGTCTATGTCATGTTGTAGAAATTTACTCACTTAGTCTATGTCATGTTGTAGAAGTTTGCTGTCTTAGTTTATGTCATGTTGTAGAAGTTTACTCTCTTAGTTTATGTCATGTTGTAGAAGTTTACTCTCTTAGTCTATGCCATGTTGTAGAAGTTTACTCTCTTAGTCTATGTCATGTTGTAGAAGTTTACTCTCTTAGTCTATGTCATGTTGTAGAAGTTTACTCTCTTAGTCTATGTCATGTTGTAGAAGTTTACTGTCTTAGTCTATGTCATGTTTTAGGAGTTTACTCTCTTAGTCTATGTCATGTTGTAGAAGTTTGCTGTCTTTGTTTATGTCATGGTGTAGAAGTTTACTCTCTTAGTCTATGTCATGTTGTAGAAGTTTACTCTCTTAGTCTATGTCATGTTGTAGAAGTTTACTCTCTTAGTCTATGTCATGTTGTAGAAGTTTACTCTCTTAGTCTATGTCATGTTGTAGAAGTTTACTGTCTTAGTCTATGTCATGTTGTAGGAGTTTACTCTCTTAGTCTATGTCATGGTGTAGAAGTTTACTCTCTTAGTCTATGTCATGTTGTAGAAGTTTACTGTCTTAGTCTATGTCATGTTGTAGAAGTTTACTCTCTTAGTCTATGTCATGTTGTAGAAGTTTACTCTCTTAGTCTATGTCATGTTGTAGAAGTTTACTCTCTTAGTCTATGTTATGTTGTAGAAGTTTGCTCTCTTAGTCTTTGTCATGTTGTAGAAGTTTGCTGTCTTAGTCTATGTCATGTTGTAGAAGTGTACTCTCTTAGTCTATGTCATGTTGTAGAAGTTTGCTGTCTTAGTCTATGTCATGTTGTAGAAGTTTGCTCTCTTAGTCTATGTCATGTTGTAGAAGTTTGCTGTCTTAGTCTATGTCATGTTGTAGAAGTTTACTCTCTTAGTGTATGTCATGTTGTAGAAGTTTGTTGTCTTAGTCTATGTCATGTTGTAGAAGTTTGCTCTCTTAGTCTATGTCATGTTGTAGAAGTTTGCTGTCTTAGTCTATGTCATGTTGTAGAAGTTTACTCTCTTAGTCTATGTCATGTTGTAGAAGTTTGCTGTCTTAGTCTATGTCATGTTGTAGAAGTTTACTCTCTTAGTCTATGTCATGTTGTAGAAGTTTACTCTCTTAGTCTATGTCATGTTGTAGAAGTTTGCTGTCTTAGTCTATGTCATGTTGTAGAAGTTTACTCTCTTAGTCTATGTCATGTTGTAGAAGTTTACTGTCTTAGTTTATGTCATATTGTAGAAGTTTGCTGTCTTAGTTTATGTCATGTTGTAGAAGTTTGCTGTCTTAGTCTATGTCATGTTGTAGAAGTTTACTCTCTTAGTCTATGTCATGTTGTAGAAGTTTGCTGTCTTAGTCTATGTCATGTTGTAGAAGTTTGCTGTCTTAGTCTATGTCATGTTGTAGAAGTTTACTCTCTTAGTCTATGTCATGTTGTAGAAGTTTGCTGTCTTAGTCTATGTCATGTTGTAGAAGTTTACTCTCTTAGTCTATGTCATGTTGTAGAAGTTTGCTGTCTTAGTCTATGTCATGTTGTAGAAGTTTGCTCTCTTAGTCTATGTCATGTTGTAGAAGTTTGCTGTCTTAGTCTATGTCATGTTGTAGAAGTTTACTCTCTTAGTCTATGTCATGTTGTAGAAGTTTGCTGTCTTAATCTATGTCATGTTGTAGAAGTGTACTCTCTTTGTCTATGTCATGTTGTAGAAGTTTACTCTCTTAGTCTATGTCATGTTGTAGAAGTTTGCTGTCTTAGTTTATGTCATGTTGTAGAAGTTTACTCTCTTAGTTTATGTCATGTTGTAGAAGTTTACTCTCTTAGTCTATGCCATGTTGTAGAAGTTTACTCTCTTAGTCTATGTCATGTTGTAGAAGTTTACTCTCTTAGTCTATGTCATGTTGTAGAAGTTTGCTGTCTTAGTTTATGTCATGTTGTAGAAGTTTACTCTCTTAGTCTATGTCATGTTGTAGACGTTTACAGTCTTAGTCTATGTCATGTTGTAGAAGTTTACTCTCTTAGTCTATGTCATGTTGTAGAAGTTTACTCTCTTAGTCTATGTCATGTTGTAGAAGTTTACTCTCTTAGTCTATGTCATGTTGTAGAAGTTTACTGTCTTAGTCTATGTCATGTTGTAGAAGTTTACTGTCTTAGTCTATGTCATGTTGTAGAAATTTACTGTCTTAGTCTATGTCATGTTGTAGAAGTTTGCTGTCTTAGTCTATGTCATGTTGTAGAAGTTTACTCTCTTAGTCTATGTCATGTTGTAGAAGTTTACTCTCTTAGTCTATGTCATGTTGTAGAAGTTTACTGTCTTAGTTTATGTCATGTTGTAGAAGTTTACTGTCTTAGTCTATGTCATGTTGTAGAAGTTTACTCTCTTAGTTTATGTCATGTTGTAGAAGTTTACTCTCTTAGTCTATGTTATGTTGTAGAAGTTTACTCTCTTAGTCTATGTTATGTTGTAGAAGTTTACTCTCTTAGTCTATGTCATGTTGTAGAAGTTTGCTGTCTTAGTCTATGTCATGTTGTAGAAGTTTACTCTCTTAGTTTATGTCATGTTGTAGAAGTTTACTGTCTTAGTCTATGTCATGTTGTAGAAGTTTACTGTCTTAGTTTATGTCATGTTGTAGAAGTTTGCTGTCTTAGTATATGTCACGTTGTAGAAGTTTACTCTCTTAGTTTATGTCATGTTGTAGAAGTTTACTCTCTTAGTCTATGTCATGTTGTAGAAGTTTGCTGTCTTAGTCTATGTCATGTTGTAGAAGTTTACTCTCTTAGTCTATGTCATGTTGTAGAAGTTTGCTGTCTTAGTTTATGTCATGTTGTAGAAGTTTACTCTCTTAGTCTATGTCATGTTGTAGAAGTTTACTGTCTTAGTCTATGTCATGTTGTAGAAGTTTACTCTCTTAGTTTATGTCATGTTGTAGAAGTTTACTCTCTTAGTCTATGTCATGTTGTAGAAGTTTGCTGTCTTAGTTTATGTCATGTTGTAGAAGTTTACTCTCTTAGTCTATGTCATGTTGTAGAATTTTGCTGTCTTAGTTTATGTCATGTTGTAGAAGTTTACTCTCTTAGTCTATGTCATGTTGTAGAAGTTTACTCTATTAGTCTATGTTATGTTGTAGAAGTTTACTCTCTTAGTCTATGTCATGTTGTAGAAGTTTGCTGTCTTAGTTTATGTTATGTTGTAGAAGTTTACTCTCTTAGTCTATGTCATGTTGTAGAAGTTTGCTGTCTTAGTTTATGTCATGTTGTAGAAGTTTACTCTCTTAGTCTATGTCATGTTGTAGAAGTTTGCTGTCTTAGTTTATGTCATGTTGTAGAAGTTTACTCTCTTAGTCTATGTCATGTTGTAGAAGTTTACTGTCTTAGTCTATATCATGTTGTAAAAGTTTACTCTCTTAGTCTATGTCATGTTGTAGAAGTTTACTCTCTTAGTCTATGTTATGTTGTAGAAGTTTACTCTCTTAGTCTATGTCATGTTGTAGAAGTTTGCTGTCTTAGTCTATGTCATGTTGTAGAAGTTTACTCTCTTAGTCTATGTCATGTTGTAGAAGTTTACTCTATTAGTCTATGTTATGTTGTAGAAGTTTACTCTCTTAGTCTATGTCATGTTGTAGAAGTTTGCTGTCTCCGTTTATGTCATGTTTTAGAAGTTTACTCTCTTAGTCTATGTCATGTTGTAGAAGTTTGCTGTCTTAGTTTATGTTATGTTGTAGAAGTTTACTCTCTTAGTCTATGTCATGTTGTAGAAGTTTGCTGTCTTAGTTTATGTCATGTTGTAGAAGTTTACTCTCTTAGTCTATGTCATGTTGTAGAAGTTTGCTGTCTTAGTTTATGTCATGTTGTAGAAGTTTACTCTCTTAGTCTATGTCATGTTGTAGAAGTTTACTGTCTTAGTCTATATCATGTTGTAAAAGTTTACTCTCTTAGTCTATGTCATGTTGTAGAAGTTTACTCTCTTAGTCTATGTTATGTTGTAGAAATTTGCTCTCTTAGTCTATGTTATGTTGTAGAAGTTTGCTGTCTTAGTCTATGTCATGTTGTAGAAGTGTACTCTCTTAGTCTATGTCATGTTGTAGAAGTTTGCTGTCTTAGTCTATGTCATGTTGTAGAAGTTTGCTATCTTAGTCTATGTCATGTTGTAGAAGTTTGCTGTCTTAGTCTATGTCATGTTATAGACGTTTACTCTCTTAGTCTATGTCATGTTGTAGAAGTTTGCTGTCTTAGTCTATGTCATGTTGTAGAAGTTTACTCTCTTAGTCTATGTCATGTTGAAGAAGTTTGCTGTCTTAGTCTATGTCATGTTGTAGAAGTGTACTCTCTTAGTCTATGTCATGTTGTAGAAATTTACTCACTTAGTCTATGTCATGTTGTAGAAGTTTGCTGTCTTAGTTTATGTCATGTTGTAGAAGTTTACTCTCTTAGTTTATGTCATGTTGTAGAAGTTTACTCTCTTAGTCTATGCCATGTTGTAGAAGTTTACTCTCTTAGTCTATGTCATGTTGTAGAAGTTTACTCTCTTAGTCTATGTCATGTTGTAGAAGTTTACTCTCTTAGTCTATATCATGTTGTAGAAGTTTACTGTCTTAGTCTATGTCATGTTTTAGGAGTTTACTCTCTTAGTCTATGTCATGTTGTAGAAGTTTGCTGTCTTTGTTTATGTCATGGTGTAGAAGTTTACTCTCTTAGTCTATGTCATGTTGTAGAAGTTTACTCTCTTAGTCTATGTCATGTTGTAGAAGTTTACTCTCTTAGTCTATGTCATGTTGTAGAAGTTTACTCTCTTAGTCTATATCATGTTGTAGAAGTTTACTGTCTTAGTCTATGTCATGTTGTAGGAGTTTACTCTCTTAGTCTATGTCATGGTGTAGAAGTTTACTCTCTTAGTCTATGTCATGTTGTAGAAGTTTACTGTCTTAGTCTATGTCATGTTGTAGAAGTTTACTCTCTTAGTCTATGTCATGTTGTAGAAGTTTACTCTCTTAGTCTATGTCATGTTGTAGAAGTTTACTCTCTTAGTCTATGTTATGTTGTAGAAGTTTGCTCTCTTAGTCTTTGTCATGTTGTAGAAGTTTGCTGTCTTAGTCTATGTCATGTTGTAGAAGTGTACTCTCTTAGTCTATGTCATGTTGTAGAAGTTTGCTGTCTTAGTCTATGTCATGTTGTAGAAGTTTGCTCTCTTAGTCTATGTCATGTTGTAGAAGTTTGCTGTCTTAGTCTATGTCATGTTGTAGAAGTTTACTCTCTTAGTCTATGTCATGTTGTAGAAGTTTGTTGTCTTAGTCTATGTCATGTTGTAGAAGTTTGCTCTCTTAGTCTATGTCATGTTGTAGAAGTTTGCTGTCTTAGTCTATGTCATGTTGTAGAAGTTTACTCTCTTAGTCTATGTCATGTTGTAGAAGTTTGCTGTCTTAGTCTATGTCATGTTGTAGAAGTGTACTCTCTTAGTCTATGTCATGTTGTAGAAGTTTACTCTCTTAGTCTATGTCATGTTGTAGAAGTTTGCTGTCTTAGTTTATGTCATGTTGTAGAAGTTTACTCTCTTAGTTTATGTCATGTTGTAGAAGTTTACTCTCTTAGTCTATGCCATGTTGTAGAAGTTTACTCTCTTAGTCTATGTCATGTTGTAGAAGTTTACTCTCTTAGTCTATGTCATGTTGTAGAAGTTTACTCTCTTAGTCTATGTCATGTTGTAGAAGTTTACTGTCTTAGTCTATGTCATGTTGTAGGAGTTTACTCTCTTAGTCTATGTCATGTTGTAGAAGTTTGCTGTCTTAGTTTATGTCATGGTGTAGAAGTTTACTCTCTTAGTCTATGTCATGTTGTAGAAGTTTACTCTCTTAGTCTATGTCATGTTGTAGAAGTTTACTCTCTTAGTCTATGTCATGTTGTAGAAGTTTACTCTCTTAGTCTATGTCATGTTGTAGAAGTTTACTGTCTTAGTCTATGTCATGTTGTAGGAGTTTACTCTCTTAGTCTATGTCATGTTGTAGAAGTTTGCTGTCTTAGTTTATGTCATGGTGTAGAAGTTTACTCTCTTAGTCTATGTCATGTTGTAGAAGTTTACTCTCTTAGTCTATGTCATGTTGTAGAAGTTTACTCTCTTAGTCTATGTCATGTTGTAGACGTTTACTCTCTTAGTCTATGTCATGTTGTAGAAGTTTGCTGTCTTAGTTTATGTCATGTTGTAGAAGTTTACTCTCTTAGTCTATGTCATGTTGTAGACGTTTACTGTCTTAGTCTATGTCATGTTGTAGAAGTTTACTCTCTTAGTCTATGTCATGTTGTAGAAGTTTACTCTCTTAGTCTATGCTATGTTGTAGAAGTTTACTCTCTTAGTCTATGTCATGTTGTAGAAGTTTACTCTCTTAGTCTATGTCATGTTGTAGAAGTTTACTGTCTTAGTCTATGTCATGTTGTAGAAGTTTACTCTCTTAGTCTATGTCATGTTGTAGAAGTTTGCTGTCTTAGTCTATGTCATGTTGTAGAAGTTTACTCTCTTAGTCTATGTCATGTTGTAGAAGTTTACTCTCTTAGTCTATGTCATGTTGTAGAAGTTTGCTGTCTTAGTCTATGTCATGTTGTAGAAATTTACTCTCTTAGTCTATGTCATGTTGTAGAAGTTTACTGTCTTAGTTTATGTCATATTGTAGAAGTTTGCTGTCTTAGTTTATGTCATGTTGTAGAAGTTTGCTGTCTTAGTCTATGTCATGTTGTAGAAGTTTACTCTCTTAGTCTATGTCATGTTGTAGAAGTTTGCTGTCTTAGTATATGTCATGTTGTAGAAGTTTACTCTCTTAGTCTATGTCATGTTGTAGAAGTTTGCTGTCTTAGCTTATGTCATGTTGTAGAAGTTTACTCTCTTAGTCTATGTCATGTTGTAGAAGTTTACTGTCTTAGTCTATGTCATGTTGTAGAAGTTTACTCTCTTAGCTTATGTCATGTTGTAGAAGTTTACTCTCTTAGTCTATGTTATGTTGTAGAAGTTTACTCTCTTAGCCTATGTTATGTTGTAGAAGTTTACTCTCTTAGTCTATGTCATGTTGTAGAAATTTGCTGTCTTAGTATATGTCATGTTGTAGAAGTTTACTCTCTTAGTCTATGTCATGTTGTAGAAGTTTACTGTCTTAGTTTATGTCATATTGTAGAAGTTTGCTGTCTTAGTTTATGTCATGTTGTAGAAGTTTGCTGTCTTAGTCTATGTCATGTTGTAGAAGTTTACTCTCTTAGTCTATGTCATGTTGTAGAAGTTTGCTGTCTTAGTATATGTCATGTTGTAGAAGTTTACTCTCTTAGTCTATGTCATGTTGTAGAAGTTTACTCTCTTAGTCTATGTCATGTTGTAGAAGTTTACTGTCTTAGTTTATGTCATGTTGTAGAAGTTTGCTGTCTTAGTCTATGTCATGTTGTAGAAGTTTGCTGTCTTAGTCTATGTCATGTTGTAGAAGTTTACTGTCTTAGTTTATGTCATGTTGTAGAAGTTTGCTGTCTTAGTCTATGTCATGTTGTAGAAGTTTACTCTCTTAGTCTATGTCATGTTGTAGAAGTTTACTCTCTTAGTCTATGTCATGTTGTAGAAGTTTGCTGTCTTAGTTTATGTCATGTTGTAGAAGTTTACTCTCTTAGTCTATGCCATGTTGTAGAAGTTTACTCTCTTAGTCTATGTCATGTTGTAGAAGTTTACTCTCTTAGTCTATGTGATGTTGTAGAAGTTTGCTCTCTTAGTCTATGTCATGTTGTAGAAGTTTGCTGTCTTAGTCTATGTCATGTTGTAGAAGTGTACTCTCTTAGTCTATGTCATGTTGTAGAAGTTTGCTGTCTTAGTCTATGTCATGTTGTAGAAGTTTGCTCTCTTAGTCTATGTCATGTTGTAGAAGTTTGCTGTCTTAGTCTATGTCATGTTGTAGAAGTTTACTCTCTTAGTCTATGTCATGTTGTAGAAGTTTGCTGTCTTAGTCTATGTCATGTTGTAGAAGTTTGCTCTCTTAGTCTATGTCATGTTGTAGAAGTTTGCTGTCTTAGTCTATGTCATGTTGTAGAAGTTTACTCTCTTAGTCTATGTCATGTTGTAGAAGTTTGCTGTCTTAATCTATGTCATGTTGTAGAAGTGTACTCTCTTTGTCTATGTCATGTTGTAGAAGTTTACTCTCTTAGTCTATGTCATGTTGTAGAAGTTTGCTGTCTTAGTTTATGTCATGTTGTAGAAGTTTACTCTCTTAGTTTATGTCATGTTGTAGAAGTTTACTCTCTTAGTCTATGCCATGTTGTAGAAGTTTACTCTCTTAGTCTATGTCATGTTGTAGAAGTTTACTCTCTTAGTCTATGTCATGTTGTAGAAGTTTGCTGTCTTAGTTTATGTCATGTTGTAGAAGTTTACTCTCTTAGTCTATGTCATGTTGTAGACGTTTACAGTCTTAGTCTATGTCATGTTGTAGAAGTTTACTCTCTTAGTCTATGTCATGTTGTAGAAGTTTACTCTCTTAGTCTATGTCATGTTGTAGAAGTTTACTCTCTTAGTCTATGTCATGTTTTAGAAGTTTACTGTCTTAATCTATGTCATGTTGTAGAAGTTTTCTGTCTTAGTCTATGTCATGTTGTAGAAATTTACTGTCTTAGTCTATGTCATGTTGTAGAAGTTTGCTGTCTTAGTCTATGTCATGTTGTAGAAGTTTACTCTCTTAGTCTATGTCATGTTGTAGAAGTTTACTCTCTTAGTCTATGTCATGTTGTAGAAGTTTACTGTCTTAGTTTATGTCATGTTGTAGAAGTTTACTGTCTTAGTCTATGTCATGTTGTAGAAGTTTACTCTCTTAGTTTATGTCATGTTGTAGAAGTTTACTCTCTTAGTCTATGTTATGTTGTAGAAGTTTACTCTCTTAGTCTATGTTATGTTGTAGAAGTTTACTCTCTTAGTCTATGTCATGTTGTAGAAGTTTGCTGTCTTAGTCTATGTCATGTTGTAGAAGTTTACTCTCTTAGTCTATGTCATGTTGTAGAAGTTTGCTGTCTTAGTTTATGTCATGTTGTAGAAGTTTACTCTCTTAGTCTATGTCATGTTGTAGAAGTTTACTGTCTTAGTCTATGTCATGTTGTAGAAGTTTACTCTCTTAGTTTATGTCATGTTGTAGAAGTTTACTCTCTTATTCTATGTCATGTTGTAGAAGTTTGCTGTCTTAGTTTATGTCATGTTGTAGAAGTTTACTCTCTTAGTCTATGTCATGTTGTAGAAGTTTGCTGTCTTAGTTTATGTCATGTTGTAGAAGTTTACTCTCTTAGTCTATGTCATGTTGTAGAAGTTTACTCTATTAGTCTATGTTATGTTGTAGAAGTTTACTCTCTTAGTCTATGTCATGTTGTAGAAGTTTGCTGTCTCCGTTTATGTCATGTTGTAGAAGTTTACTCTCTTAGTCTATGTCATGTTGTAGAAGTTTGCTGTCTTAGTTTATGTTATGTTGTAGAAGTTTACTCTCTTAGTCTATGTCATGTTGTAGAAGTTTGTTGTCTTAGTCTATGTCATGTTGTAGAAGTTTGCTCTCTTAGTCTATGTCATGTTGTAGAAGTTTGATGTCTTAGTCTATGTCATGTTGTAGAAGTTTACTCTCTTAGTCTATGTCATGTTGTAGAAGTTTGCTGTCTTAGTCTATGTCATGTTGTAGAAGTGTACTCTCTTAGTCTATGTCATGTTGTAGAAGTTTACTCTCTTAGTCTATGTCATGTTGTAGAAGTTTACTCTCTTAGTTTATGTCATGTTGTAGAAGTTTACTCTCTTAGTCTATGCCATGTTGTAGAAGTTTACTCTCTTAGTCTATGTCATGTTGTAGAAGTTTACTCTCTTAGTCTATGTCATGTTGTAGAAGTTTACTCTCTTAGTCTATGTCATGTTGTAGAAGTTTACTGTCTTAGTCTATGTCATGTTGTAGGAGTTTACTCTCTTAGTCTATGTCATGTTGTAGAAGTTTGCTGTCTTAGTTTATGTCATGGTGTAGAAGTTTACTCTCTTAGTCTATGTCATGTTGTAGAAGTTTACTCTCTTAGTCTATGTCATGTTGTAGAAGTTTACTCTCTTAGTCTATGTCATGTTGTAGAAGTTTACTCTCTTAGTCTATGTCATGTTGTAGAAGTTTACTGTCTTAGTCTATGTCATGTTGTAGGAGTTTACTCTCTTAGTCTATGTCATGTTGTAGAAGTTTGCTGTCTTAGTCTATGTCATGGTGTAGAAGTTTACTCTCTTAGTCTATGTCATGTTGTAGAAGTTTACTCTCTTAGTCTATGTCATGTTGTAGAAGTTTACTCTCTTAGTCTATGTCATGTTGTAGAAGTTTACTCTCTTAGTCTATGTCATGTTGTAGAAGTTTGCTGTCTTAGTTTATGTCATGTTGTAGAAGTTTACTCTCTTAGTCTATGTCATGTTGTAGACGTTTACTGTCTTAGTCTATGTCATGTTGTAGAAGTTTACTCTCTTAGTCTATGTCATGTTGTAGAAGTTTACTCTCTTAGTCTATGCTATGTTGTAGAAGTTTACTCTCTTAGTCTATGTCATGTTGTAGAAGTTTACTCTCTTAGTCTATGTCATGTTGTAGAAGTTTACTGTCTTAGTCTATGTCATGTTGTAGAAGTTTATTCTCTTAGTCTATGTCATGTTGTAGAAGTTTGCTGTCTTAGTCTATGTCATGTTGTAGAAGTTTACTCTCTTAGTCTATGTCATGTTGTAGAAGTTTACTCTCTTAGTCTATGTCATGTTGTAGAAGTTTGCTGTCTTAGTCTATGTCATGTTGTAGAAGTTTACTCTCTTAGTCTATGTCATGTTGTAGAAGTTTACTGTCTTAGTTTATGTCATATTGTAGAAGTTTGCTGTCTTAGTTTATGTCATGTTGTAGAAGTTTGCTGTCTTAGTCTATGTCATGTTGTAGAAGTTTACTCTCTTAGTCTATGTCATGTTGTAGAAGTTTACTCTCTTAGTCTATGTCATGTTGTAGAAGTTTGCTGTCTTAGTCTATGTCATGTTGTAGAAGTTTACTCTCTTAGTCTATGTCATGTTGTAGAAGTTTACTCTCTTAGTCTATGTCATGTTGTAGAAGTTTACTGTCTTAGTCTATGTCATGTTGTAGAAGTTTACTCTCTTAGTTTATGTCATGTTGTAGAAGTTTACTCTCTTAGTCTATGTTATGTTGTAGAAGTTTACTCTCTTAGTCTATGTTATGTTGTAGAAGTTTACTCACTTAGTCTATGTCATGTTGTAGAAGTTTGCTGTCTTAGTCTATATCATGTTGTAGAAGTTTGCTGTCTTAGTCTATGTCATGTTGTAGAAGTTTGCTGTCTTAGTATATGTCATGTTGTAGAAGTTTACTCTCTTAGTCTATGTCATGTTGTAGAAGTTTACTGTCTTAGTTTATGTCATATTGTAGAAGTTTGCTGTCTTAGTCTATGTCATGTTGTAGAAGTTTACTCTCTTAGTCTATGTCATGTTGTAGAAGTTTACTCTCTTAGTCTATGTCATGTTGTAGAAGTTTGCTGTCTTAGTTTATGTCATGTTGTAGAAGTGTACTCTCTTAATTTTTGCCAATGAACATATCATTGACATAACAAACAAACAGTAAGTAGAACAGTATGCTTTCCTGTGTTTCTCAACAGCTTATATCTTCCTGTGGTTCTCCACAGCTTATATCTTCCATATTGGATGTTGCACCATTAACATTTACAAAATTTCGTCTTTCTGTTAGATTCGATTTGAACTATTTAATATTAGATGCTGTGTTCACCTGAAGCTTGTTGAATTTGATAGCAATAGTTACATTTAATTTCAGGATACTTCGACATAAACACCTGAGCAAACTTAACACCACAGAATTGGATGTAATGGAAGGCGAGATTACAAATAACGAGCGCAAACTCTCTTGGAATCATCACAACAATACTGGAGATACAGAAAATAAACCAACACAGAAACAGAAACGAGACAATTCTTCAACAGTGAAGCACGAATATGATTCAGTTAGAAGTTCCAATATTACACATACCTACGATTTGCCAAATTGTAAGCAAAGGAACAATGGCGATGACCCTGATCATGCTAATTATAATCAAGCCTCTAACCGTAAAACATCTAATAACTATGACATAGCCAATGACAACAAATACAGAAATTCAACAATTTCCAATCAGTATGATGCTTAAATCTTCTTGAACTAATAATGTTAAAATTATGTAATTATTTGTGGATATTTAGAGTACGTGATGGACAAATACGTCAGATAGGCTCAAATTCAAAATATTTGAAAGTCAAATCTGTAATACGTTAAACATCTTTAGGAGTGAAAGCCAAATCTGTAATACGTTGCAAGTCTTTAGGAGTGAAAGCCAAATCTGTAATACATTAAAAGTCTTTAGGAATGAAAGCCAAATCTGTAATACGTTAAAAGTCTTTAGGAGTGAAAGCCAAATCTGTAATAAGTTAAAAGTCTTTAGGAGTGAAAGCCAAATCTGTAATACGTTACAAGTCTTTAGGAATGAAAGTCAAATATGTAATACGTTAAAAGTCTTTAGGAGTGAAAGCCAAATCTGTAATACGTTAAAAGTCTTTAGGAATGAAAGCAAAATCTGTAATACGCTAAAAGTCTTTAGGAGTGAAAGCCAAATCTGTAATACGTTAAAAGTCTTTAGGAGTGAATGCCAAATCATGTAATACGTTAGAAGTCTTTAGGAATGAAAACCAAATCTGTAATATGTTAAAAGTCTTTAGGAATGAAAGCCAAATCTGTAATATGTTGCAAGTGTTTAGGAATGAAAGCCAAATCTCTAATACGTTAAAAGTCTTTAGGAATGAACGCCAAATCTGTAATACGTTAAAAGTCTTTAGGAATCAAAGCCAAATCTGTAATACGTTGCGAGTCTTTAGGAATGAAAGCCAAATCTGTAATACGTTAAATGTCTTTAGGAATGAAAGCCAAATCTGTAATACGTTACAAGTCTTTAGGAATGAAAGCCAAATATGTAATACGTTAAAAGTCTTTAGGAGTGAAAGCCAAATCTGTAATATGTTAAAAATCTTTAGGAATGAAAACCAAATCTGTAATACGTTACAAATCTTTAGGAGTGAAAGTTAAATCTGTAATACGTTACAAATCTTTAGGAATGAAAACCAAATCTGTAATACGTTAAAAATCTTAAGGAATGAAAGCCAAATCTGTAATACGTTAAAAATCTTAAGGAGTGAAAGCCAAATCTGTAATACGTTAAAAGTCTTTAAGAATGAAACAAACCAGACTACTGGGACTAATAATCCACCAGAGGAGATATCGACTTGGTAATAGTAATAAAAAAGTAGATATTTAATTTAGTTCGGAACACATTATATTGATAATGTCTATCATAATGCATGATTATTCCATGAATACCAATCAATGTATATTGCCTCTCGCAGAATATTATATTGCACAAGCTTGCGGGCGCAATTAATATTTTGAGAAGGACAATATTCACTAATATTCGTGCAATAACCCTTTTATTAAATGGATGTAGTAGAACTTTAAAAATGATGCGAACACCATATTTTAGTGTGTCGATAACATCATATCTTAGTGTGTTGATAACATCATAATTTGAAACAATGCTGCACTAGTGCAAATATCGAGGAATATTGCACGCTAACCTTTTTATGAAAGATCATACTGCTATCAAATTACTTTTAAGACTTAAACAGCCTAAAATTGTATACTTGAAATGAAAATCTTAACGTGTTATTATATAATGATTTCAAATATGCAAGTGTATTGGCTTATATCCTTTGATATGACATTCTGTTAATTCTGATATTGTTTGATTAAAATAATATTCACTTGTTTTCACTTTCACTCCAACATTTATATGTACCAATCAATACATCCATCTATAGACCCACCACTGCGATACATTTACTTTAATTACTTTTTTCTTTGAAAACCTCCTCTCATCATGAACATAGTTAACATAAGGCTGTTGTACTGTAGCTGATGATTAAACTAAGTAGAATCTGTCTGGTAAATACCATTATTCATAGAGAAAAATCAGAACTGATTTAATACTAATTAGTCCTAAAGATTTTATTTTTTTTGCCAATGTCCATAGAGTACGGTAGATCCTGGTTTCGAGTAACAGTCAAATCAAAGATATCCTTGTAGATCCTGGTTTCGGGTCACAGTCAGGTCAAATCAAAGATAACCTTGTAAATTCTGGTTTCGAGTCACAGTCAAATCAAAGATAACATTGTAGATCCTGGTTTCGGGTCACAGTCAGGTCAAATCAAAGATAACCTTGTAAATTCTGGTTTCGAGTCACAGTCAAATCAAAGATAACATTGTAGATCCTGGTTTCGGGTCACAGTCAGGTCAAATCAAAGATAACCTTGTAAATTCTGGTTTTGAGTCACAGTCAAATCAAAGATAACATTGTAGATCCTGGTTTCGGGTCACAGTCAGGTCAAATCAAAGAAAACCTTGTAAATTCTGGTTTCGAGTCACAGTCAAATCAAAGATAACATTGTAGATCCTGGTTTCGAGTCACAGTCAGGTCAAATCAAAGATAACCTTGTTGATCCTTGTTTCGAGTCACAGTCAAATCAAAGATAACCTTGTAGATCCTGGTTTCGAGTCACAGTCACAGTCAAATCAAAGATAACCTTGTAGATCCTGGTTTCGAGTCACAGTCAGGTCAAATCAAAGATAACTTTGTTGATCTTGTTTTCAGTCACAGTCAAATCAAAGATAACATTGTAGATCCCGGTTTCGAGTCACAGTCAGGTCAAATCAAAGATAACCTTGTTGATCCTTGTTTCGAGTCACAGTCAAATCAAAGATAACCTTGTAGATCCTGGTTTCGAGTCACAGTCAGGTCAAATCAAAGATAACCTTGTTGATCCTTGTTTCGAGTCACAGTCAAATCAAAGATAACCTTGTAGATCCTGGTTTCGAGTCACAGTCACAGTCAAATCAAAGATAACCTTGTTGGTATTTGTTGCTTCTCTGTTAATATCGTGGTATTATGTGGTACGGACTGATTGTAACATGTACAGGGTAATATACCATCATAGTTCTAAATATGATAGAGCTGAACAAACTGCTCATTGTGTGTTAAATAACAATCACTCACTCAGTTGTGTAAGGAGTACATCATAATTCACGTCCATTTGAAATAGAGTTATCCCTCGTTGTATACATTTATATTTCGATTTGTCAAAATATTGAGCAAAAAGCCATCTAACCCAATGTGACCCCGAGTTTAGACATAAGGCTTATTTTCTCAGCTGTGAGCAACATCTCAGAAAGGGGAGACTGTTGGGTGTTCAGTATAATAGAATCATTGATTGTTGTTTAACGTCACAGGAGTAGCATTTCATCACTCTATATTGACCGATACATTAAAAAATAGTAAAATGCTCTCGATCAATCAGGTGGATTAATTTTGTTGTTCTTATTTGCGACGATAGCAACAAAGCATGCTCTTAATAAGATATTAAATGATCACTTTCTATTGTATCAGAGATATAAACCTTACCAAATGTTGGGGGCGACATATACAGTGATACATGGATGAACAATACATTTTTATTAATTGCGAGCTATAGAATAAAAACAATGAAAAATGTTGATTTAATCTAAATACTTATATCAATCTGTACAAGTAAAACTACTTAGAATTCCATTGAATATATTTTGCCAGTCTAGAACATTACAATATGTTTCACAGAATTATGGAAGAATTTGTGTAAGTGTGTCATTTGTACTCTCATACAATTTGTTTCATCAGCGTTAATGTTATTAATCACAGATTAAATGTCACTTTCAGGTTTTTGGGGATTGGACAGTCAACGATTTTAAAATATTTACTTTCCGTAGTCAAAAAAATTAAATAAATAGCATAGATATGATATTTAGTCCACTCAACGTGTTTCTAGAATAGCATACATCAGGCTCAACTACCTTAACAGATATTGCCCGTTTGTTCTAATTTTTAGAATTTTAAGTTAAAAAAAAGGAAGTTTAAACAGTGATGTTCAAGAATTCCACCAATATCAAAATATCTCACATTAACTCACTGAACACAAAAAGATCATGACCTATGACGATGAAATTCGGGTCCTGGCACAGAAAATATGACTGGTTAAACCGATGTGGCGGGGTTACACCGCTTAATGGGAACCCAACCCTTCCCTCCTGATAACTGGAACCCAACCATCCCCTCCTGATAACTGGATCTCAAACGGCAATACATATTTGGAAGGTATATTTAATACTTGAAATAGTAAAACAGGACAAATGTTCAAAATACAATGAGTCTAACATATTATTGTGTCCAACACATTATTGCATCCTGCAATTTACTGTGTCAAGCAAAATACTGTGTCCACACTTTATAATTTCTTTTTCGATTTGTTCGTTTTCCCCTTTACGACATGCTGCTATCTGCGTAGCCCTTTACTGAAATGATAAGCTACCTCAATTCTAGTGAACTCTATTTACCAGTTAACTATAGTTCTGATGTAGCTGGGCAATACAAAGCCAGTCTTGTATGACATTTGAACGACTGTGTGCTATAAGAACTAGAGCTTTAAATCAAGGTTTCTGATTGGACGAGGGAAAGATAATTATGTTCTAAGCAAAAGTAAAGTGATTGAGATCATTTGAAGTTTTAATGGTTCTAATTTTTACTTTAATAAGAAAGGTTTGAAGATACCAAAGGGGCAATCTGGAGCAATACACAATCGTAACTACTCGGACATTCTCGCTACCCTGCAAATAACCTCGTACGTACATAGTAGAAATTCTTCTTAAATTGTTTGTTAAGCTAAGCCGCACAAAAATATAGTCCACGAAAATCCAATATGGAAGACATACTAGGTAAAATCTAATCATGCAAAACTAATTAAAACTTTAATTGAAATATAGAAAATTGCTTAAAATATAACTTTATCAAACTTTCATGTAACTGACATGTGAAAAGTGGTGCGATTTATACGCCTAATGCATGCGAGGTTATTTACAGGGCAGCGAGAATGGTCGAGTAGTTACGATTGGAGCAATACAATGCTACAAAGAAGAACAAACAAAATAATGACGCATAATACGAACCCCACTAACTACCGGGGTGAACGCATGTGCTCCGGAAGAGTTACCAGCTCCTGTTCCACTTATGCCAGCCGTCGTGTTACTGTTAAGGTGCGGTCACGTGATACAAGTTTCCATCCGATTTTTCCTTTCGATGCGCTGTTGACTAATATCGTATCGTGTGAACGTCAAAGTGGAAAGTTGAATTAAAAAGTCGACAATCGGATAAGAATCGTATCGTCAGCAACGGTAAGCAAAAATCGATTCGATTTTCTAGCAACACTTTTCAGCTAAATTTGTCATGTACGGATTTATTTTTTTACTGTCGCCACCATAACTTGGTTGACCGCTATGGAATATATGTGTCACAAATGACAACGGATATGTTCCCGGTCCTTTCCTCGTTCGTGACTTATCACCGGGTTTGTAACTAGATTAATACGACAGGTATCACTAGTGGAGCAGGAACTGCTTATACTTCCGAAGCACCCGAGTTCACCCCTGGTTTTCATTGGGGCTCGTGTTACTCGATCTTTAGCTTTATATGTATGTTTTGTAGATCGTTGTTTGTCCTTCTGTCCTTTTTCTTTTGGCCATTGTGTTGTCTGTTCTTCTTCGATATACGGATTCTGATTACCCCTTTGTTATCCTCAAACTCTTCTTTAGATAAAATTAAAATAATTGTAGGTATCATTGAAAATAGTTTTATTTGTTATTAATCTAAACTGGTACACTTTATTTCTCAAATCTTCTGATTATACATGGAACTGTATTGTATTAAATGTCCTTTGACAGTCCAATCCCAAAAATCTGAATGTGACATTAAACCTGTGATTAATAATATTACAGATGATAAAAATGTATGTGAGAGTGTAGATGTAACACTTACAATGATTCTTACACATGTATGTGAGAGTGTAGATGTAACACTTACAATGATTATTACACATGTATGTGAGAGTGTAGATGTAACACTTACAATGATTATTACACATGTATGTGAGAGTGTAGATGTAACACTTACAATGATTCTTACACATGTATGCGAGAGTGAAGATGTAACACTTACAATGATTCTTACACATGTATGTGAGAGTGTAAATGTAACACTTACAATGATTCTTACACATGTATGTGAGAGTGTAGATGTAACACTTACAATGATTCTTACACGTGTATGTGAGAGTGTAGATGTAACACTTACAATGATTCTTACACATGTATGTGAGAGTGTAGATGTAACACTTACAATGATTCTTACACATGTATGTGAGAGTGTAGATGTAACACTTACAATGATTCTTACACATTCGGTGAAACATACTGTAATGTTCTAGAGTGGCAAAAGATTTTCTTTTCAATGGAATTTTAAACCTTTTTATTTGTACAGATTGGTATTTTTATTTAGACTAAATCAACATTTTTTATTGTTTTGTTTTCTTTATCTCGCAGTTAATGAAATGTATTGTTCATCCATGTATCACTGTATATGTCGCTCCCAGCATTTGGTAAGGTTAACATCCCTGGTACAATAGAAAGTGATCATTTAATCTCTTATTAAGAACATGTTATGTTGTTTTCTTCATAATTACGAACAACAAAATCAATCTATCTGATTGATCAAGAGCATTTTACTATGGTCTAATGTATCGGTCAATATAAAAAGTGATGAAGCACCGCTAACTCTAGGTGAAACTATTACCAATGTATCGATCCTACTGAACAACCAACAGTCAATCCGTTATGAGATATACACCACAGCTGAGGGAAAAAACGATACATAAACACAGCTATGTATTCTGCTTGGTGAACAATGTATGTGACACATCTAGGTGTTCTGCTTGGTGAACAATGTATGTAGCACATCTAGGTGTTCTGCTTGGTGAACAATGTATGTGACATATCTAGGTGTTCTGCTTGGTGAACAATGTATGTGACACATCTAGGTATCCTGTTTGGTGAACAATGTATGTGACACATCTAGGTATTCTGCTTGGTGAACAATGTATGTGACACATCTAGGTATTCTGTTTGGTGAACCATGTATGTGGCACATCTAGGTATTCTGCTTGGTGAACAATGTATGTGACACATCTAGGTATTCTGCTTGATGAACAATATATGTGACACATCTATGTATTCTGTTTGGTGAACCATGTATGTAGCACATCTAGGTATTCTGTTTGGTGAACAATGTATGTGACACATCTATGTGTTCTGTTTGGTGAACAATGTATGTGACACATCTAGGTGGTCTGCTTGGTGAACAATGTATGTGACACATCTGGGAGTTCTGCTTGGTGAACAATGTATGTGACACATCTAGGTATTCTGTTTGGTGAACCATGTATGTAGCACATCTAGGTGTTCTGTTTTGTAAACAATGTATGTGACACATCTAGGTGTCCTGCTTGGTGAAACATGTATGTAGCACATCTAGGTGTTCTGCTTTGTGAACAATGTATGTGACACATCTAGGTGTCCTGCTTGGTGAACCATGTATGTAGCACATCTAGGTGTTCTGCTTTGTGAACAATGTATGTGACACATCTAGGTATTCTGCTTGGTGAACAATGTATGTGACACAGCTATGTGTTCTGTTTGGTGAACAATATATGTGACACATCTAGGTATTCTGTTTGGTGAACAATGTATGTGACACATCTAGGTATTCTGCTTGGTGAACAATGTATGTGACACATCTATGTGTTCTGCTTGGTGAACAATGTATGTGACACATCTAGGTGTCCTGCTTGGTGAACAATGTATGTGACAAATCTAGGTGTTCTGCTTGGTGAACAATGTATGTAACGTCTCTATGTGCTATGCTTGGAAAACAATGTATGGTCGGTGGTCTCTCCGGGTACTACGGTGTCCTCCGCCAATAAAACTGACCTCCACGATATAGCTGAAATATTGTTGAAAGTGGCGGCAAACAACATAACCTTAACCCTTAACCTGACACATCTATGTATTCTGCTCGTCTGGTATAAAGTAAGGCTCACCATCTTGTCCCCGTTGTTTTGAGATTCCAATACTAATCGAACGCTTAACCTATCTGATCTATCAAGTTATCCAGTATTTTTGTTGTATTGTCATTCTATATCCAAGACAAGTCGACAATTTGTCTTTTAATTGTCAGTGGAATCGAATTCCCTTTGCTATGATATATAAAGTAATATGAGAAGGAAATTACTTGTCTTCTCTAAAGAAAGTCAGTCTGTTTTCTGCTTACAAATTACCACAACAGACGAGTTTTAATACGTAAAAGTGTCTTTATTACTTCAATGGTAACACCGAGTGATTACTAATTACCACAACAGATGAGTAATAAACAGGAAAATACTCTTTAATCGTATAATCAAAGAAGGTTAACAGCCTGATACAAATGTTAAGAAGTGGATGTATCCCATGATAGCATCTAATGTAATTTGATATTCTACATTGATGACCATATATTATTTTGAACCCTGATCGAATAGAAAAGTAAACAATGTTGTTCTCGTTGTGGTGGTATAATCTCTCTTTACGATATTTCAAATCATACTTTACAAGGAAGTAATAAAATAAGAACTCGTTTTTACACTGTTTTAAATCGACCAATTTCTATCGATCCTACCGTCATAACAAAAAATCGACCATCTTCTGTCCGTCTTACCGAAATCGACTATCTTCTGTCCGTCTTACCGAAATCGACTATCTTCTGTCCGTCTTACCGAAATCGACCATCTTCTGTCCGTCTTACCGAAATCTACCATCTTCTGTCCGTCTTACCGAAATCGACTATCTTCTGTCCGTCTTACCGAAATCGACTATCTTCTGTCCGTCTTACCGAAATCTACTATCTTCTGTCCGTCTTACCGAAATCGACTATCTTCTGTCCGTCTTACCGAAATCGACCATCTTCTGTCCGTCTTACCGAAATCGACTATCTTCTGTCCGTCTTACCTAAATCGACCATCTTCTGTCCGTCTTACCGAAATCGACTATCTTCTGTCCGTCTTACCGAAATCGACTATCTTCTGTCCGTCTTACCGAAATCGACTATCTTCTGACCGTCTTACCGAAATCGACCATCTTCTGTCCGTCTTACCGAAATCGACTATCTTCTGTCCGTCTTACCGAAATCGACTATCTTCTGTCCGTCCTCTCGACAGAATAGGAAACCGACCATCTTCTATCAATCATATCGTTAGATTAACAAATCGCCCATGTTTTATCGGTCCTATCGACAGAATAACACGTTGAATATCGTCGATAGGTGCTGTAAGCAAAGCATTACTCTCATATGTGTAAGGGTCATTGGAAATAATTCAACCTTAATTAAGTTAATATGCGAGGACGGGAATTATGTAATTTAGTTATTATGCGATGATAGGAATTATGTAATTTATTTATTATGCGATGATAGGAATTATGTAATTTAGTTATTATGCGATGATAGGAATTATGTAACTAAGTTAATATGTGATGATAGGAATTATGTAACTAAGTTAATATGTGATGATAGGAATTATGTAACTAAGTTAATATGTGATGATAGGAATTATGTAACTAAGTTAATATGTGATGATAGGAATTATGTAACTAAGTTAATATGTGATGATAGGAATTATGTAACTAAGTTAATATGCTTGGACAGAAGGAAGGGAGTGAAGGCTGTTCTAATCATGTTTAGGACACACTTGTTACAGCGTACAATATCATTACTTCTTCATTATATTAAATGCAATTTGTTTGTCCTAACAAAGAAATTGAAACGTAAATGTCAAATTTAAGAAGCAATCATTGTTCATTCTTTACTTTCTACCAATTTGCACTTAATGCGTTATGACGATAATAAGTTGATTCCGTTGAGTGTAAATTCCCAATCCAATTTGATGAACATCGTAAAAAATACAAATATTGTTTTCATATTTTATCGAATATTTTCCATCAGAACGATAGTAGTGTCTTGTAAAGCTAATTATGTTTGGGTGACAGAAACAATAATTTACCGCAGCTTTCCATTAACTCATGTGAAAACAAGGAAATTAGACCACACAGAGTATGTATTGTACATTTCATTACTTTTCATTTTCTATTAGCATACTTCATAACAAAAGGATAAAAAGGCAATCTGACTCGGAACATTATTGCGTAGCGTGAATTCATTGAACAAGCATGTTTTATGACCATTTTTGTAAATCATATTAGAATGAAACGTACAATATATTTTCTGTCGAAGAACAGTTCCCGATTGCATTTACTTCATATTGTTTATGATTTGTATATTAGGATAAACAAATTGTTTTTGAATAGCTAAACGGTTCTACAGTTATTGGAAACTGCTTTTGATTTATCTGCCATGGCAAATTGAGTTAATGGGTGATTGTTGTTCAACGCCAACTCAGCAATGTTTCAGCTATATCATGGCGAGAACAAATTAATTTTCAATTAGATGATGTCCGCTTTGTACTAGACTAACACGCTTAAATGGATATTGATAGTGCTAATTCACTGAAACAACACTCCACAGATAGACATTTTACCCCACTCGGACACATTATCTTGATTCCGAGCCAACCAGTCTTTGCTCTTTCTCTTTAATGCTGCGTGTTTAGAGGAGAAGCAACAAATACCAATTACATAGTCTTTGGTTTGACCTGATTGCTCCTCGAGCCTACTATCTACCGCACTCGAGGCGAGCACGATGCAGTTTTTGGTGAATTGATCATAAATTAAATACGAGTATACTGATACATTTGTGATTATTTAAAAAAAGAAGTAAGAAATAGAACCTCCCTCAGGCAGATGTGACTCCAGACAAGTTTGGCTATCATGTTTATGCCCTAGAATTTCTTGGTCAGAAAGATTTTTTAATTATTTAGTTTGTTTGTTGTTTTTTCTTTCTTTGTCTTTGAACGTGCCTGAAGGTTATTCCAGCAATGCCCCGTGCGCACTAAATTAGATATCTATGTTTTTATTACTCAGGATATTTCTAATTACTATATTATATTATTGTGGTATTGGATTGGAACTTGATATTTGGTTGTATGTAATTTTGTCGGAATATTAGTTTGTAGAATATTATCCTTCACAACATAGTATATATGTAACAGAAATTGTCCAATTATAATCATATCTTGTAGTGAGACGATTCTATAAAAATTCTTGACTAAATAGTTTGATACAGACTTTGTGAAATATAAAATTCATACGTGGAAGCGTTTGGTTTGTTTGTTTGATGGTGCTTAACCCCACTTTCAACAATATTTCAGTTATATCGTGGAAGTCAGTTTTATTTGGTGGAGGAAACCGGAGGACTAGGAGAAAACCATCGACCTTTTGTCACTGACAAATGTTATCACATAATGTTGTACTTTCATGATTTTTGATCGGACTTCTAACATGAAAAACACGAGAGGTGACACAAACGGAGATGGAACTACCTATCCTTTCACGAGCAATCAAGTTCACACCCTCTGTTTTAGTGGTGTGGCTCAATCTTTACTATTCTCTGTAGTGTTTTCTTGACCATTGCTTAACGTGAAATAAGCAGTATTTCAACTATTGATAAAAAAAGCGTTTAGACAGTGATGGTCAACAATTTCCCCAATATCAACAAAACGAATAATCACTTCTCGCCTTCACTCACTGAACATAACAAGATCAGGACATATGACGTTGGAATTCCATATCCTGGCTTGGAAAAGGCACAAATATGTGCGGAGTTAAACCGGTTAATGAATTCTCTAACGGCAATATATATACAAACAAACTGCAGAGGACCCATACCATATGTCACGTTATCTGACAGCTACAAACTCTTTGAATGGTACGTGTGTCCGTTTGTAAATTGTTATATATTCAAGCCATCATATGTAAATATAGACTGATTAATCTGTCTCAAGCTGCTTTATCACGTCGAGAGTAGCCTACGAACCAAGGGACAGAACTCGTCAATCTAACGTACATTTCACCATAAGAAGAGTTTGAAGATATCAAAGAGGTAATCAGAATCTGTAAATCGAAGAAGAACAGACAACACAATGGCCAAAAGAAAAAGGACATAAGGACAAACAATGATCTACAAAACATACACATACAACTAAAGATCGAGTAACACGAACCCACTAAAAACCGGGGGTGAACTCAGGTAGGTGGTGGCTAGTATCGCAAGGAGATATGTTTTTTTCTCCCATTATTACGGCGTTTTAACCCAGCTGAACCAGTGGTGGAAAAATCTGTAATCCTCTAGAAGATTAAAATGTCTCGTGCCTTTCCCCGCATCCTAGCAACAGAATTGTGCAGAGGTCCGCCAAAGGATTTTGAAATAAAGTTCATGTTAAATAATGAGAGAAACAAATTCTTCTTCAGTTGCCCATGTGGGTTACGATATTTTTACACCATCGAGAGTTAAATTTAACTCTCTTGAGTGTAGAAATATCGTAACCCACGGGCAACAGAAGGAGAATATATATGTAACGTGTAACAAGAGACCACTACAAAAGGAGGCAATCTCACACATAACATGACACACGAAAAACTCATTTATGCCCCGTGGTTATAACCTACATGTATAGTGTACTTGATTTGTCCCGTAGAGGAAATGCTATGTTCTATTCATAAATACCAGCTTAATTTCTTATATGTGAGAAATGTATAAAGAACGGTTCATAATAAAGACGTAATTCAATTACATAAATAAGTCTACTTACTTGATAATCAATATATCATGTATAATATAATATTGATTTTACTTCCTAGTATCATACTCATAAACTGTTTTGCGTTTAATAATTAGCCTGAAAACACATATAATATACCACTATGTGGTTGTCATTGTTTTGGGACTAAGACGTTGATTGTCTTAATTGATTTATATATATTGCGATATGCTCGACTAGTACGTGTATTGAAAAAGTCAAACATGTAGTGGATTTAGATGTGTTTTTCCCCAGCACAGTCTGATCGTCTAGCTGTAGATAATAGTTTCATAGTCTGATCGTCTAGCTGTAGATAATAGCTCCATAGTCTGATCGTCTAGCTGTAGATAATAGCTTCATAGTCTGATCGTCTAGCTGTAGATAATAGCTCCATAGTCTGATAGTCTAGCTGTAGATACTAGCTTCATAGTCTGATCGTCTAGCTGTGGATAATAGCTTCATAGTCTGATCGTCTAGCTGTAGATAATAGCTTCATAGTCTGATCGTCTAGCTGTAGATAATAGCTTCATAGTCTGATCGTCTAGCTGTAGATAATAGCTTCATAGTCTGATCGTCTAGCTGTGGATAATAGCTTCATAGTCTGATCGTCTAGCTGTGGATAATAGCTTCATAGTCTGATCGTCTAGCTGTAGATAATAGCTTCATAATCTGATCGTCTAGCTGTGGATAATAGCTTCATTGTCTGATCGTCTAGCTGTAGATAATAGCTTCATAGTCTGATCGTCTAGCTGTAGATAATAGCTTCATAGTCTGATCGTCTAGCTGTAGATAATAGCTTCATAGTCTGATCGTCTAGCTGTAGATAATAGCTTCATAGTCTGATCGTCTAGCTGTAGATAATATCTTCATAGTCTGATCGTCTAGCTGTAGATAATAGCTTCATAGTTTGATCGTCTAGCTGTAGATAATAGCTTCATAGTCTGATCGTCTAGTTGTGGATAATAGCTTCATAGTCTGATCGTCTAGCTGTAGATAATAGCTTCATAGTCTGATCGTCTAGCTGTGGATAATAGCTTCATAGTCTGATCGTCTAGCTGTAGATAATAGCTTCATAGTCTGATCGTCTAGCTGTGGATAATAGCTTCATAGTCTGATCATCTAGCTGTAGATAATAGCTTCATAGTCTGATCGTCTAGCTGTAGATAATAGCTTCATAGTCTGATCGTCTAGCTGTAGATAATAGCTTCATAGTCTGATCGTCTAGCTGTGGATAATAGCTTCATAGTCTGATCGTCTAGCTGTAGATAATAGCTTCATAGTCTGATCGTCTAGTTGTAGATAATAGCTTCATAGTCTGATCGTCTAGCTGTAGATAATAGCTTCATAGTCTGATCGTCTAGCTGTAGATAATAGCTTCATAGTCTGATCGTCTAGCTGTAGATAATAGCTTCATAGTCTGATCGTCTAGCTGTAGATAATAGCTTCATAGTCTGATCGTCTAGCTGTAGATAATAGCTCCATAGTCTGATCGTCTAGCTGTAGATAATAGCTTCATAGTCTGATCGTCTAGCTGTAGATAATAGCTTCATAGTCTGATCGTCTAGCTGTAGATAATAGCTTCATCATGTTATATCTCATATTGTAGCCACGCCATGTTTCCTTTTTTTCAATGTCTTAGAAACATCAGCAGTTGTGATCGACTCACTCTACCCACTTATTTAAATTTGTGGTCAAATCTTTGTTTATCATGGGATCGTCGTGGTCGTTATTATATGATAGTTGGATTTACAACTACATATGCAATCAGTGCCTATCACCACTAACGTTGTGAGTTCAAATCCCTTGATGGCGAGGTGTACTCGATACAACATTATGCTATAACATTTGTCAGTGACTTGCGGCAGGTCGGTGGTATTCTCCGGTTCCCTCCACCAATAAAACTCACCGCTACGATATAACTGAAATATTGTTGAAAGTGGCGTTAATCAACATAAACCAAACCAAAACCAAACAGAAGAGCAAAAAAAAATAAACTACATTTATCTTATATAAAAAATATAACAATTTACACAGTATGACTACAATATGTCATAATACCACACATTACTACATAACATTGACAGCTAGGAAATGTGATTTTGATTTTTTCAGCAATATTTCAGCTATATCATGGCGACTAGTTTTAGTGATGGAAGAACTCTGAGTACCGGGAGAGAACCACCGGCCATGGGCAAGCAACTGGTAAACGTTATCACTGCGGTTGCGAGTTGAATGCACCCTTTTTGTAACTTACAAAGCCGGACGCGAACCCATGCCGCATTGGTGATAGGCTTGTATGAGTTGTTATGTAATCCAACTACTTAACTCATTGAGCCACCCGGGCCCTGCTAGGAAATGTGATTTGCCAACAAAAAATATAATATGTATAGGTAGTTTGGAAACAAATATACTGTATAACTCTGACTCTAATAATAAATACATGTACATACTAATCTAAAACAGCACCAACCTTTACTGGACATTCATTTTTACCTGATTTTAACACCGTTCTCGGTTTTAGTTCAGTTTTATCCTAGCGGTCAAATTTATTGGTGTTACTGAATCAATTGAAATTTAAACTTGGAAAATCCAGTAGGTATTCGATACCAGAAATTACATGTATATATTCAAATTTCAAATATCTCAAGAACAAAAGAAATACAGCTGAATTCTAGAAAATTATCAAAGATCCGAACAGTGGTGTGATTATAGAGAAATGCATTAAGTATTTTACCTGTTGATTTGGGTTAAACCGTCTGACAACGTGACGATTCAGGATCAAGCAGTTAAAATGTTGATCGTACTTTAGCAGTATATCCTACGCAGATCATATTCACCTCCGACTTTCGAATTGACGTATGTAGAAGAACAATATAATATATATTACATAGGTATAATATTACTTTAATTATGTTATCAACAATACTTGAAAGGAATTATCTTCTATTGTTACATATTTAGCTTTAATCAGTCTTTATTCACATAATATAATTAGTTATCATTTACTTGGTATTTACATATAATTAGTTATCATTTACTTGGTATTTACATATAATTACTTATCATTTATTTTGTACTTACAGATTGTTATTTCAACCGCAGTATTGATGACAAACTAAACTGAAAATTATCGATAATTCTAAAGTTGATTCGTTGTACATATTACATTCTCCCCTCTCAAAATCTATTAGTCGTTTAATTGAATTATTGCTATAGATTACTGAAGAGTTATATCAAACAAGACGCTACAGGTGGTAATTATGTTTTAAAACCCCCAAGAGAGCTTATATAATGTGTTAGTTAATGTACTGTAAAGTCTAATTGGGTTTATTATATTGGCTGTGCTACAAGAAGACATCTATGTGGTATTTGACGACACAATTAAGGGTGTTACAATTGTATCATAGAATATTGGTGTCTAACACTCTTTCTTACCATCACTGGGTTGATCCATCTGCTGGTAGCCTATTAGTCCCCGAGGGTAGTCGGTTTTTAACGCTTTTCCTAGTAATGTATTTTTTTCATCAAGTCTAATGTTCTCCTCCCTCGTACAGAGGTGACCTAACGTGACAGAGGTGACCTAATGTGACATAAACCAGGTTTGGCTATCCTGTTTTGGGTCCTTTTGTCTTATTGCTCTCAAACACTTTTAAGTTATTTGGCGTTCCAGCCTTTCGTTTTTGATTGTGCCTGGTGTTATGTGCACTAAATTTGATATCTACGTTTTATTCCATATCAGATGATGTTCGTATCGTTTAACGGTAGCACGACGGGTGCCACTAGTGGAGCAGTCTCTGTGTACACTTCCAGAGCACTTTAAATCAACACCGGTTTAGTGGTGTTTGTATTGTTGCTTAGTCTTTTGTTTTCTGTATAGTTCTTTTACCGACCATTGTGTTTTGTCGATTTTATTGTGTGTCTATCTTCGAATTACGTACTCTGATTACATCTGTAGTATCTCTTTAATATAATATTTTTGTCTACCAACATTACCACAAACGACTGTATCTCGCACACCTCACCACGGAAGTCAAATTCACAAACCTTAGCGTTGTCAATTAACCGTTTGATATGGATAATGACTCCATCTGCATTATTTGAAAATCAATCGAACATTATTTGTTGGAATGTATTGTTATATTGGAATATAAGTCTATAAGGGGATTTATGAGCTGTTCTATCTGTTAGTGATTAGATCAATAAAAAGGAAATTAACTTATCATTAATAATAACTAGGACGGACATAAATCATTTATAGACATGCATGAAGAGCCAGAGGATGAATTATTTAATGAAAACATGCAAATCAGGATTAAACCATCTAAGAAAATTTTGTAAATTTTTAATGTTTTGATGTCAGGGAGATTACCATTACAAGAATCTATCAGACTTAATTAAATCTAATAAGAGTTTGAAAACACCAAGAGGGTAATGAGAATCTATAAATCGAAGAAGGACAGACAGCACAATGACCAAAGGAAAAAGAACAAACAATGATCCATAAAATATTACACAGAAGATTACTCTTTTCGTATCATTACATAATATTATTATATAATATTCATAGTGATATCAACTTGTCTACCTGCTATAAATATATTTCTCAATTGACTTCATTTCAGTAGATTGATGAGATAAATAAAGAACATGGCAATTTAGATATCCAGTAATGTACTTTGTATGTAAGACAATTAATAGCCCATTTATCTTCTGCTACTTAATCTTACAGTTGTTCCTTTTTTTGCTTGACATCATTTCTGGTGCCATCTTACCCACAGCATATTTATCATGTGACTACAACTCTATGTAATTCACAACATTTGGAAACTCAATGGTGGATGTTTTCTATTATACGATTGGAAACAGTCGACGACCCAGCATAGACAGGAATTATGTGTATAGAACTAGGATATAGCTTCTCTGCTGCAGGTTAAATGAACGTCAGAGAAACCGAAGTGGCAATCAAGAATGAATAATCCAGAGAAACTTGCAACATTGGGTATACAAGACGAAGACAAACAAAACAAAAAACACAATTTGTGTTCAACACCACTATGTGCGAGTAAACACAAATAAGTAAATAAGACATGAGCCCTCCTACAAACAACTCGGGTTAAAATATCCTCCGAAAGATGTGTCCTCTAGTTGTACGGGACGAACTGTAAATCGCCTTTAGGCCCTGACTGGGCCTCTTGTATTGAGAATGTCACAGTCTTTGTACATAAATGTTAACTTCTATCAACTGTTCACATGCAAAAAAGTGCTAGTAGTGGCCTTGGTGGTGTGGTGCAAAACATTATTCATGTAGAAATATATGCCTCTGCCCATAGGTCAATCCAACTGTCATCCTTTGACTTACAATATATCTTGTTTATAAACTCGTACCCGTCAAGTAAGGGTTAGTGTAACCCTAACACACTGTTCGCTTAATATTAAGCCACCATCAATCAATCAATTAAATACGAGTTAATCTTCTTTGTCAAATATACATTGATTTGATCGATTGTTGGGGTTTTAACATCCAGTGACAAATGTTCTATGTATATGTACGACGAAGACAATTCAACAATATACAAATATATTATACAGAAAGGAGAGAGGTATGGAAAACCTGGTTAACAAATTTTGGCTGCCATTGGCAAAGTATGGAGTGTTGTGTGGATACAAATAAATTAGTCTTTTGTAGCCTCTACTCTCGTCCTAAATCTACGTAGGAAAGTGGACTTTAGCATTCAAAGAGTTTGGCACTCTCCAGGCACGGTACTCATTATTACCTACAGACAGACTTTCCGTATTATTCCGCATATGAAAACTGCTACCGGCCCACTGAGGAGGTGCTGAGTCATGGAAGCCGTCACCAATACTCAGTTTTGTCAAGTATTACATAAATATACTCTTAACTTGTACATGAAAATGTGGAATATCTATGACAAATGTAAAATCAGATGCCCTCTATAATTTCTGCACCAAATGTTGAATGATGGACTGTCGAAACTTCTGTGATATGTTGTATATCATGTTCTTGTATCTTCTATGTCAATTGTTCAATATCATTTTCTTTTTTCTTCTATGTCAAATGTTATATCATGTTCTTTTATATTCTATGTCAAATGTTGAATAATATGCTATTATATCTTCTATGTGAAATGTTGAATAATATGTTATCTTAGCTTTTCTATGTTAAATGTTGAATAATATGTTATCTTAGCTTTTCTATGTTAAATGTTGAATAATATGTTATCTTAGCTTCTATGTTAAATGTTGAATAATATGTTATCTTAGCTTTTCTATGTTAAATGTTGAATAATATGTTATCTTAACTTTTCTATGTTAAATGTTGAATAATATGTTATCTTAGTTTCTATGTTAAATGTTGAATAATATGTTATCTTAGCTTCTATGTTAAATGTTGAATAATATGTTATCTTAGCTTTTCTATGTTAAATGTTGAATAATATGTTATCTTAGCTTCTATGTTAAATGTTGAATAATATGTTATCTTAGCTTCTATGTTAAATGTTGAATAATATGTTATCTTAACTTTTCTATGTTAAATGTTGAATAATATGTTATCTTAACTTTTCTATGTTAAATGTTAAATAATATGTTATCTTAACTTCTATGTTAAATGTTGAATAATATGTTATCTTAGCTTTTCTATGTTAAATGTTGAATAATATGTTATCTTAACTTCTATGTTAAATGTTGAATAATATGTTATCTTAACTTCTATGTTAAATGTTGAACAAACTATTCTGTTGACTTCTATGTCAAATGTTGAATAAAATATTATTTTATCTTCTATATTGAATCTTGAATAATAAGTTCTCTTAATCTCTCTAAGTCAATGTAGAAAAAATAAGTTCTTTTAACTTCTATGTCAAATGTTTAATAAGATGTTCTCTAAACGTATATTTCAAATGTTGAAAAATAGGTTCTTTTAACTTATATGTTAAGCGTTGAATATAGTTTTTTTTCTAAAGTTCAATGTCAATAGTCCAATAATATGTCCTCTGAGCGTTTTTGCCACATGCTGATTAATAGACGTACTCTTGACCTCCGTGTTAAATGTCTTGACCTCCGTGTTAAATGTCATGACCTCCATGTTAAATGCTTCATAGAGCTTACTTTTCACTTTTAAAATAAAGTCGTTAAATAAGAGTTACTCTAACATAATATGCTATATACTAAGTAAGAAACATTCGTAAACTTCTAATAAGACCAAAAATAATACACTGTCAGAGTAGTTCCATAAGCCAACAGAAAAATCATAGAAAAGGGAAAAATGTATACCCCTGACTCACATATACATGACCGCTCACTATCCTTGATTGGTATAGGAACTTCGGTAAACAGTGGATGGGTTAAACTAGTGTATAGTGTTAAATATAATGAAAAACAAACAAATACCACTATATCGGAGCAGTTCCAAAATCTAATAGAAAAATCATAGAACAAAAAAGTCAAAATCGATTCTCCAATATCTGATATGTTAATACTGATAGTTGTATGACAAGCAGATATATAATAAAAATAAGGGTAACATACATGCTTAGAAACATGACAAAACATTTCAACAACATATCTGTCATCAAAACAAAACTATAGATTTCACATAATGTATAGACCCCCAGAAGGCTCTGACAGTATGTTATTTGAACCATGCTCCATACATTTACATTGCTTGGCTTCCCAATCTTTGAGCGTATCTGATAAATAGTATTCTTCTTAGTTGTTTGTGTTGTCCTATTATGTGTATTTACGTTCCAAGTTCCGTCTTGTGATGTTCGTTATGATTTCCGCATATAAACGATGTATGGTTCGTCTTTACCTCCAGTTGTTTGTAGGAGGGCTGGTGCCTTATTTACGTTATTTGTGTTTGCTTACGTAGTGGTGTCTAACATATAGTGCGTTGTGTTGTTGTTTTCTTCTTCTTCGCCTTGTATACCTTATGTTGCCAGTTTCTCTGCATTGTCCATTTTTTTTTGCCCCTTCGGTCGGAATTCTCTAACGTTCATTTGCACTAAAATAGATATATTGTGATGATTATAAATGATATCAATGACTTTACAGTACGTCGAGGCGTGATCTTATAATAAATAGATACATTTGTGTAAAACTAATTACAAACTAATCAGACAAAAGCCTATCAACTCTCGATCTGTTTAATACCTCACGGGTGAACCTGTCACTCCTTTAGTCTCTGATCACTAACATCTATAAATACAGATATTACCATATAAATTAAATAGTTCCCAACATATTTACCTATTACATATATTATATACGTAAAACATCGAAAATCCAATTACTTAGCCCACTTACCACGCACAGCTTATTAGATAAACAGACATTTAAATAGGGATATAGCGAACAGGCTATCATTTATAGATACAGTCATTACTGCTATTTACAAAAAAAAAGCTTGATTCTGTACAGGCATAGACTATAGGGATATAAAGGGAATAGTAGTATAATGTCCATGACTTTCTAATTAACAATATTTTTATTGAGATACATATATATATATGGTGTTTAACGCCACTTTCAAAATATATTATTATTGATGTAAAGACAATAAAATATGGATATAAACAAACAACGGTTCTGATTTTTCATATGTGTTGTTACTTGTTGTTACAAAACACTTTGGTGATGTATAAACGTTGAAATATGGAAATATCAAGAGAAGCGAATTATACTTTCAATAAAATTATTCTTACTAACAAAATATATTGTTGATATAATGTACAAACATTAAAATATGGATAAGAACATAAGAATATAATCTAGTTATGATTCCCAAAAATTAATCTTATTTACAAAAAACCAATACGTGGTGATGAAAGTATACATTATTAAATGGATATAAACAGAAAAGAGTTATAATGTGCAGGAATTATTTCTTACTTACGAAATGATTGGTACATATATTTATTGATTTCCTATATCATATCAAATTAAACGCACTAATCAACATGAAAACAGAGGTTGTTTTGTCTCAACTATACCATTGTTTCATTAATAATCCAATAGTACTACTTGAGACGATGAAAACCTGTATAAAGGATTTAGTATGGCGTATTTCTATAGCAGTTAAGTGATTTTTGACTTTTTTCGAAAAGCTTTTTGTCGTGTTTTAATGATAGTTTGCGGTGTTGCAGTTATTGTAGTGGCACTTTCCACGGTAACCAATATTTTCAAGCATAATTATATTAATTAATAAAAAAATGGCATTTAAATTTGGAACTGTAGGATATTATTCAAGACAGAATTTACATTCGATTTTATGTATTTTATGAGAAAATTCTGTAAAAATGTATTTTTGAGATATTTTATTTAAAAGAAAATAACGATGTACCTGTCGCCTTTAAGTATTTTATATACGAGTGGATTAAATCAGTGTGATGATTTTATTACGGAAGCAGACTTGGATAAAAAGATCAAAAGTTACAAAGATAACAGAACAATTCCTAAACTACAAGTATTCTACAAAGACGGTCATCACTTTACTTTGAACAATTCAGAGTTAAGGGTCTGTAAAAGATTACAAAATGATGGACTTTGTCATCGGATACGTGTGGAGAGGGTACCAGTCAAATGCATTCCGAAAGGAATTCTGGAGATGATGGTTATTCCAGAACCAAATGTTACATTTAAAAAAGGTAGGATATAATTTATACAGGGCAGATATATCATGTTACATTTAAAAGAGGTATGAAATAATGTATACAGGGCAGATATATCATGTTACATTTAAAAGAGGTAGAAAATAATGTATACAGGGCAGATATATCATGTTACATTTAAAAGAGGTAGAAACTAATGTATACAGGGCAGATATATCATGTTACATTTAAAAGAGGTAGGAAATAATGTATACAGGGCAGATATATCATGTTACATTTAAAAGAGGTAGGAAATAATGTATACAGGGCAGATATATCATGTTACATTTAAAAGAGGTAGGATATAATTTATACACGGCAGATATATCATGTTACATTTAAAAGAGGTAGAAAATAATGTATACAGGGCAGATGTATCATGTTACATTTAAAAGAGGTAGAAAATAATGTATACAGGGCAGACATATCATGTTACATTTAAAAGAGGTAGAAAATAATGTATACAGGGCAGATATATCATGTTACATTTAAAAGAGGTAGGATATAATGTATACACGGCAGATATATCATGTTACATTTAAAAGAGGTAGAAAATAATGTATACAGGGCAGATATATCATGTTACATTTAAAAGAGGTAGGATATAATTTATACACGGCAGATATATCATGTTACATTTAAAAGAGGTAGAAAATAATGTATACAGGGCAGATATATCATGTTACATTTAAAAGAGGTAGGATATAATTTATACACGGCAGATATATCATGTTACATTTAAAAGAGGTAGAAAATAATGTATACAGGGCAGATATATCATGTTACATTTAAAAGAGGTAGGATATAATTTATACACGGCAGATATAGCATGTTACATTTAAAAGAGGTAGGATATAATTTATACAGGGCAGATTAGCTGCAATAATGTAGCTCCTGTGACAAACTTGTGTCTCGGCAGAGCTACAACGCGGTCCCATTCGTCACAACGGAGCAAAAAAAGAAGTTGCAGTTGAAACATAAAAACTCACTATTTACGCTTCAAACATTTCATTATAACTATTACTGATGATCCCAGTCCTTGTTAAATCGGTTTGGCTGAGAAATATATGCTTTTCAAAGGTAGCAACAATCTTGTTCAAATTTATCGATCGTTTGCCATAACCGGAAACTACGGAAGGCGGAGCTTTTCTAAATATGGTGTTTCTTACTACACGTAGTAAACGGCTGATGTAAACATTCACGCCTCAAATCGCCAAATATGGTATCGACATCCAAATAGTGAGGCCGGAAATGACGAAATTCAAAATGTTCAGAGAGAAAGTAAACATGGATTTTTATTTTGTGGGAATTACATTCTAAAATACTGGTAGGTGATAAAAACTTGTTATAATAATGGACAAAAGGAAAGGTTATGTCTTATTATTGATAAATGCAGGCGTCAGAAACTCTGTAAGCGAGCGCAACAAATTTAGGTGGCTGCTCCATTACGTGTAATGGCATCCCGTTATGACCCTTGCGAGTAAGCGAGCATTTAGGGTTTTATTATTAGAACTAAGGGCAGATATATCATGTTACATTTAAAAGAGGTAGGATATAATTTATACACCGTAGGTAAATCTATGTGGTAAAACTATTGAAACGCTTAAGCATATTTTCACTTTTTTTTATTCCAAACACAAATATTCATCACTAAAATTTAACATAAAACTAGATTATTTACATAGACAGCGTGATTGCTACAGATTACGTGCAAGTAAACAAAATCAAATGACCCCTTCATTTTGTAGACACATTTTCGATTGTCAGGGAAAATAATTTCAAGATATCCCTTCCTAACTCGAATGGTAGCTATGTATATAGTTATATTATCACCTATGCATATAGTCTGTGTTGCGAGTTTGGTTCTCGTACCTCTGTGTACTCGATATAACTCTACATGATCAAGTCTGCCATTGATTTGTGACAGGTCGTTGGTTTTCTGTGTGTGTTCCAGTTTGGTCCACCAATACAACTAAATACCAAGATATAAATAAATGTTATTTGAAGTGGTGTTAAACAACAAGAACACATTACTGATATTAACATTTAGATTATAACTGTGTTTATTTATATATTATATTGACAATTGATACTAATATGGGTTTTAGGATGTCATATATCTATTATACAAGTTTCTATATAATAAAACTAGTTTAAACCCGCCACTTTACACTGTAATGCTTGTAACAAGCAATGTCAGTGAGCATGTATGTGTGTTAGTGGCATCGATTTTTCACGATTTTCCTTTTATACTTTGGTACTGCTTGGACGGTGTTGTATTTTTTGTTTTTCATTTTAATACTAAATGTCTATTATACCATTTGTTGTTTTTTAAATTACATAAAATTGTATAATGTTTCACATTTCGCTAAGCACCGTGTTTTAATTGCAAATGTAGATTGGATAAATTTCAAAAATAAATGTGTAGAGCACTTATCTAGCAGTTTGTGAGCAATTACGTTATTGTTCTGTGTTCTAATTTCTACTTAATATGAGTACCAAGACCTGAAAACGATTATTTCAGTTCCGAACTTTAATTAAAATAATTGTATTATATAATTTTCTTTTTCATTTCTTTGAAATAGACAATTTCTCATCTGTCTTTAAGTCGTCGTGACTATAATGAAAAGCTATTTCTTTTTATAAATGAGTAATGAACGATTCCAGATCTTAACTAGTTATTAGTAGGCAATGTTATTATGCGATACGTCTATTTTCTTGTGATTTGTGTAATTCCTTTCATTCCAGCTCATTAATATGTTTCAAACCGTTATTTTGATGATCTTAGAGTATGTTTTAGAAACATGTTTTATTATTTTGATAATATTGGAATACGTTTTGGAAACACATGTTGTGTTATTTTTGATAATCTGTTGAATATGATTTCGAAACCCGTCTTTTGGTAATCTGATAATCCTTTAAATAGTCTTTGAAAGAAATCATACACCTCTGCTTTTAGTGGGGTATGTGTTGCACAATCTGTTGTTTTATATGTAGTGTTTCGTAGAACATTGTTTGCCCTTTTTATTTTAACCATTGTATTGTCTGTCCTTCATCGATTCTGATTAGTATCTTCAGACTTTTCTTACTTTAAAAATGGTTACCAACAGATACATTCAAAATCAAAAGATTCTAAAGCCAAATAATTCACAAGTTTTTGGTGCCAGAAAACAAAGGGACGTAACTAAGATAGCCAAAGACGACTAAGGCTATATATGCTTGTGGAAGATAGACCCTAGTTTACAATATGTTGGGAACTGAAAAATTTCAATCACAAATATATCTTAAAAATCATATCATTGTACCCAATGATACAATTGGGAACAAATAGTCAACCAGCAGAGGCGTGATACATGTAGATATAAAAACGTAGATATCTAAATTGTTGGGCACGGTGCATTTCTGGAATAACCTTTATCAGGTACGGTCAAAGCAAAAAACATTGGATAGTCAAATTATTTAAAATCAAAGGGGATTAAGCATGTTTGTTAGGCGGATGATAAACTCAGGTCTAATAGTCCGTCTGGACAGGTACCGAACCAGTAATAGTAATAAAGAGTACATGCCGTTCAAACGTACTCTAAGCTCTATTTACACCAAATTAATACAAAATATTGGACCATATTTAACATTTTTACACCTTTAATGTGTGAAATTGTGAGGTCTTATGTAAACATTGGTGTCAATGAGCAAGAATACACCATGTATCTAACTTAGATTATTGTCAATGAGCAAGAATACACCATGCATCTAATTTAGATTATTGTCAATGAGTAAGAATACACAATGTATCTAATTTAGATTATTGTCAATGAGCAAGAATACACCATGTATCTAATTTAGATTATTGTCAATGAGTAATAATACGCCATGTATCTAATTTAGTGCGCACATAGCAGAGGGTCTAAACAAATCCCTAAACCAAGATACATGAAACCGACACAACATACATGAAGCTAACACAAGATACATGAAACTAAACCAAGATACATGAAACCGAAACAAAATACATGATGCTAACACAAGATACATGAAACTAAACCAAGATACATGAAACCGAAACAAAATACATGATGCTAACACAAGATACATGAAACTAAACCAAGATACATGAAACCGAAACAAAATACATGATGCTAACACAAGATACATGAAACTAAACCAAGATATGTGAAGCCACAAGATTCGTGTTTATTACTTTGATATCAGAACAAAAGCTAGCGGCTTATATTTGGTTGTTGAATTTGACTTTTCGCTAAATTTTAGCTCGCTTCCAGTGCTGAATGAAAAATTACATGATATTATATATGTTTTGATTTTTCAGAGACATTTTGTCTATTCTTCGAAAACTTTCAAAAAACAAAATTGAATAACATTGGACAGTAATATTTCACGTTTTTATGTTTCGTTTAAATCATAACGTTTTGATTAAGCAGCGCCGTTTCTTGTTTTCTTCTTTTCTTTTGTTGTCATACATGTTGTCTTGAATATTTCCAGATTGTTTTTTAATTTGTGTTCATGATTGGGAGATTACAAATATAATGAAAAACAAAATAATACACAGTTGGAACAGTTCGAAAAAAAAGAATAGCCAAATCGATACCCGAGCGCTAACTCTCCTGGTTTGGTACTGACACTTCAATAAACAAAAGTGACGGCATAGAGAACCGATTCTGACAACCTGAACCAAACACGGCACAGAGAACAGACTGACAACCTGAACCAAACACGGCATAGAAAACAGACTCTGACAACCTGAACCAAACACGCATAGAGAACAGACTCTGACAATCTGAACCAAACAGGGCATAAAAAAGAGAATCTGACAAGCTGAACCAAACACGGCATAGAGAACAGACTCTGACTACCTGAACCAAACACGACATACAGAACATACTCTGACAACCTGAACCAAACACGGCATAGAGAACATACTCTGACAACCTGAATCAAACACGGCATAGAGAATATACTCTGACAACCTGAACCAAACACGGCATAGAGAACAGACTCTGACAACCTGAACCAAACAGGGCATAAAGAACAGAATCTGACAAGCTGAACCAAACACGGCATAGAGAACAGACTCTGACTACCTGAACCAAACACGGCATACAGAACATACTCTGACAACCTGAACCAAACACGGCATAGAGAACATACTCTGACAACCTGAATCAAACACGGCATAGAGAATATACTCTGACAACCTGAACCTAACACGGCATAGAGAACAGACTCTGACAACCTGAACCAAACAGGGCATAAAGAACAGAATCTGACAAGCTGAACCAAACGCGACATAGAGAACATACTCTGACAACCTGAACCAAACACAGCATAGAGAACAGACTCAGACAACCTGAACCAAACACGGCATAGAGAACATACTCTGACAACCTGAACCAAACACGGCATAGAGAACATACTCTGACAACCTGAACCAAACACAGCATAGAGAACAGACTCAGACAACCTGAACCAAACACGGCATAGAGAACATACTCTGACAACCTGAAACAAACACGGCATAGAGAACAGACTCTGACTACCTGAACCAAACACAGCATAGAGAACATACTCTGAAAACCTGAACCAAACACGACATATAGAACATACTCTGACAACCTGAACCAAACACGGCATAGAGAACAGACTCTGACTACCTGAACCAATCACGGCATAGAGAACATACTCTGAAAACCTGAACCAAACACGGCATAGAAAACATACGCTGACAACCTGAACCAAACGCGGCATAGATAGCATACTCTGACTACCTGAACCAAACACGCCATAGAGAACATACTCTGACAACCTGAACCAAACACTGCATAGAGAACATACTCTGACAACCTGAACCAAACACGGCATAGAGAACATACTCTGACAACCTCAACCAAACACGACATAGAGAACATACACTGACAACCTGAACCAAACACGGCATAGAAAACATACTCTGACAACCTGAACCAAACACAGCATAGAAAACATACTCTGACAATCTGAACCAAACACGGCATAGAGAACATACTCTGACTACCTGAACCAAACACGGCATAGAGAACATACTCTGACAACCTGAACCAAACACGACATAGAGAACATACACTGACAACCTGAACCAAACACGGCATAGAAAACATACTCTGACAACCTGAACCAAACACGGCATAGAAAACATACTCTGACAATCTGAACCAAACACGGCGTAGAGAACATACTCTGACTACCTGAACCAAACACGACATAGAGAACAGACTCTGTCAACCCGAACCAAACACGGCATAGAGAACATACTCTGACAACCTGAACCAAACACGGCATAGAGAACATATTCTGACAACCTGAACCAAACACGACATAGAGAACAGACTCTGACAACCTGAACCAAACAGGGCATAAAGAACAGAATCTGAGAAGCTGAACCAAACACGGCATAGAGAACAGACTCTTACTACCTGAACCAAACACGGCATACAGAACATACTCGGACAACCTGAACCAAACACGGCATAGAGAACATACTCTGACAACCTGAATCAAACACGGCATAGAGAATATACTCTGACAACCTGAACCAAACACGGCATAGAGAACAGACTCTGACAACCTGAACCAAACAGGGCATAAAGAACAGAATCTGACAAGCTGAACCAAACACGGCATAGAGAACAGACTCTGACTACCTGAACCAAACACGGCATAGAGAACATACTCTGACAACCTGAACCAAACACGGCATAGAGAACATACTCTGACAACCTGAATCAATCACGGAATAGAGAATATACTCTGACAAACTGAACCAAACAAGGCATATAAAACATACTCTGACAACCTCAACCAAACAGGGCATAGATAACATACCCTGACCACCTAAACCAAACACGGCATAGAGAACAGACTCTGACAATCTGAACCAAACACGGCATAGAGAACATACTCTGACAACCTGAACCAAACACAGCATAGAGAACAGACTCAGACAACCTGAACCAAACACGGCATAGAGAACATACTCTGACAACCTGAACCAAACACGGCATAGAGAACAGACTCTGACTACCTGAACCAAACACAGCATAGAGAACATACTCTGAAAACCTGAACCAAACACGACATATAGAACAGACTCTGACAACCTGAACCAAACACGGCATAGAGAACAGACTCTGACTACCTGAACCAAACACGGCACAGAGAACATACTCTGACAACCTGAACCAATCACGGCATAGAGAACATACTCTGAAAACCTGAACCAAACACGGCATAGAAAACATACGCTGACAACCTGAACCAAACGCGGCATAGATAGCATACTCTGACTACCTGAACCAAACACGGCATAGAGAACAGACTCTGACAACCTGAACCAAACACGGCATAGAGAACATACTCTGACAACCTGAACCAAACACTGCATAGAGAACATACTCTGACTACCTGAACCAAACACGCCATAGAGAACATACTCTGACAACCTGAACCAAACACTGCATAGAGAACATACTCTGACAACCTGAACCAAACACGGCATAGAGAACATACTCTGACAACCTGAACCAAACACGGCATAGATAACATACTCTGACAACCTCAACCAAACACGACATAGAGAACATACACTGACAACCTGAACCAAACACGGCATAGAAAACATACTCTGACAACCTGAACCAAACACAGCATAGAAAACATACTCTGACAATCTGAACCAAACACGGCATAGAGAACATACTCTGACTACCTGAACCAATCACGGCATAGAGAACATACTCTGACAACCTGAACCAAACACGGCATAGAGAACATACTTTGACAACCTGAACCAAACACGACATAGAAAACATACACTGACAACCTGAACCAAACACGGCATAGAAAACATACTCTGACAACCTGAACCAAACACGGCATAGAAAAGATACTCTGACAATCTGAACCAAACACGGCGTAGAGAACATACTCTGACTACCTGAACCAAACACGGCATAGAGAACAGACTCTGTCAACCCGAACCAAACACGGCATAGAGAACATACTCTGACAACCTGAACCAAACACGGCATAGAGAACATACTCTGACAACCTGAACCAAACACGACATAGAGAACATACACTGACAACCTGAACCAAACACGGCATAGAAAACATACTCTGACAACCTGAACCAACCACGGCATAGAAAACATACTTTGACAATCTGAACCAAACACGGCGTAGAGAACATACTCTGACTACCTGAACCAAACACGGCATAGAGAACAGACTCTGACAACCCAAACCATATAAAAAAACCGAACATGGCATAGAGAAAAGACTGTGACAACCCGAACCATCTAAAAACAAACACGGCATAGAGAACAAACTCTGACAACCCGAACCATATAAAAAACAAACACGGCATAGAGAACAGACTCTGACAACCCGAACCATACAAAAACTAAACACGGCACAGAGAACAGACTCTGACAACCCGAACCAAACACGGCATAGAAAACAGACTCTGACATCCCGAACCATACAAAAAACAAACATGGCATAGAGAACAGACTCTGACAACCCGAATCATATAAAAAACAAGCACGGCATAGAGAACAGACTCTGACAACCCGAACCATTTAAAAAAAACACGGCATAGAGAACAGACTGTGACAACCCGAACCATATAAAACAAACACGGCATAGAGAACAGACTCTGACAACCCGAACCATATAAAAAAACACGGCATAGAGAACAGACTCTGACAACCCGAACCATATAAAAAGCAAACACGGCATAGAGAACAGACTCTGACAACTCGAACCATATAAAAAACAAACACGGCATAGAGAACAGACTCTGACAACCTGAACCAAACACGGCATAGAGAACAGACTCTGACAACCCGAACCATATAAAAAAGTAGTGCATGGTGCTCCAGAGGGGTTACTAGTTCCTGTCTATATATTTATATATATATGGCACCCGTCATATAATCGTACTTTCTAAAAATACATGTCTACAACCAGCTTAGGTGCAAATTGTGTCTAGGACTGCAGCCATAGCATTTCTTAAACAATGGTCACAAATACCTATTGTGCAACGTAGGTATACGGTACAAGGAGAGCAAGGCATTTGTTTAATTGCAAAATCATTATAAAAGACGAGTGGGTTTGACTTTCATTGATTGAGATGCTGTGAATATACTATTCGTACATGTGCATGAGTGATTCCTATTTCCATTTATTCAAACAGTTATGCGCATGTGTCTTGTAAACAAATAAAATGTTGTCATGTGTTCGCAGCTAATACCCCGAGGGTACCACCTTTCTAGTACAACCCCCTCCAAAAGGTGTGTCCGCTGGTTGCATGGGACGGCTCAAGCATGCCAATCGCTCTTATGAGGAGAGGCAAACAGGTGTCTCATGTATGAATAATGTAGCGCATCTTGCATGTAAAAGACAAATAAATGGTTGAGGTTCCAAATACATCTGGTGGTGGACTAGTTGTCCTCCATGGTATCATCCGCGAAGTAATCGGTGTTTCGGCACTGGCATTGTTTATAATGTATATTCCTAACTGACAGTTACATTTCTTATAAATAATGATATTACCCGTATCATCGAAACTAAGGTTCATCTTTCTGATGCATAAATTGACATTGACGATGTTTATTATCCTGTTATAGGCCATTTTGTTTTGTTATATGAAATGACGTAAGTTTAATTGCTCAGACAAGATTTTGTATTCGATCAATCTAAAGTGTGGAAGACCGACAGTAATTGCGATGGATATACTGACATTTGTTATTATGATATTTCGTAATACCCCCGTGAGGATCGTTCATTTTAGTATATATCCTATAGGGAATTCCCTCCGTTATTATAACCCTTGTAAATTAAGTAATTGGAAATGATTGCAATATTATGTTTTCAAGTAATATCCCAATATAATACTAAAGGGAATAATAAAACCCTAATTAATAAGAATCTATAGTTTGTATTATACAAATGTATTGTCGTAACTTAACCATTTTATAATCTTAAGAATATTTACCACGTTTTAAATACATTTGTATTTGGGTTACGTCACAGTGTGAAAAAACAATGACAACTTTTGATTTCGCTTGTTGTCATTTATAGCCCAAACGCTTCACTATGCCTCCCCCGCCCCACCCCCTCCCCCCGCCGATATATAAATATAATATCACGGCTTTCCCATTTCGTTTCAATCTTATGGGCTGAAAGCTAACACAGGGATGGGCTTTTGGACTGAACTTTAGATTACCACAGAACAAAGATGATACGGTATAATGGATAGGCTCGGGAATTGTGGGCTCGCAATGGGTGCTCAACGACATCTCTCAACGAGTTATTGGCAATTATGATCTGCTGCATATTGTCTTTTACGTGCAAGAGGCGTAACATTCTTGTGCTTTTTTTTGTCTTCCCACACATTCATCAGACATCGAGCGGCGACGTTTGGACGAGTTCTATCCCGCATCGGATAAATTATGTCCTATTTCATACCCTCTGGAATTAAGTTGGAAACCAGTACCTTCGAGAAAAAGATTTTACATTGCACACCATATAGCGACGTGTTATAAGAAATACAGTAAATATATGATTGATGATCAGATTTCTTTAGATGATATATTCACCCTATAATGTTTATATATGTTATATAATAAATAAAACTGCATAAATGCAATCAATGTTCATCAAGGTAATATTATCTCTAAATCAATGTTAAATTGAATAGGAATTAATCATTAAAAACGTAGATATCAAATTTAGTGCGCTATGGTTACCAACAAATTCTGAACTGTTGCATATTTAATTGGAATTTGATTACCAGTAAAATAGCAGGATCTTATTACGTTTAAACATGCATGTTTGTTTTTATTTTGTTCAATCTATGGAATCACTGTCTATACAAAGCATTTTTTGCATAATCGAATTGTTTTAAGTACCGTCTATATTCCCCCCAACAACCTCGATGTCAGCAAAACCAGGAAGTGTCTCATGTTAAATAAATGAAAAAATCTATAAATATCCCCTTGAGAGATCAAATACATGAACAGTATATCGTATGCATTTGTATATATAATGAATCCTTACGTTGCACGACGTTTGAGCGCATTGGTCCTACATTTTAGCGCAAAAAATCATACGTTTGAGCGCAAAAAATACACGATTGAGCGCATTTTACCTTAGCTATTTACCTGAAAGAAAAAAAATTAAATTATAAAACTTTTAAGAAATTATTATAAAAATGATCTTTAAAATGGAGTTTTTCATATAGAGGTATTACTCTAACTATTTACTCTAACCCCGTCCTGTCTAGTGTTCGCGATGAATATTTTAATATTGTTTCTAAACAGTCTAGTGATTATTATATTGGTGTAGACTTTATGGAACAGTCACCTAGTGCCAAATTACAGTTTATTGTTGGTGATATTGGATATGCTTTTAATAATGATATTGGATTATTTTATGATTTTATCGGTAAAATGTATATTGAAACATGTTTTAGATTACGAAGTGAAGTATTGAGTGTTACTGTTTAAAATATTTATCTTATAATACTTTAAGTATAATTATAAATGATGTTTTATGGAGAGTTTATGGAAAATTTATAACGTGTGTGTATATATGGCAGATGTCTTATCATATTTTTGTTGCATGTGCTTTTATCATAATAAATGTACATTTTAATAACTGTAGTTAGACGCGCCACCGACACCCCGGCGGTTGGCGCCCCCGATGTAAAGTGATAGTTTCATAGTAAATATATATATATACATCGGAAACAAATAGAGAGAAGAAAAGTTTAATTTACGATGGCTACACTTTTAGAGTCGATAGAGTTTTAAAGAATTCGGAAATTTCCTGGAGATGCACAAAAAACAGTTGCAAGTGCAGAATAAGAACAGATGCAGAGTGCAAAGCTATATTGAAAGGCCAAAATGAACATAACCATCCCACTGACGACCGAAAACGTGAAAGACAACAAGTAAGAGTATCTGAAAAACGTAAAGCAACTGACATATCAACGCGTCCTACAAAAATAATTCGTCAGACTTTACAAGAGACAGACGAATCTCATCTTCAGCCGTCTCATCTCAAAAGTATTTCTCAGTCTCTTTATATTATATTATATTAAATTCCCCAGGTAAACCACATGCAGGTAAAATGCGCTCAAACGTAGGAAAGATTTGCGTTCAAACGTAACACACCTAAAATTGAAAATGCGCTCAAACGTAGTGCGCCCAATCCTTATATTGATATTATACTATATTTGATATCCTTATTTATATAATCAAAAATAAATTATAGAATCACGACTTTACATTCTCAATGGAAACGAAACCAATCTACGTTACCAATTTAGACTGTGCAATTATAATGTGGGAAGCACGAGGAGTGCAAATAAGTCATAGTTTATGTGCCATCTTGTACATCCATTCCGAAAGGGGCGCTTAAAGGGCGATTTACTGGTTGTGTGAGACTGGGTGTGGCGTAAGTCAATGTTTCACGTTTTCAGTAGAGTAACTGGAAATGTTTTCAGAACACAAAGCTACTTGGACGTAAATAAAAGGATTGAACCCCGGGGTATAGTGACAAGAACCAGTTCCTATACTATAATTACACCCCTCTCTACTATGTCTAATCAAATACACAACTCGCCCTAATGACAGGGCGTATGTCAGTGCCTCGTGTATGGGTAATGCCACACTCCTTGTATGTAAAAACAACTAGCAGCAGCCCCTATAATGATGGACAAGTTAGTTAGTTGTAATCGTTAATGACATCATGCAAAGCACAGCTTTCCTACCTTACTCATTTTATTCTTGTTTTCACTGAAATACTGCTCACTTGACGTTAAACAAAAATAAATCAATCAATAATTAATTGCAAGTAGATGAAAGTCTTAGCAATAATAAGTTTTGTATATTGTAATTTTAACATCATAGTCAGGATTACATGAGTTTGTAAAGTCCGACAACAAATAAAATAAAATGATCTACATTATTGATTTTGACTGTGAAGTTCTAACTCGGGGGGAAACAAGCAATCAAAAAAACCTATCTTATATGAATTGTGAACTAGATTTAATGAGTTTTACACATACATCAAATTGTATTACTCAATAGAGAATCGGCCAAAGTTGTAAGGCTAAAATCATTTACAATAATGAAAAATGAGATTGACTGTATGTAGACAACCCTGGCTACTAAACTAATGGGTAATTCTATTTTTGATTGTACAATAACTATATGTATTTGTTTTTATCATAGCATTTATTCGTAAGACAAGGGGGTGGGGATGTCGCCTTGACAATTGGGCTGTGCTAAATGAATTTAGATCTACACTACTAATGCTTGTGAGGATCGAGCCGTGCGAGGTGTACTCGATACAACTTTTTGTGATAAAGAAGCTTGGTGGCGTTTTGTATTGCTTTGTTTTTGTTTTTTGTTTTTTGCTTTTGTTTTTTGTTTGTTTTTTTTGGGGGGGGGAGGGGGGGGGGGTGGGGTATTGGTCTCAGGAGTAAGAATAACTAACCAGCCAATCAACGACGAGCAATTCAAATCTTACAGTTTTAAAAGCCCGGATGATAGCGATAATGAATAAAACGTAGTTCTTGTATTTATGTCGATTTGTCTGTTTTAAAATGTTGTTCACTTCACAATCTTTCGGAATCGACGTGTACTTGATTCAGATCTATATGATGAAGTGTGTTAATGACGAAAGACACAACAGTGTATATTTTGTAGCTATGTTAAAATTTGCGTTGAATACCTACAACCCATAACTAGTGTTTATAGAAACAATATTTACTCTTAATTGCACTATTTTGGTAAAAATATATAATTTTAAGATTAACGAGCACTCAGAAAAAAAAAATGGCAGAACTAATAAAAAATAATTTTACATTGATTATTATTCCTATTTCTACAGTAATCAACCAAATCTAAGTACAAATTGGTTTTTCCCAACGATGAACTAAAACAATGCAATAAAACACTATTATGACCTTGACAATGTTTATTCATAATATTGATTAATTTATATAGATCCTAACAAAACGTCAAGAATGAATATCATAACTGACAAATGTAATTATTGTCAGCAATATAAATGCTATGTCCAAGAATATTATTCTTTTCTTGGAATTCCTAAGACACTGCCATCTTGTATTATATGATTAATATGATACGTTTGATACTTTACGGTCAATTCCCAAGAAAATATTAATTTCATTGATCAAATTTTTGTAATTTAAGGACGAGGAACTGTTTTAATGAAAGTAACACTTGTGACAAAGTTCTCATATGTCTCCGCCTACTTACTTCCAAAACTTGAAGATATGTTGTAATAAGAACAAACTTCGTTATATAACTTTCGCCTTAAGCTGTTTTAACTTCATGTATCCCCCATCTCGAAGGAATCATGTGGTATGTAAATCGGACCTAATTTGTCCTCTGCGTGTTGCAACATTCGGAAATGGGTGTTTGGTAGTTTGGTTAGACGAATCAAGTAAGCCTTCCACTACATAGATACCTCGACATGTCAACTTTATTTGTCTTCTTACCATACAGATTGTCCACATTACAAATATCCCATACGTTCGTCGTGTTCATGATCTTATGCTTACATATCTAGTCAGATTTTAGTCTGCCTTTACAATCCTAGCTTTTATGACATTTACCTATTATCATGATGAAGTGTACTCGATACTAACGTGATATTTACTTACAGAAAGTTCATGATTTGACACACGATGTATTCTTTTTTATAACTGAATCAGATTTGAAATGATGTTAAACATTTAATAATTTAGTAGTATCTATGTATCTATATTTTATTTCATCTGTGATTTAGATTACTTATTAACTATGTACATTATAACTATATACTTATAGGCCAGTTATATATATATATTACTTAGCGAAAGATTAACTTTGTGTACAACAATTGACGGTTCCCAGACCATACTAGGAAGATTAACTTTGTGTACAACAATTGACGGTTCCCAGACCATACTAGGAAGATTAACTTTGTGTACAACAATTGACGGTTCCCAGACCATACTAGGAAGATTAACTTTGTGTACAACAATTGACGGTTCCCAGACCATACTAGAAAGATTAACTTTGTGTACAACAATTGACGGTTCCCAGACCATACTAGGAAGATTAACTTTGTGTACAACAATTGACGGTTCCCAGACCATACTAGGAAGATTAACTTTGTGTACAACAATTGACGGTTCCCAGACCATACTAGGAAGATTAACTTTGTGTACAACAATTGACGGTTCCCAGACCATACTAGGAAGATTAACTTTGTGTACAACAATTGACGGTTCCCAGACCATACTAGGAAGATTAACTTTGTGTACAACAATTGACGGTTCCCAGACCATACTAGGAAGATTAACTTTGTGTACAACAATTGACGGTTCCCAGACCATACTAGGAAGATTAACTTTGTGTACAACAATTGACGGTTCCCAGACCATACTAGGAAGATTAACTTTGTGTACAACAATTGACGGTTCCCAGACCATACTAGAAAGATTAAATTTGTGTACAACAATTGACGGTTCCCAGACCATACTAGGAAGATTAACTTTGTGTACAACAATTGACGGTTCCCAGACCATACTAGGAAGATTAACTTTGTGTACAACAATTGACGGTTCCCAGACCATACTAGGAAGATTAACTTTGTGTACAACAATTGACGGTTCCCAGACCATACTAGGAAGATTAACTTTGTGTACAACAATTGACGGTTCCCAGACCATACTAGAAAGATTAACTTTGTGTACAACAATTGACGGTTCCCAGACCATACTAGAAAGATTAACTTTGTGTACAACAATTGACGGTTCCCAGACCATACTAGGAAGATTAACTTTGTGTACAACAATTGACGGTTCCCAGACCATACTAGAAAGATTAACTTTGTGTACAACAATTGACGGTTCCCAGACCATACTAGAAAGATTAACTTTGTGTACAACAATTGACGGTTCCCAGACCATACTAGGAAGATTAACTTTGTGTACAACAATTGACGGTTCCCAGACCATACTAGGAAGATTAACTTTGTGTACAACAATTGACGGTTCCCAGACCATACTAGGAAGATTAACTTTGTGTACAACAATTGACGGTTCCCAGACCATACTAGGAAGATTAACTTTGTGTACAACAATTGACGGTTCCCAGACCATACTAGGAAGATTAACTTTGTGTACAACAATTGACGGTTCCCAGACCATACTAGGAAGATTAACTTTGTGTACAACAATTGACGGTTCCCAGACCATACTAGGAAGATTAACTTTGTGTACAACAATTGACGGTTCCCAGACCATACTAGGAAGATTAACTTTGTGTACAACAATTGACGGTTCCCAGACCATACTAGAAAGATTAACTTTGTGTACAACAATTGACGGTTCCCAGACCATACTAGGAAGATTAACTTTGTGTACAACAATTGACGGTTCCCAGACCATACTAGGAAGATTAACTTTGTGTACAACAATTTACGGTTCCCAGACCATACTAGGAAGATTAACTTTGTGTACAACAATTGACGGTTCCCAGACCATACTAGGAAGATTAACTTTGTGTACAACAATTGACGGTTCCCAGACCATACTAGGAAGATTAACTTTGTGTACAGCAATTGAGGGTTCCCAGACCATACTAGGAAGAATATATGTTGTAGGTTTAATCGATTTACTGGACAAAAACACAAATCATTTCTGATTAAGTATTCTCAAAAGTATTAAAAAAACAAATATAATGCACATGACAAACTTCGCATATTAATGAAAATGATAAAAACAAATTAGAACTTTTTCGGAATAACATATGAGTATTTATTATTTATGAACATAAAGCTAATGCATGGTAATAATTGTATCGTCTAATTGTGTATATTATAATGAAATGTAAAAACAAATGAATATGAAATATGTTTATTTTCACTTGCTACCCCTGGACAAGTGAGATTGATGTAAAACAGGGACCCTTAATGTTCACTCCTGGGCCATTAAGGTTATTGTAAACAGGAGATTTTGAATAAACTATATTATGATGTTACAAAAAAATGTAAACATAATGCCTGTTATCGGGAGTAAGGCTAAATATTCTAGATATACAAAAGTATTATTTCATTTTAGATATGTTTGTTCGTTTATTCGCTGACTGTTTTGTTCGTTTGTTTACACGATTATTTTGTTTACACGTTTACTGTTTTGTTCATTCGTTAACTCATTTATTGTTTTCTTCGATTTGTCACCAGCTCATTCCGTATAATATACTTCGACTTTTCAAAATGGAAAATTCATTCTTTTGCACGGTATAGATTGGATATATTCCAACTGTGTCTTAGCTGACAATTTTCAATAAAAATAATTCCATTGTTCTATGCATTTCTTTTATTACCTGTATCAGGTACTTATACTTAGCAACTCTTTATCTGATTAATGTTGAATTGTAACTTGTCAGGGAACAAAACCAATTTTATCAATTTGCATGTATATTTGCTTCAAATCTTTTCTTTAAATAAAACACTTTTCTTTGACGTACTTGTGCTTATGTCAGAAGAGGTTTTAGAATAAACGGACAATACGGACATGAAATATAAAAAAAAAATAAGACAATTTCCACAAAAACCTCTTAGTTTTTAAACCAGGTCAGCTATATCAATAAGAACATTCTGTATTTTATTTTTTTCCCTTTTTCTTATTAAACCGTGGGAACGACGGGAAATATAAATAGGCAACATTTCTCAGCTGCATACAACAACCCGTTTACTGGTTGTGTGGGACTGAGTCAGATATGAGATTCGCCCTTGGGACATAAATATTAGTGTCTAGTAGTTGGAGAATGTCGTGTTTCTTGTATGTAAAAGATTACTTACAGCAGTTCAAGATGAACAACAACAATGTATTAGGAGTGGTCGTGGGTGGCCCGGTGCAAGGCAAATTTGCTCCGACCCTATCCATTGCATCCCCATTTTCCTGCTCCAATCGAAGCGGCTCTCAGTTACACCATCATGTACCACTTTTTTCCTCTGAGATTTATAGTTTGTTAACTTGTTTTCGAAATGAATATAGGACCCGGATATCCAACATCACCTGTCGTCGTCTTTCTTCTTTTAAATGATTTGAAGTTGTCTTTGTTGATATTGGATGAATTGTTGACCATCAATGTTTCAACTTTATTTTTTATAAATAATTGAAATGCTGAAATGCTGCTCATTTCACGTTAAACAACAATCAATCAACCTGTTTAATGTTTGTCAAACGGTTATATACAAATGAAATATGAGTTTATTTCTAAAGTTCTAAACGCAGTCTAACCTGTATATAAAGTGCATTCAGGGAAACGGAAAATGTGTCTTTTATGAACAGTTGCCCTTTACATACAGGTTGAAATTATACGCACTATTCATCAATGGGAAAACAAGGCTACTTTTTTTTAATAGACAATGATTTGTTATATAGAGGTTCCCTTCAAGACAGCACTGATTGATAAGATATCTTTGGCTAATTATAACAATCATCCATTTCTATTTGATAACTATTGAAGTTTCGACCACTAATTACTATAGCTGGAAGTTTATAATTAACTGTAAATAAAAATGCTTAAATTGAGGACAAACCGTAATATCTGCATGATCGATGATTCTTTCTTCGATTTCTTATTTACTTTAACATATAACAAATTTACCTTTGATTCTGTTAAAACAAACTTGAACAACAATTATGTATGAAACAGAACATCTGAGGATTACATTAAAAGATTTATTTTTTTATATTTTATTTTGGCATTGCATGTTTCAATATAATGAAGTATATGAATTTAATTCTCTTGTTTATTTTAGTATAGTACGTGTACTCCATATGATAATATATGCATAGGCATTACCCTAAGACTGCATTGGTTTGGGTATTACCTTAAGAATGCACTGGTTTGGGTATTACCTTAAGAATGCATTGGTTTGGGTATTACCTTAAGAATGCACTGGTTTGGGTATTACCTTAAGAATGCACTGGTTTGGGTATTACCTTAAGAATGCATTGGTTTGGGTATTACCTTAAGAATGCATTGGTTTGGGCATTACCTTAAGAATGCACTGGTTTGGGTATTACCTTAAGAATGCATTGGTTTGTGATTACCTTAAGCATGCATTGGTTTGGGTATTACCTTACGAATGCATTGGTTTGGGTATTACCTTAAGAATGCACTGGTTTGGGTATTACCTTAAGAATGCACTGGTTTGGGTATTACCTTAAGAATGCATTGGTTTGGGTATTACCTTAAGAATGCACTGGTTTGGGTATTACCTTAAGAATGCACTGGTTTGGGTATTACCTTAAGAATGCATTGGTTTGGGTATTACCTTAAGAATGCATTGGTTTGTGATTACCTTAAGAATGCATTGGTTTGGGTATTACCTTAAGAATGCATTGGTTTGGGTATTACCTTAAGAATGCATTGGTTTGGGTATTACCTTAAGAATGCATTGGTTTGGGTATTACCTTAAGAATGCACTGGTTTGGGTATTACCTTAAGAATGCATTGGTTTGTGATTACCTTAAGAATGCATTGGTTTGGGTATTACCTTAAGAATGCACTGGTTTGGGTATTACCTTAAGAATGCATTGGTTTGTGTATTACCTTAAGAATGCATTGGTTTGTGTATTACCTTAAGAATGCATTGGTTTGGATATTACATTAAGAATGCACTGGTTTGTGATTACCTTAAGCATGCATTGGTTTGGGTATTACCTTAAGAATGCATTGGTTTGGGTATTACCTTAAGAATGCACTGGTTTGGGTATTACCTTAAGAATGCACTGGTTTGGGTATTACCTTAAGAATGCACTGGTTTGGGTATTACCTTAAGAATGCACTGGTTTGGGTATTACCTTAAGAATGCATTGGTTTGGGTATTACCTTAAGAATGCACTGGTTTGGGTATTACCTTAAGAATGCACTGGTTTGGGTATTACCTTAAGAATGCATTGGTTTGGGTATTACCTTAAGAATGCATTGGTTTGTGATTACCTTAAGAATGCATTGGTTTGGGTATTACCTTAAGAATGCATTGGTTTGGGTATTACCTTAAGAATGCATTGGTTTGGGTATTACCTTAAGAATGCATTGGTTTGGGTATTACCTTAAGAATGCACTGGTTTGGGTATTACCTTAAGAATGCATTGGTTTGTGATTACCTTAAGAATGCATTGGTTTGGGTATTACCTTAAGAATGCACTGGTTTGGGTATTACCTTAAGAATGCATTGGTTTGTGTATTACCTTAAGAATGCATTGGTTTGTGTATTACCTTAAGAATGCATTGGTTTGGATATTACATTAAGAATGCACTGGTTTCGGCATTACCTTAAGAATGCATTGGTTTGGGTATTACCTTAAGAATGCACTGGTTTGGGTATTACCTTAAGAATGCACTGGTTTGGGTATTACCTTAAGAATGCATTGGTTTGGGTATTACCTTAAGAATGCACTGGTTTGGGCATTACCTTAAGAATGCATTGGTTTGGGTAATACCTTAAGAATGCATTGGTTTGGGTATTACCTTAAGAATGCATTGGTTTGTGATTACCTTAAGAATGCATTGGTTTGAGTATTACCTTAAGAATGCACTGGTTTGGGCATTACCTTAAGAATGCATTGGTTTGGGTATTACCTTAAGAATGCACTGGTTTGGGTATTACCTTAAGAATGCATTGGTTTGGGTATTACCTTAAGAATGCATTGGTTTGGGTATTACCTTAAGAATGCACTGGTTTGGGTATTACCTTAAGAATGCATTGGTTTGGGTATTACCTTAAGAATGCACTGGTTTGGGTATTACCTTAAGAATGCATTGGTTTGGGTATTACCTTAAGAATGCACTGGTTTGGGTATTACCTTAAGAATGCATTGGTTTGGATATTACCTTAAGAATGCATTTGTTTGGGTATTACCTTATGAATGCATTGGTTTGGGTATTACCTTAAGAATGCATTGGTTTGGGTATTACCTTAAGAATGCATTTGTTTGGGTATTACCTTAAGAATGCATTGGTTTGGGTATTACCTTAAGAATGCATTGGTTTGGGTATTACCTTAAGAATGCATTGGTTTGGGTATTACCTTAAGAATGCATTGGTTTGGGTATTACCTTAAGAATGCATTGGTTTGGGTATTACCTTAAGAATGCACTGGTTTGGGTATTACCTTAAGAATGCATTGGTTTGTGATTACCTTAAGCATGCATTGGTTTGGGTATTACCTTAAGAATGCACTGGTTTGGGTATTACCTTAAGAATGCATTGGTTTGGGTATTACCTTAAGAATGCATTGGTTTGTGATTACCTTAAACATGCATTGGTTTGGGTATTACCGTAAGAATGCACTGGTTTGGGTATTACCTTAAGAATGCATTGGTTTGGGTATTACCTTAAGAATGCACTGGTTTGGGTATTACCTTAAGAATGCATTGGTTTGGATATTACCTTAAGAATGCATTTGTTTGGATATTACCTTAAGAATGCATTGGTTTGGATATTACCTTAAGAATGCATTGGTTTGGGCATTACCTTAAGAATGGATTGGTTTGGGTATTACCTTAAGAATGCATTGGTTTGGGTATTACCTTAAGAATGCATTGGTTTGGGTATTGGTTTGGGTATTACCTTAAGAATGCATTGGTTTGGGTATTACCTTAAGAATGCATTGGTTTGGGTATTACCTTAAGAATGCATTGGTTTGGGCATTACCTTAAGAATGCATTGATTTGAGTATTACCTTAAGAATGCATTGGTTTAGGCGTTACCTTAAGAATGCATTGGTTTGGGTATTACCTTAAGAATGCATTGGTTTGGGTATTACCTTAAGAATGCATTGGTTTGAGTATTATCTTAAGAATGCATTGTTTTGGGTATTACCTTAAGAATGCATTGGTTTGGGCATTACCTTAAGAATGCAATGGTTTGGGCATTACCTTAAGAATGCATTGGTTTGGGTATTACCTTAAGAATGCACTGGTTTGGGCGTTACCTTAAGAATGCATTGGTTTGGGTATTACCTTAAGAATGCACTGGTTTGGGCGTTACCTTAAGAATGCCCTGGTTTGGGTATTACCTTAAGAATGCACTGGTTTGGGTATTACCTTAAGAATGCATTGGTTTGGGTATTACCTTAAGAATGCATTGGTTTGGGTATTACCTTAAGAATGCACTGGTTTGGGCCCATGAGACTAGTTTAACCCTGCTACTTTTAACTAAGTGCCTGTTAAAAGACAGAAAAGTGGGTGGTCATGTATTGTGTGTAAGGGGTATCGCTTTTGTCTCTTTCTACGATTTTGTCATTAGATTTTGGAGCTGCTCCGAGAGTGTGGTATTTTGAAGCTGTTCCGACAGTGTGGTATTTTGGAGCTGTTCCGACAATGCGGTATTTTGGAGCTGTTCCGACAGTGTGGTATTTTGGAGATGTTCCGACAGTGTGGTGTGTTGGAGCTGTTCCGACAGTGTGGTATTTTGGAGATGTTCCGACAGTGTGGTATGTTGGAGCTGTTCCGATAGTGTGGTATTTTGGAGATGTTCCGACATTGTGGTATTTTGGAGCTGTTCCGACCGTGTGGTATTTTGGAGCTGTTCCGACAGTGTGGTATTTTGGAGCTGTTCCGACAGTGTGGTATTTTGGAGCTGTTCCGACAGTGTGGTATTTTAGAGATGTTCCGACAGTGTGGTATTTTGGAGCTGTTCAGACAGCGTGGTATGTTGGAGCTGTTCCGACAATGTGGTATTTTGGAGCTGTTCCGACAGTGTGGTATTTTGGAGCTGTTCTGACAGTGTGGTATTTTCGAGGTGTTCCGACAGTGTGGTATTTTGGAGCTGTTCCCACAGTGTCGTATTTTGGAGCTGTTCCAACAGTGTGGTATTTTGGAGCTGTTCCGACAGTGTGGTATTTTGGAGCTGTTCCAACAGTGTGGTATATTGGAGCTGTTCCGACAGTGTGATATTTTCGAGCTGTTCCCACAGTATGGTATTTTCGAGCTGTTCCGACAGTGTGGTATTTTCGAGCTGTTCCGACAGTGTGGTATTTTGGAGCTGTTCCGAAAGTGTGGTATTTTGGGGCTGTTCCGACAGTGTGGTATTTTGGAGCTGTTCCAACAGTGTGGTATATTGGAGCTGTTCCGACAGTGTGGTATTTTGGAGCTGTTCCGACAGAGTGGTATTTTGGAGCTGTTCCGACAGTGTGGTATTTTGGAGCTGTTCCGACAGCGTGGTATTTTGGAGCTGTTCCGACAGTGTGGTATCTTGGAGCTGTTCCGACAGTGTCGTATTTTGGAGCTGTTCCAATAGTGTGGTATATTGAAGCTGTTCCGACAGTGTGGTATTTTCGAGCTGTTCCCACAGTGTGGTATTTTGGAGCTGTTCCGACAGTGTGGTATTTTGGAGCTGTTCTGACAGTGTGGTATTTTGGAGCTGTTCCGAAAGTGTGGTATTTTGGGGCTGTTCCGACAGTGTGGTATTTGGAGCTGTTCCGACAGTGTGGTATGTTGGAGCTGTTCCGACATGTGGTATTTTGGAGCTGTTCCGAGTGTGGTATTTTGGAGCTATTCCGACAGTGTGGTATTTTGGAGCTGTTCCGACAGTGTGGTATTTTGGAGCTGTTCCGACAGTGTGGTATTTTGGAGCTGTTCCGACAGTGTGGTATTTTGGAGCTGTTCCGACAGTGTCGTATTATGGGGCTGTTCCGACAGTGTCGTATTTTGGAGCTGTTCTGACAGTGTGGTATTTTGGAGCTGTTCCGAATGTGGTATTTTGGAGCTATTCCGACAGTGTGGTATTTTGGAGCTGTTCCGACAGTGTGGTATGTTGGAGCTGTTCCAACAGTATGGTATGTTGGGGATGTTCCGAAAGTGTGGTATTTTGGAGCTGTTCCAACAGTGTGGTATTTTGGAGCTGTTCCGACAGTGTGGTATTTTGGAGCTATTCCGACAGTGTGGTGTTTTGGAGCTGTTCCGAAAGTGGTATTATGGAGCTGTTCCGACAGTGTGGTACATTGGAGCTGTTCCGACATTGTGGTATGTTGGAGCTGTTCCGACAGTGTGGTATTTTGGAGCTGCTCCGACAGTGTGGTATTTTGGAGCTGTTCCGACAGTGTGGTATGTTGGAGCTGTTCTGACAGTGTGGTATTTGTGGCTTTTCATTTTATTATACGTATCTAAGTTCAGATGTAAAAATGTAACTTTTAAAGCTCATCAAATTATTGCTTTGATACGAAATGAGTATATCTTGAAATAAATTAAACTTGTGCTAATGTAATAGATCATTGATGTACTATAATATACCTCCAGTTGTTTGTAGGAGGGCTCATGTCTTATGTACGTTATTTGTGTTTGTTTACGTATGGTGGTGTCCAACACATATTGTGTTGTGTTTTTGTGTTGTGTTTGTCTTCGTGTTCCAAATTTTGCCAGTTTCTCTGGATTATCCATTCTTGATTGTCCCTTCGGTATTCTCTATTTTTTATTTATTAGATATACAATGTGATATGGCTAAAGCAACTATAGTGAAAACATATATTAAATCATCTCTTATCTCTGATGTATAAATTCCAACTTATCTGAGCCATAGTAACGGACAAAGCATATTAAATAAGAGATGGTGATTATTACTCAGTAGAGCCTTATGAGAATAAGAAAAGGTTTGAAGATACCAAAGAGGTAATCAGAAGTCGAAAATATAAGGACAGACACAATACAATGGTAAAAAGTGACAAACAACGACCTACAAACAACTACAAGCAATGACTTACAAACAACTACAAACAATGACCTACAAACAATTACAAACAATGACCTACAAACAACTACAAGCAATGACCTACAAACAATTACAAACAATGACCTACAAACAACTACAAGCAATGACCTACAAACAACTACAAACAATGACCTACAAACAACTACAAGCAATGACCTACAAACAACTACAAACAATGACCTACAAACAATTACAAACAATGACCTACAAACAACTACAAGCAATGACCTACAAACAACTACAAACAATGACCTACAAACAACTACAAGCAATGACCTACAAACAACTACAAACAATGACCTACAAACAACTACAAACAATGACCTACAAACAACTACAAGCAATGACCTACAAACAACTACAAACAATGACCTACAAACAACTACAAACAATGACCTACAAACAACTACAAGCAATGACCTACAAACAACTACAAACAATGAACTAAAAACAACTACAAGTAATGACCTACAAACAGCTGCAAACAATGACCTACAACCAACTACAAACAATGACCTACAACCAACTACAACAATGACCTACAAACAACTACAAACAATGACCTACAAACAACTACAAGTAATGACCTACAAACAACTACAAACAATGACCTACAAACAACTACAAACAACTACAAACAATGACCTACAAACAACTACAAACAATGAACTAAAAACAACTACAAGCAATGACCTACAAACAACTACAAACAATGACCTACAAACAACTACAAGCAATGACCTACAAACAACTACAAACAATGACCTACAAACAACTACAAGCAATGACCTACAAACAACTACAAGCAATGACCTACAAACAACTACAAACAATGACCTACAAACAACTACAAGCAATGACCTACAAACAACTACAAACAGCTGCAAACAATGACCTACAACCAACTACAAACAATGACCTACAAACAACTACAAACAATGACCTACAAACAACTACAAGTAATGACCTACAAACAACTACAAACAATGACCTACAAACAACTACAAGCAACTACAAACAATGACCTACAAACAACTACAAACAATGAACTAAAAACAACTACAAACAACTACAAACAATGACCTACAAACAACTACAAACAATGAACTAAAAACAACTACAAACAATGACCTACAAACAACTACAAACAATGACCTACAAACAACTACAAACAATGAACTAAAAACAACTACAAGCAATGACCTACAAACAACTACAAACAACTACAAACAATGACCTACAAACAACTACAAACAATGAACTAAAAACAACTACAAGCAATGACCTACAAACAACTACAAACAGCTGCAAACAATGACCTACAACCAACTACAAACAATGACCTACAAACAACTACAAACAATGACCTACAAACAACTACAAGTAATGACCTACAAACAACTACAAACAATGACCTACAAACAACTACAAACAATGAACTACAAACAACTACAAACAATGACCTACAAACAACTACGCATAAAATTAAAGATTTGGGCAACACTACAATCCGTGGGTGACCACCATTAATTACAAAATGTAGTTAAAATGATGTTATAAGTGATTTTAAACATCACTTATATATATTTATTGTCATTTTATAAGATATACGTATGTCATTTTGTTCTACTTTCTTGACGGATATTTCTCTTTGTTGATTAATAATAAAAGGTATATTTTATTGTTATTGTTTTTAAGACATAGGTAAAAGATCAAAAAGTGGATATAGACAATTATCACGTGGCAGCGTCTCAATTGACCCGGATGAAAACGACAAAGAAGAAAAATCAAAGAAAGCAGACAACAACGATAACATATCTACATCCTCTATTGAGTTATCTGACGATGAAAGTTTGTATAGATCTTAAATCCTAACATGTTTTGTTTTTTATTATTTAACTAGAGCAGATTGATTGATTGATTGATTGATTGATTGATTGATTGATTGATTGATTGATTTTTGATGTCTGACGTCATTTTCAGCAATATTTCAGCTATATCATGGCGACCAGTTTTAGTGGTGGAAGAAGCCGGAGTACCCGGAGAGAACCACCGACCATGGACAAGCAACTGGTAAACGTTATGACTTGCGGCTGTGAGTCAAATGCACCCTTTTTGTAATTTACAAAGCCGGGCGTGAACCCACGCCGTCTTGGTGATAGGCTTGTATAAGTTGTTAGGTAATCCAACTACCTAATTCATTGAGCCACCGGGGCCCTTTAATTAGAGAAGAGGTTTAATTTAAATATAATGTAAACATCTGGAAATTAACATTTTTATCAGTGTATCGCTCCAATGGCATATATAATAATACCAGTGTATGTTGTACATTATTTAAAATAACCCTTTGGAGACTGTACTTGGAATTTAAGAATTGAAAGAACGTTCAATTTTAAACGGGTTCGGCCTCGCCTCGTTGATTTAGATTGGCACCGACTTCAAAGCCCCATAAAACTCTTTAAAATGAATGACTATTTTTACTATTATTCACGAAATAATTATGAGTAATTAAATAAAAGCATCTTACATTTAATATTTGCACAAAACAAGTAATACTCAAAATCAATGAATTTCAGTAGTAATTATTTTTTAACTTTCGATGGTACCATATTCCTTGTGGGATAACAACGTAGTAGCTGTTTCACTAATATAAATCGAGACAGTATGACAGAGATGGTTTGTGCCATTGTATAATTAGTGTCTTCTACCCAATAAATCACGAGGCGGAGAAATAATTAGGTAGTCCTGCATCTAGAAATATCGCAAGATCAAAGTGAAAACCGTTCACGAATAAATAAACCGATTTGTTTACATTTTTTAACGATTTTACATTAGAAGCCTTCTCATCTTCCTACTTAATACATATTGACACAGTTTATAACGACTGTAGATAAGTTATAGTATCATTAACTATCATAAAAGATATTCAGCGGGATCAGTTTTTAACGTGCAGAATTCAAATAAACGTTAGAGAATGCCGAAGGGGCTATGAACAATGGACAATCCAGGGAAACTGGAAACATAGGGTACACAAGACGAAGAAAAACAAAACAAAAACACAGCACAATATGTGCCGGACATCACTACACGTACACAAACAAGACATGAGCCCTCCTACAAACAACTGGAGGTAAGAGTCGAAGTAGATAAATCACTTATCAACCCGTTGATGGTCATTTTTCTACAGTGATGAACTTTTTATTTTACACAGACCAATGAGCGGTAATCGACAAATACTACGCCCCTTAGTCCTCTCAGATGCCTGGTCATAAACCTTGGAAGGCTGTCATAATACAATGGGTTCTCTTTAACCTAACTTCTTTCTCTTGTAGATTTCGGTATATCCACAAACAAATTATAATAGCTTTCCATGTTGAATCTCCTTAACTTTGTAGAGGAACGTAAGCTTGTCATGTATTCATTCACACCGAATTGACAATGCAAAGTGTTGTAATCTGATAACGAAAATATAAGATGATTAAAACACATATTTTGTAGTTTATGCGATATATGTGTGTCTTTCTTGTTTGTCAAAAAATTTAATTAATTTTTATCATGTTTCTTCTTAAGTTTGGCTTTGGCTTTTTATTTTATTTATTTATTTTATTTATTTCTTATTTTTATTTTTTTTTATTTGTTTGTTTGTTCACAGTATCTTGACGTTTAATCTAGCGAAATAATAGAGAAAAAGCTGTATAAACTCTGTATATTATATATAAAAAATCACAAGTAATGAAACAAGTTTTTCTCTCCGAAGGTTGTCAAACTGTGTAAATAATTGTCTAAATTTTTTGTAACCTTCGTTCGCCCGTAAAATAATGCTACGTTGGAATGTTGGAAGGTAAATCCCTTTCATGCATAGTTTATTTGTACCAAAGCTTGCTTTGTTCCCTACCTACTTGTCTTTTTTCACAGCAGACAGACTTTCGTGTTTTGAAAATTTAGCCATTGTGCCCATAACTTCCGGTTTTGGCAGTAAATAAAGTTGACAATAAGACTATTCCAAAAACGGAAATGACCTGAAAAATTTTCCGGGTTCAGGACTACTTCCGGCAGCATGCATGAAACTGACACAAGAACAACAACGTGTGTTGAATTTGGCGAAGGATGGCCATAGCTTAATTTTCACGGACCAGTGTGGCACAGGAAAAACGCATTTACTTCGGAGTTTATTTATTTATAAATTTGGATACAGTAACTTGACGTTTAAATGCAGAATACAGGGGCGATCCACCATTTTTGTCGAAGGCCTGAAAGTAAAAAGGGAGCGGGGTTCCAATATCGGCAAGGGATCTGGGGGAAGCGAAGCCCGACGGAAAACTAATATTTTACGTTTAAGGCATGAAGTGAGACATTTTTTTTTAAATTAACAAAACTGTAAAACAAAAATGCCAAAACAAAAGGTTCTGCAAATCTGTTGCTAGTATTTTTTTTCTAAGCAGATTATTTTTAAAGGTTATGCATATATTTTGTTAGATACAAACCGTAGCCCCTTCCCATTTTCAAGTTCCCTTGTGTCATAAGCATGCTTTTATGCATTCCCTTCCTTTTGCAACCTTCTGCCATTCTTTTTCTTAAAGGCAGTATGTAATAGAAATAGTTGACACTATGTGTACACATACCAAGCTAGTAGGTCTAAATATTTAGACATTTCATTTCACTACCCATTTAAAGTGGCCGCCAAAAACAAACTTTATGATTACCTCCCTTTTCGGTAAATGCAAGAGTATTGTTACAGTTGGTATCTTACAAAATTATATACAAAAACATTAAGTAAAAATAAACTACGAATGCTACTTACCTTCAATTATTTGTTGATAGACGTAAAGCAAATGATTTATTTGTTAACTTTATTTGCTGCCGAAACCGGAAGTTATGGGCACAATGACTAAATTTTCAAAACACGAAACTCTGTCTGCTGTAAAAAAAAAGACAAATAGGTAGGGAACAAAGCAATGTTTGGTACAAATAAAATATGCATGAAAGGGATTTACCTTCCAACATTCCAACGTAGCATTATTTTAAGGGCGAACGAAGAATACCAAAAATGTACACAGCTGTTTACACAGTTTGACAACCTTTGGACGGAAAAACTTGTTTCATTACTTGTGTTTTTCTATATATAATATACAGATTTTATACATATTTTTCTCTATTATTTCGCTAGATTCAACGTCAAGATACTAAGGTTTCTTGTTGTTGTTTTTTGTTAGAAAATTTTCTATGTTTATAAATAAAGAAAAAGAAACATACATATTATGTTTCCTGGTCGATAGTGCTCTAGATTTTTCCCTATCTGATTTCTGGACTTGTTTTGACGAATTGTCATATGTTATATTATAATATGAGACAGGCAACCTGTTTGAAGGACGAAGTCCTAAAATTTCAATAATACGATGATCTGTGCAAGTTATTTTGAATGAATTTTGTAGCCGATTTGCTATGGCTGTTCCGTTCATTTTATCTACATCTGCTCTTCCGTCGGGAGTTTCGTAGAAAGAGATATTTTTATTAGAATTTTATTTCAAGTTTATTTCCATTTTTGCATAGAGTAAATAATTAAAGAATTGGGAATTTTTCATTGAAATATATTTCTTTTGCGTTTCTAAATTATCAATTGATCTATTTTTTAAATTTTCGGTGAACAGATATTTGGCTATGAATATAGAAGGAAAAATCGGACAGCCTACCCGTTATAAGGACTTCGTCCTTTATAACCAGTATAATTTATCTGTTTTGACACATGAAGATGTATTATCCAGTTCTCTCTATTATAAGGTAGTATTATATTCGTGACAATAAAACCATTTATTCATTTTGCATTGATTAATTCCATTCAATATGATTTTATAGATCCTTTTGATGAGCGAGCTTCAATAAAATTCTAATTACGTTTTAGAAATTTCTGTGTAACTCTTTGTTTGCACGAACATTTGTCATAACAGTAATACAAAATTGAGAAGAATAACCCACAAATAAGGTTTTATGTTTAATCCTAGATGATTTCAAATTTCATACATGTAACTAGGTTCACAAGTACCAATTAAGACAGTTGGTTCGATCAATGGTCAAATCAAAGAAGAATATATACATGTAATACATATAATTAGTATTTGGTGATTCGACGGTAAACATGAACAATAAAGGAGTAAGACTAGTGGGTTAGGAGTCGAAGTAATGTATCTGAGTGGAGCTAAAGGAGTAAGACTAGTGGGCTAGGAGTCGAAGTAATGTATCTGAGAGGAGCTAAAGGAGTAAGACTAGTTGACTAGGAGTCGAAGTAATGTATCTGAGAGGAGCTAAAGGAGTAAGACTAGTTGACTAGGAGTCGAAGTAATGTATCTGAGTGGAGCTAAAGGAGTAAGACTCGTTGGCTAGGAGTCGAAGTAATGTATCTGAGAGGAGCTAAAGGAGTAAGACTAGTTGACTAGGAGTCGAAGTAATGTATCTGAGTGGAGCTAAAGGAGTAAGACTAGTTGGCTAGGAGTCGAAGTAATGTATCTGAGAGGAGCTAAAGGAGTAAGACTAGTTGACTAGGAGTCGAAGTAATGTATCTGAGTGGAGCTAAGGAGTAAGACTAGTGGACTAGGAGTCGAAGTAATGTATCTGAGTGGAGCTAAGGAGTAAGACTAGTTGGCTAGGAGTCGGAGTAATGTATCTGAGTGGAGCTAAAGGAGTAAGACTAGTTGGCTAGGATTCGAAGTAATGTATCTGAGTGGAGCTAAAGGAGTAAGACTAGTTGGCTAGGAGTCGAAGTAATGTATCTGAGAGGAGCTAAAGGAGTAAGACTAGTTGGCTAGGAGTCGAAGTAATGTATCTGAGTGGAGCTAAAGGAGTAAGACTAGTTGGCTAGGAGTCGAAGTAATGTATCTGAGTGGAGCTAAAGGAGTAAGACTAGTTGGCTAGGAGTCGAAGTAATGTATCTGAGTGGAGCTAAAGGAGTAAGACTAGTTGGCTAGGAGTCGGAGTAATGTATCTGAGTGGAGCTAAAGGAGTAAGACTAGTGGGCTAGGAGTCGAAGTAATGTATCTGAGTGGAGCTAAAGGAGTAAGACTAGTTGGCTAGGAGTCGAAGTAATGTATCTGAGTGGAGCTAAAGGAGTAAGACTAGTTGGCTAGGAGTCGAAGTAATGTATCTGAGTGGAGCTAAAGGAGTAAGACTAGTTGGTTAGGAGTCGAAGTAATGTATCTGAGTGGAGCTAAAGGAGTAAGACTAGTGGACTAGGAGTCGAAGTAATGTGTCTGAGTGGAGCTAAAGGAGTAAGACTAGATAGCTAGGAGTCGAAGTAATGTATCTGAGTGGAGCTAAAGGAGTAAGACTAGTTGGCTAGGAGTCGAAGTAATGTATCTGAGAGGAGCTAAAGGAGTAAGACTAGATAGCTAGGAGTCGAAGTAATGTATCTGAGTGGAGCTAAAGGAGTAAGACTAGATAGCTAGGAGTCGAAGTAATGTATCTGAGTGGACCTAAAGGAGTAAGACTAGTTGGTTAGGAGTCGAAGTAATGTATCTGAGTGGAGCTAAAGGAGTAAGACTAGTTGGCTAGGAGTCGAAGTAATGTATCTGAGTGGAGCTAAAGGAGTAAGACTAGTTGGCTAGGAGTCGAAGTAATGTATCTGAGTGGACCTAAAGGAGTAAGACTAGTTGGTTAGGAGTCGAAGTAATGTATCTGAGTGGAGCTAAAGGAGTAAGACTAGTTGGCTAGGAGTCGAAGTAATGTATCTGAGTGGAGCTAAAGGAGTAAGACTAGTTGGCTAGGAGTCGAAGTAATGTATCTGAGTGGAGCTAAAGGAGTAAGACTAGTTGGCTAGGAGTCGAAGTAATGTATCTGAGTGGACCTAAAGGAGTAAGACTAGTTGGTTAGGAGTCGAAGTAATGTATCTGAGTGGAGCTAAAGGAGTAAGACTAGTTGGCTAGGAGTCGAAGTAATGTATCTGAGTGGAGCTAAAGGAGTAAGAATAGTGGGCTAGGAGTCGAAGTAATGTGTCTGAGTGGAGCTAAAGGAGTAAGACTAGTTGGTTAGGAGTCGAAGTAATGTATCTGAGTGGACCTAAAGGAGTAAGACTAGTTGGTTTGGAGTCGAAGTAATGTATCTGAGTGGAGCTAAAGGAGTAAGACTAGTTGGCTAGGAGTCGAAGTAATGTATCTGAGTGGACCTAAAGGAGTAAGACTAGTTGGTTAGGAGTCGAAGTAATGTATCTGAGTGGAGCTAAAGGAGTAAGACTAGTTGGCTAGGAGTCGAAGTAATGTATCTGAGTGGAGCTAAAGGAGTAAGACTAGTGGACTAGGAGTCGAAGTAATGTATCTGAGTAGAGCTAAAGGAGTAAGACTAGTTGACTAGGAGTCGAAGTAATGTATCTGAGTGGACCTAAAGGAGTAAGACTAGTTGGTTAGGAGTCGAAGTAATGTATCTGAGTGGAGCTAAAGGAGTAAGACTAGTTGGCTAGGAGTCGAAGTAATGTATCTGAGTGGAGCTAAAGGAGTAAGAATAGTGGGCTAGGAGTCGAAGTAATGTGTCTGAGTGGAGCTAAAGGAGTAAGAATAGTGGGCTAGGAGTCGAAGTAATGTATCTGAGTAGAGCTGAAGGAGTAAGACTAGTTGGCTAGGAGTCGAAGTAATGTATCTGAGTAGAGCTAAAGGAGTAAGACTAGTTGGCTAGGAGTCGAAGTAATGTATCTGAGTGGAGCTAAAGGAGTAAGACTAGTGGGCTAGGAGTCGAAGTAATGTATCTGAGTGGAGCTAAAGGAGTAAGACTAGTTGGCTAGGAGTCGAAGCAATGTATCTGAGTAGAGCTAAAGGAGTAAGACTAGTTGGCTAGGAGTCGAAGTAATGTATCTGAGTGGAGCTGAAGGAGTAAGACTAGTTGGCTAGGAGTCGAAGTAATGTATCTGAGTAGAGCTGAAGGAGTAAGACTAGTGGGCTAGGAGTCGAAGTAATGTATCTGAGTGAAGCTAAAGGAGTAAGACTAGTTGGCTAGGAGTCGAAGTAATGTATCTGAGTAGAGCTAAAGGAGTAAGACTAGTTGGCTAGGAGTCGAAGTAATGTATCTGAGTGGAGCTAAAGGAGTAAGACTAGTGGGCTAGGAGTCGAAGTAATGTATCTGAGTAGAGCTAAAGGAGTAAGACTAGTGGGCTAGGAGTCGAAGTAATGTATCTGAGTAGAGCTAAAGGAGTAAGACTAGTTGGCTAGGAGTCGAAGTAATGTATCTGAGTAGAGCTAAAGGAGTAAGACTAGTGGGCTAGGAGTCGAAGTAATGTATCTGAGTGGAGCTAAAGGAGTAAGACTAGTTGGCTAGGAGTCGAAGTAATGTATCTGAGTAGAGCTAAAGGAGTAAGACTAGTTGGCTAGGAGTCGAAGTAATGTATCTGAGTGGAGCTAAAGGAGTAAGACTAGTTGGCTAGGAGTCGAAGTAATGTATCTGAGTAGAGCTAAAGGAGTAAGACTAGATAGCTAGGAGTCGAAGTAATGTATCTGAGTGGAGCTAAAGGAGTAAGACTAGTGGGCTAGGAGTCGAAGTAATGTATCTGAGTAGAGCTAAAGGAGTAAGACTAGTTGGCTAGGAGTCGAAGTAATGTATCTGAGTAGAGCTAAAGGAGTAAGACTAGATAGCTAGGAGTCGAAGTAATGTATCTGAGTGGAGCTAAAGGAGTAAGACTAGTTGGCTAGGAGTCGAAGTAATGTATCTGAGTAGAGCTAAAGGAGTAAGACTAGATAGCTAGGAGTCGAAGTAATGTATCTGAGTAGAGCTAAAGGAGTAAGACTAGATAGCTAGGAGTCGAAGTAATGTATCTGAGTGGAGCTAAAGGAGTAAGACTAGTGGGCTAGGAGTCGAAGTAATGTATCTGAGTAGAGCTAAAGGAGTAAGACTAGTTGGCTAGGAGTCGAAGTAATGTATCTGAGTAGAGCTATATAGTAAGACTAGTTGGCTTGGAGTCGAAGTAATGTATCTGAGTAGAGCTAAAGGAGTAAGACTAGTGGACTAGGAGTCGAAGTAATGTATCTGAGTGGAGCTAAAGGAGTAAGACTAGTTGGCTAGGAGTCGAAGTAATGTATCTGAGTGGAGCTAAAGGAGTAAGACTCGTTGGCTAGGAGTCGAAGTAATGTATCTGAGTGGAGCTAAAGGAGTAAGACTAGTGGGCTAGGAGTCGAAGTAATGTATCTGGATGGAGCTAAAGGAGTAAGATTAGTTGGCTAGGAGTCGAAGTAATGTATCTGAGTGGAGCTAAAGGAGTAAGACTAGTTGGCTAGGAGTCGAAGTAATGTATCTGAGTGGAGCTAAAGGAGTAAGACTAGTGGGCTAGGAGTCGAAGTAATGTATCTGAGTGGAGCTAAAGGAGTAAGACTCGTTGGCTAGGAGTCGAAGTAATGTATCTGAGTGGAGCTAAAGGAGTAAGACTAGTGGGCTAGGAGTCGAATTAATGTATCTGGATGGAGCTAAAGGAGTAAGATTAGTTGGCTAGGAGTCGAAGTAATGTATCTGAGTGGAGCTAAAGGAGTAAGACTAGATAGCTAGGAGTCGAAGTAATGTATCTGAGTAGAGCTAAAGGAGTAAGACTAGTGGGCTAGGAGTCGAAGTAATGTATCTGAGTGGAGCTAAAGGAGTAAGACTAGTTGGCTAGGAGTCGAAGTAATGTATCTGAGTGGAGCTAAAGGAGTAAGACTAGTTGGCTAGGAGTCGAAGTAATGTATCTGAGTGGAGCTAAAGGAGTAAGACTAGTGGGCTAGGAGTCGAATTAATGTATCTGGATGGAGCTAAAGGAGTAAGATTAGTTGGCTAGGAGTCGAAGTAATGTATCTGAGTGGAGCTGAAGGAGTAAGACTAGTTGGCTAGGAGTCGAAGTAATGTATCTGAGTAGAGCTGAAGGAGTAAGACTAGTGGGCTAGGAGTCGAAGTAATGTATCTGAGTGAAGCTAAAGGAGTAAGACTAGTGGGCTAGGAGTCGAAGTAATGTATCTGAGCAGAGCTAAAGGAGTAAGACTAGTTGGCTAGGAGTCGAAGTAATGTATCTGAGTAGAGCTAAAGGAGTAAGACTAGTGGGCTAGGAGTCGAAGTAATGTATCTGAGTGGAGCTAAAGGAGTAAGACTAGTTGGCTAGGAGTCGAAGTAATGTATCTGAGAGGAGCTAAAGGAGTAAGACTAGATAGCTAGGAGTCGAAGTAATGTATCTGAGTGGAGCTAAAGGAGTAAGACTAGTTGGCTAGGAGTCGAAGTAATGTATCTGAGTAGAGCTAAAGGAGTAAGACTAGATAGCTAGGAGTCGAAGTAATGTATCTGAGTAGAGCTAAAGGAGTAAGACTAGATAGCTAGGAGTCGAAGTAATGTATCTGAGTGGAGCTAAAGGAGTAAGACTAGTGGGCTAGGAGTCGAAGTAATGTATCTGAGTAGAGCTAAAGGAGTAAGACTAGTTGGCTAGGAGTCGAAGTAATGTATCTGAGTAGAGCTATATAGTAAGACTAGTTGGCTTGGAGTCGAAGTAATGTATCTGAGTAGAGCTAAAGGAGTAAGACTAGTGGACTAGGAGTCGAAGTAATGTATCTGAGTGGAGCTAAAGGAGTAAGACTAGTTGGCTAGGAGTCGAAGTAATGTATCTGAGTGGAGCTAAAGGAGTAAGACTCGTTGGCTAGGAGTCGAAGTAATGTATCTGAGTGGAGCTAAAGGAGTAAGACTAGTGGGCTAGGAGTCGAAGTAATGTATCTGGATGGAGCTAAAGGAGTAAGATTAGTTGGCTAGGAGTCGAAGTAATGTATCTGAGTGGAGCTAAAGGAGTAAGACTAGTTGGCTAGGAGTCGAAGTAATGTATCTGAGTGGAGCTAAAGGAGTAAGATTCGTTGGCTAGGAGTCGAAGTAATGTATCTGAGTGGAGCTAAAGGAGTAAGACTAGTGGGCTAGGAGTCGAATTAATGTATCTGGATGGAGCTAAAGGAGTAAGATTAGTTGGCTAGGAGTCGAAGTAATGTATCTGAGTGGAGCTAAAGGAGTAAGACTAGTTGGCTAGGAGTCGAAGTAATGTATCTGAGTGGAGCTAAAGGAGTAAGACTAGTTGGCTAGGAGTCGAAGTAATGTATCTGAGTGGAGCTAAAGGAGTAAGACTAGTGGGCTAGGAGTCGAAGTAATGTGTCTGAGTGGAGCTAAAGGAGTAAGACTAGATGGCTAGGAGTCGAAGTAATGTATCTGAGTGGAGCTAAAGGAGTAAGACTAGTTGGCTAGGAGTCGAAGTAATGTATCTGAGTGGAGCTAAAGGAGTAAGACTAGTTGGCTAGGAGTCGAAGCAATGTATCTGAGTGGAGCTAAAGGAGTAAGACTCGTTGGCTAGGAGTCGAAGTAATGTATCTGAGTGGAGCTAAAGGAGTAAGACTCGTTGGCTAGGAGTCGAAGTAATGTATCTGAGTGGAGCTAAAGGAGTAAGACTAGTGGGCTAGGAGTCGAAGTAATGTATCTGAGTGGAGCTCAAGGAGTAAGACTAGTGGGCTAGGAGTCGAATTAATGTATCTGGATGGAGCTAAAGGAGTAAGATTAGTTGGCTAGGAGTCGAAGTAATGTATCTGAGTAGAGCTAAAGGAGTAAGACTAGATGGCTAGGAGTCGAAGTAATGTATCTGAGTAGAGCTAAAGGAGTAAGACTAGTGGGCTAGGAGTCGAAGTAATGTATCTGAGTGGAGCTAAAGGAGTAAGACTAGTGGGCTAGGAGTCGAAGTAATGTATCTGAGTGGAGCTAAAGGAGTAAGACTCGTTGGCTAGGAGTCGAAGTAATGTATCTGAGTGGAGCTAAAGGAGTAAGACTAGTGGGCTAGGAGTCGAAGTAATGTATCTGAGTGGAGCTAAAGGAGTAAGACTAGTGGGTTAGGAGTCGAATTAATGTATCTGGATGGAGCTAAAGGAGTAAGATTAGTTGGCTAGGAGTCGAAGTAATGTATCTGAGTAGAGCTAAAGGAGTAAGACTAGATGGCTAGGAGTCGAAGTAATGTATCTGAGTGGAGCTAAAGGAGTAAGACTAGTGGGCTAGGAGTCGAAGTAATGTATCTGAGTAGAGCTAAAGGAGTAAGACTAGTGGGCTAGGAGTCGAAGTAATGTATCTGAGTAGAGCTAAAGGAGTAAGACTAGTTGGCTAGGAGTCGAAGTAATGTATCTGAGTAGAGCTAAAGGAGTAAGACTAGTTGGCTAGGAGTCGAAGTAATGTATCTGAGTGGAGCTAAAGGAGTAAGACTAGTGGGCTAGGAGTCGAAGTAATGTATCTGAGTAGAGCTAAAGGAGTAAGACTAGTGGGCTAGGAGTCGAAGTAATGTATCTGAGTAGAGCTAAAGGAGTAAGACTAGTTGGCTAGGAGTCGAAGTAATGTATCTGAGTAGAGCTAAAGGAGTAAGACTAGTGGACTAGGAGTCGAAGTAATGTATCTGAGTAGAGCTATATAGTAAGACTAGTTGGCTTGGAGTCGAAGTAATGTATCTGAGTGGAGCTAAAGGAGTAAGACTAGTTGGCTAGGAGTCGAAGTAATGTATCTGAGTAGAGCTAAAGGAGTAAGACTAGTGGACTAGGAGTCGAAGTAATGTATCTGAGTAGAGCTATATAGTAAGACTAGTTGGCTTGGAGTCGAAGTAATGTATCTGAGTGGAGCTAAAGGAGTAAGACTAGTTGGCTAGGAGTCGAAGTAATGTATCTGAGTGGAGCTAAAGGAGTAAGACTAGTGGACTAGGAGTCGGATTAATGTGTCTGAGTAGAGCTAAAGGAGTAAGACTAGTGGGCTAGGAGTCGAAGTAATGTGTCTGAGTGGAGCTAAAGGAGTAAGACTAGTGGGCTAGGAGTCGAATTAATGTATCTGGATGGAGCTAAAGGAGTACGATTAGTTGGCTAGGAGTCGAAGTAATGTATCTGAGTGGAGCTAAAGGAGTAAGACTAGTTGGCTAGGAATCGAAGTAATGTATCTGAGTGAAGCTAAAGGAGTAAGACTAGTGGGCTAGGAGTCGAAGTAATGTGTCTGAGTGGAGCAAAAGGAGTAAGACTAGTTGGCTAGGAGTCGAAGTAATGTATCTGAGTAGAGCTATATAGTAAGACTAGTTGGCTTGGAGTCGAAGTAATGTATCTGAGTAGAGCTAAAGGAGTAAGACTAGTGGACTAGGAGTCGAAGTAATGTGTCTGAGTGGAGCTGAAGGAGTAAGACTAGTTGGCTAGGAGTCGAAGTAATGTATCTGAGTGGAGCTAAAGGAGTAAGACTCGTTGGCTAGGAGTCGAAGTAATGTATCTGAGTGGAGCTAAAGGAGTAAGATTCGTTGGCTAGGAGTCGAAGTAATGTATCTGAGTGGAGCTAAAGGAGTAAGACTAGTGGGCTAGGAATCGAAGTAATGTATCTGAGTGGAGCTAAAGTAGTAAGACTAGTTGACTAGGAGTCGAAGTAATGTGTCTGAGTGGAGCTAAAGGAGTAAGACTAGTGGGCTAGGAGTCGAATTAATGTATCTGGATGGAGCTAAAGGAGTAAGATTAGTTGGCTAGGAGTCGAAGTAATGTATCTGAGTAGAGCTAAAGGAGTAAGACTAGTTGACTAGGAATCGAAGTAATGTATCTGAGTGGAGCTAAAGGAGTAAGACTAGTTGGCTAGGAGTCGAAGTAATGTGTCTGAGTGGAGCTAAAGGAGTAAGACTAGTTGGCTAGGAGTCGAAGTAATGTATCTGAGTGGAGCTAAAGGAGTAAGACTAGTGGGCTAGGAGTCGAAGTAATGTGTCTGAGTGGAGCTAAAGGAGTAAGACTAGTTCGCTAGGAATTGAAGTAATGTATCTGAGTGGAGCTAAAGGAGTAAGACTAGTGGGCTAGGAGTCGAAGTAATGTATCTGAGTGGAGCTAAAGGAGTAAGACTAATTGGCTAGGAGTCGAAGTAATGTATCTGAGTGGAACTAAAGGAGTAAGACTAGTGGGCTAGGAGTCGAAGTAATGTATATGAGTAGAGCTAAAGGAGTAAGACTAGTTGACTAGGAGTCGAAGTAATGTATCTGAGTGGAGCTAAAGGAGTAAGACTAGTTGGCTAGGAGTCGAAGTAATGTATCTGAGTGGAGCTAAAGGAGTAAGACTAGTTGGCTAGGAGTCGAAATAATGTATATGAGTAGAGCTAAAGGAGTAAGACTAGTTGGCTAGGAGTCGAAGTAATGTATCTGAGTGGAGCTACATGTGTACCAGTGTAATTTTGTTGCAATGAGCGAGGACTATAAAAATGAAATTCAGATGGTTGTTCTAGTACACAACAGACATCTCCATTAAAAAATAACTTGTTTTTGCCATGATATAGCTGAATATATTTTCGTTTGCCATCGTAAACAACAGGCACAGTTTCACCAATGACGACAAATCACGTTTTTTAGTGTATAGTCAACTTGTGGGATATAATTGCGAGTTTACATCTCCCTTAGAGAACACCGTTTATAGAGATAGTACACAGTTTCGCTACTGTGGAGAACAATATACCACTCCTTTACATCGTACCATGTAGATGAGCTTAGAGAACACCGCTTATAAAGATAGGACACAGCTTCGCTACTGTGGAGAACAATATACCACTCCTTTACATCGTACCATGTAGATGAGCTTAGAGAACACCGTTTATAGAGATAGGACACAGCTTCGCTACTGTGGAGAACAATATACCACTCCTTTACATCGTACCATGTAGATGAGCTTAGAGAACACCGTTTATAGAGATAGGACACACCTTCACTACTGTGGAGAACAATATACCACTCCTTTACATCGTACCATGTAGCTGAGCTTAGAGAACACCGTTTATAGAGATAGGACACAGCTTCGCTACTGTGGAGAACAATATACCACTCCTTTACATCGTACCATGTAGATGAGCTTATAGAACACCGTTTATAGAGATAGGACACAGCTTCGCTACTGTGGAGAACAATATACCACTCCTTTACATCGTACCATGTAGATGAGCTTAGAGAACACCGTTTATAGAGATAGGACACAGCTTCGCTACTGTGGAGAACAATATACCAATCCTTTACATCGTACCATGTAGCTGAGCTTAGAGAACACCGTTTATAGAGATAGGACACAGCTTCGCAACTGTGGAGAACAATATACCACTCCATTACATCGTACCATGTAGATGAGCTTAGAGAACGCCGTTTATAGAGATAGGACACAGCTTCGCTACTGTGGAGAACAATATACCACTCCTTTACATCGTACCATGTAGATGAGCTTAGAGAACACCGTTTATAAAGATAGGACACAGCTTCGCTGCTGTGGAGAACAATATACCACTCCTTTACATCGTACCATGTAGATGAGCTTAGAGAACACCGTTTATAGAGATAGGACACAGCTTCGCTACTGTGGAGAACAATATACCACTCCTTTACATCGTACCATGTAGATGAGCTTAGAGAACACCGTTTATAGGGATAGGACACAGCTTCGCTACTGTGGAGAACAATATACCACTCCTTTACATCGTACCATGTAGATGAGCTTAGAGAACACCGTTTATAGAGATAGGACACAGCTTCGCTACTGTGGAGAACAATATACCACTCCTTTACATCGTACCATGTAGATGAGCTTAGCGAACACCGTTTATAGAGATAAGACACAGCTTCGCTACTGTGGAGAACAATATACCACTCCTTTACATCGTACCATGTAGATGAGCTTAGAGAACACCGTTTATAGAGATAGGACACAGCTTCGCTACTGTGGAGAACAATATACCACTCCTTTACATCGTACCATGTAGATGAGCTTAGAGAACACCGTTTATAGAGATAGGACACAGCTTCGCTACTGTGGAGAACAATATACCACTCCTTTACATCGTACCATGTAGATGAGCTTAGAGAACACCGTTAATAGAGATAGGACACAGCTTCGCTACTGTGGAGAACAATATACCACTCCTTTACATCGTACCATGTAGATGAGCTTAGAGAACACCGTTTATAGAGATAGGACACAGCTTCGCTACTGTGGAGAACAATATACCACTCCTTTACATCGTACCATGTAGATGGGCTTAGAGAACACCGTTTATAGAGATAGGACACAGCTTCGCTACTGTGGAGAACAATATACCACTCCTTTACATCGTACCATGTAGATGAGCTTAGAGAACACCGTTTATAGAGATAGGACACAGCTTCGCTACTGTGGAGAACAATATACCACTCCTTTACATCGTACCCTGTAGATGAGCTTGGAGAACACCGTTTATAGAGATAGGACACAGCTTCGCTACTGTGGAGAACAATATACCACTCCTTTATATCGTACCCTGTAGATGAGCTTAGAGAACACCGTTTATAGAGATAGGACACAGCTTCGCTACTGTGGAGAACAATATACCACTCCTTTACATCGTACCATGTAGATGAGCTTAGAGAACACCGTTTATAGAGATAGGACCCAGCTTCGCTACTGTGGAGAACAATATACCACTCCTTTACATCGTACCCTGTAGATGAGCTTAGAGAACACCGTTTATAGAGATAGGACACAGCTTCGCTACTGTGGAGAACAATATACCACTCCTTTACATCGTACCCTGTAGATGAGCTTAGAGAACACCGTTTATAGAGATAGGACACAGCTTCGCTACTGTGGAGAACAATATACCACTCCTTTACATCGTACCCTGTAGATGAGCTTAGAGAACACCGTTAATAGAGATAGGACACAGCTTCGCTACTGTGGAGAACAATATACCACTCCTTTACATCGTACCCTGTAGATGAGCTTAGAGAACACCGTTTATAGAGATAGGACACAGCTTCGCTACTGTGGAGAACAATATACCACTCCTTTACATCGTACCATGTAGATGAGCTTAGAGAACACCGTTTATAGAGATAGGACACAGCTTCGCTACTGTGGAGAACAATATACCACTCCTTTACATCGTACCATGTAGATGAGCTTAGAGAACACCGTTTATAGAGATAGGACACAACTTCGCTACTCTGGAGAACAATATACCACTCCTTTACATCGTACCATGTAGATGAGCTTATAGAACACCGTTTATAGAGATAGGACACAGCTTCGCTACTGTGGAGAACAATATACCACTCCTTTACATCGTACCCTGTAGATGAGCTTAGAGAACACCGTTTATAGAGATAGGACACAGCTTCGCTACTGTGGAGAACAATATACCACTCCTTTACATCGTACCATGTAGATGAGCTTAGAGAACACCGTTTATAGAGATAGGACACAGCTTCGCTACTGTGGAGAACAATATACCACTCCTTTACATCGTACCCTGTAGATGAGCTTAGAGAACACCGTTTATAGAGATAGGACACAGCTTCGCTACTGTGGAGAACAATATACCACTCCTTTACATCGTACCATGTAGATGAGCTTAGAGAACACCGTTTATAGAGATAGAACACAGCTTCGCTACTGTGGAGAACAATATACCACTCCTTTACATCGTACCATGTAGATGAGCTTAGAGAACACCGTTTATAGAGATAGGACACAGCTTCGCTACTGTGGAGAACAATATACCACTCCTTTACATCGTACCCTGTAGATGAGCTTAGAGAACACCGTTTATAGAGATAGGACACAGCTTCGCTACTGTGGAGAACAATATACCACTCCTTTACATCGTACCATGTAGATGAGCTTAGAGAACACCGTTTATAGAGATAGGACACAGCTTCGTTACTGTGGAGAACAATATACCACTCCTTTACATCGTACCATGTAGATGAGCTTAGAGAACACCGTTTATAGAGATAGGACACAGCTTCGCTACTGTGGAGAACAATATACCACTCCTTTACATCGTACCATGTAGATGAGCTTAGAGAACACCGTTTATAGAGATAGGACACAGCTTCGCTACTGTGGAGAACAATATACCACTCCTTTACATCGTACCATGTAGCTGAGCTTAGAGAACACCGTTTATAGAGATAGGACACAGCTTCGCTACTGTGGAGATCAATATACCACTCCTTTACATCGTACCCTGTAGCTGAGCTTAGAGAACACCGTTTATAGAGATAGGACACAGCTTCGCTACTGTGGAGAACAATATACCACTCCTTTACATCGTACCCTGTAGATGAGCTTAGAGAACACCGTTTATAGAGATAGGACACAGCTTCGCTACTGTGGAGAACAATATACCACTCCTTTACATCGTACCCTGTAGATGAGCTTAGAGAACACCGTTTATAGAGATAGGACACAGCTTCGCTACTGTGGAGAACAATATACCACTCCTTTACATCGTACCATGTAGATGAGCTTAGAGAACACCGTTTATAGGGATATGACACAGCTTCGCTACTGTGGAGAACAATATACCACTCCTTTACATCGTACCATGTAGATGAGCTTAGAGAACACCGTTTATAGAGATAGGACACAGCTTCGCTACTGTGGAGAACAATATACCACTCCTTTACATCGTACCATGTAGCTGAGCTTAGAGAACACCGTTTATAGAGATAGGACACAGCTTCGCTACTGTGGAGAACAATATACCACTCATTTACATCGTACCATGTAGATGAGCTTAGAGAACACCGTTTATAGAGATAGGACACAGCTTCGCTACTGTGGAGAACAATATACCACTCCTTTACATCGTACCCTGTAGATGAGCTTAGAGAACACCGTTTATAGAGATAGGACACAGCTTCGCTACTGTGGAGAACAATATACCACTCCTTTACATCGTACCATGTAGATGAGCTTAGAGAACACCGTTTATAGAGATAGGACACAGCTTCGCTACTGTGGAGAACAATATACCACTCATTTACATCGTACCATGTAGATGAGCTTAGAGAACACCGTTTATAGAGATAGGACACAGCTTCGCTACTGTGGAGAACAATATACCACTCCTTTACATCGTACCCTGTAGATGAGCTTAGAGAACACCGTTTATAGAGATAGGACACAGCTTCGCTACTGTGGAGAACAATATACCACTCCTTTACATCGTACCATGTAGATGAGCTTAGAGAACACCGTTTATAGAGATAGGACACAGCTTCGCTACTGTGGAGAACAATATACCACTCCTTTACATCGTACCATGTAGATGAGCAATAACCTTAAATTCTATCTGATAAATACAATATGAATATCTTCTTTAAATCTCATTGTAACTTGGTTTTATATCTGTTTGGTGTTTAGCACCACCAACGATTGGTTTGGTTGGCTTGGTTGTATGGTGTTTAACGCCACTTTCAACGATGTTTCAGTTATATCGTGGCGGTCAGTTTTATTGGTGGAGGAAACCACCTACAAAAATGTACCTGTCGCAAGTCACTGACAAACTTTATCACATTATGTTGTACAACTCGCCCTGATCGAGACACCGATTGCATAGGTAGTTGTTAATCCAACTACCATGCAACCATATATTTAGGTATATTAACTGTGTATATCAGATGAGGGAGTATCAGAAATGTTTATAAACCACCTGGTAAATAATGAATCTGACTATTGATGCTAATGTTTTTATTCTGATTATAGTTTCATCAGATGATAAACAAGACGAAATTGACAGTGATGACTGGATCAGTAGTAGCGACGAAAGTACAGAATCTGAGATAGAAGAAGAAGAGGAAAGCTTTTTATGATTAGTTATCAATGACTACATTATGATTTTAGGTTGTTTTTTAATCAGACTGGATCTAAAATGAAATCGAGGCTGATAAAAAAATTGTCCATGTACGTCACTTCCTGTAGTTGCACTCGAAGAACTGTTTAATGTATTTGATAATTGCAATCGACATTTGCGTCAGTATCCAGTGTATAATTACCGTTTTGTTTTCTGTTTTATACATCATTGTAATGCGAAACTGACATATATAAATAAATCAATACATAGATATAAGTAAAACGTATCACTTTCAGATTTATATGGTATCACTCTTGTTTAACGACATGTTGATGTGTATGTGATACAGTTTGTCTGATTCATTTAGTCTAAGAATAAAGTACAATCAATACTTGAGTGTGTCAAAGTCGTCAGGACCGATATTATTAAGAGTACCCATGTTATTTGGTATAATAAAGCTGAAAGCTTCTATGGGCGAACCAAAGGGTCTGGGTGGTGAAAACCGTTGATTTCGAACTCACAACGTTAGTGGTGCTAGGCACTGAATGCATAGGTAGTTTTAAATCCAATTACCATACGATCACAATCACGATTAATATAAGTACAATTGCATCTTGCACAATACATATTCGTACAGCTAATACTAGTTAGTACAATTTATAAAAATACAGCTAATACTAGTTAATACAATTTATAAAAGTACAACTAATACTAGTTAATACAATTTATAAAAGTACAACTAATACTAGTTAGTACAATTTATAAAAGTACAGCTAATACTAGTTAATACAATTTATAAAAGTACAACTAATACTAGTTAATACAATTTATAAAAGTACAACTAATACTAGTTAATACAATTTATAAAAGTACAACTAATACTAGTTAATACAATTTATAAAAGTACAACTAATACTAGTTAATACAATTTATAAAAATACAGCTAATACTAGTTAATACAATTTATAAAAGTACAACTAATACTAGTTAATACAATTTATAAAAGTACAACTAATACTAGTTAGTACAATTTATAAAAATACAGCTAATACTAGTTAATACAATTTATAAAAGTACAACTAATACTAGTTAATACAATTTATAAAAGTACAACTAATACTAGTTAATACAATTTATAAACGTACAGCTAAAATTAGAACAACACATATTAGTAATATTAATGTTAGAATAATTAATAATTACTAATACTAGTTAGTACAATTTATAAACGTACAGCTAAAATTAGAACAACACATATTAGTAATATTAATGTTAGAATAATTAATAATTACTAATACTAGTTAGTACAATTTATAAAAGTACAGCTAATACTAGTTAGTACAATTTATAAATGTACAGCTAAAATTAGAACAACACATATTAGTAATATTAATGTTAGAATAATTAATAATTACTAATACTAGTTAGTACAATTTATAAAAGTACAGCTAAAATTAGAACAACACATATTAGTAATATTAATGTTAGAATAATTAATAATTACTAATACTAGTTAGTACAATTTATAAAAGTACAGCTAATACTAGTTAGTACAATTTATAAAAGTACAGCTAAAATTAGAACAACACATATTAGTAATATTAATGTTAGAATAATTAATAATTACTAATACTAGTTAGTACAATTTATAAAAGTACAGCTAATACTAGTTAGTACAATTTATAAACGTATAACTAATACTAGTTAGTACAATTTATAAACGTACAGCTAAAATTAGAACAACACATATTAGTAATATTAATGTTAGAATAATTAATAATTACTAATACTAGTTAGTACAATTTATAAAAGTACAACTAATACTAGTTAGTACAATTTATAAAAGTACAGCTAAAATTAGAACAACACATATTAGTAATATTAATGTTAGAATAATTAATAATTACTAATACTAGTTAGTACAATTTATAAAAGTACAGCTAAAATTAGAACAACACATATTAGTAATATTAATGTTAGAATAATTAATAATTACTAATACTAGTTAGTACAATTTATAAAAGTACAGCTAAAATTAGAACAACACATATTAGTAATATTAATGTTAGAATAATTAATAATTACTAATACTAGTTAGTACAATTTATAAAAGTACAACTAATACTAGTTAGTACAATTTATAAAAGTACAGCTAAAATTAGAACAACACATATTAGTAATATTAATGTTAGAATAATTAATAATTACTAATACTAGTTAGTACAATTTATAAAAGTACAACTAATACTAGTTAGTACAATTTATAAAAGTACAGCTAAAATTAGAACAACACATATTAGTAATATTAATGTTAGAATAATTAATAATTACTAATACTAGTTAGTACAATTTATTAAAGTACAGCTAAAATTAGAACAACACATATTAGTAATATTAATGTTAGAATAATTAATAATTACTAATACTAGTTAGTACAATTTATAAAAGTACAACTAATACTAGTTAGTACAATTTATAAAAGTACAGCTAAAATTAGAACAACACATATTAGTAATATTAATGTTAGAATAATTAATAATTACTAATACTAGTTAGTACAATTTATAAAAGTACAGCTAAAATTAGAACAACACATATTAGTAATATTAATGTTAGAATAATTAATAATTACTAATACTAATACACAAAAGAATAGTACAATTAATATTAGCACGTCTAACACTTAGGCAAGTGGTGTCGGTGGCGTTTTGATCCAATTGATAATGCCATTGAGTGGTTAATTGATTGATTGGTTGATTAATATCAGTCAAAGGAGACTAAGGTTCTAACCATTTTAATTTTGTTTTTGACAGTGTTCATATATTAGGTATATTAGACAATCTACTTTCGGCTTAATTACCAAATGTAAGTTCCATTATAATTTAGCGTGTGACAATGCAATTACTTTCTGAATAATGGTGAGAAAGGCATTTTAAGAAGATCTAAAACAAATGACATTTACCTTTAATATCTTGAGCTTTATTGATATATTACGTTTATCTTCTTATAAAGGTGTGTGTATAACTATAATGTTATGTAACTAATATATCAATATTACCTTGCTGGGGACATTCTGTGTAAATCTATATCTTTTTACAAAACAATATGTTTTTGAGCGCATGCTGGGCGGTATATTGGATTGTTAAAAAAATAATAAATACAGATACAATAAATAATACACGAGATCCCTACAAAACGAATTGGAGTAAAGACGAACCGAAAATCGTTTTTGCAGAAATCTTGGCGGAGAGCACAACACGGAACAAAAACCACGAATACATGTAATGAACAACACGAACCCAACTAATAAACTGGAGGTGATCTCTGAGCTACTCTGGAAATGTAAGCATCTCGTGCTTCTTAAGTGACATGTGTTGTGTTACTCTTGTTACACTTCCGGTTATAAGTCATGAATGAGGAAATGAGTCAGTTGTGATTACGACAAACGGAACATATTCGTGGTCATTTGTTTCACATATATTCCGTAACGGTTAACTTAGTCATGGCGGTGACCGTAAATCTTTAAAAGTGATAACATCAACTTAATCACTAAGAACCGTTGGTTCAAGAAGAGTTTGAAGATACCAAAGGGGTAAGCAGAATTCGTATATCACAGAAGAACAGACAACACAATGGCCAAAAGATACCAAAGGGGTAAGCAGAATTCGTATATCACAGAAGAACAGACAACACAATGGCCAAAAGATACCAAAGGGGTAAGCAGAATTCGTATATCACAGAAGAACAGACAACACAATGGCCAAAAGATACCAAAGGGGTAAGCAGAATCCGTATATCACAGAGGAACAGACAACACAATGGCCAAAAGATACCAAAGGGGTAAGCAGAATCCGTATATCACAGAAGAACAGACAACACAATGGCCAAAATGAAAAGGACAAAGGGACAAACACCGATCTACAAAACATACACATAAAACTAAAGATCGAGTAACACAAATCCCACTAAAAAGCAGGGGTGAATTCAGATGCTTCCTTACTAGCAGCAACTCTCTGACATGAAACAAAAGCTCTGGAATATCGGATCAACTGAGAGATAAATTCTCCATATGTAGGTGCTGCTGGAATGTTGCGACATATAAGCGGAAATGCAATTTCTTTTGTCATAAGGTTTCGTTCGTAAGCGGCAGTCACTGTCAATTTCCATGTATGGGTCAAGACATGAAGTAGACCTAGCTCTAACTGTGGAATCCTTTATTTCAATCTCAATGAGACGGATGCGATCGACATAATCTCCAAACATTGAATTATTTAGTAAAAGGATCAAACTAACTTCTTTTTTGCTTGTCTTAAGATCCCCCTGTATGAAGTCTGCATCATACGTATGAATGAATCAGTCGGTGAGAATTTGAAGCACAGTTGGTACTCATTGATATGATAACTGTCTTGAAAAATACGTTCACCAATTATAAAAAAAACTTGAGTACACAAACACGATATTGTTAGAGGCCTTGCATTCAGGTACAAAAACATATATGTCATGGAGGTCAGACAGTGTTATTGCTCATAGACACATTTATTTTTTAATTCTGCTTTGTACCAACGACCCCACATCTTTAATCCATTCGGAAAGAGTATCTATGTCTTCTCTGTCACGTGTTGTCCATTGTCTGGCATAATTGTCGACAGAATCCAAAAGAATGTTAAAACTATGATTCCAATTCATGGATTTACCTTATGATATAATCAAAACATGCATCCAAAGAAAACGTCAGTCTTTTCTTTTTTTCTTTTTCTTTTTTAATTATAGCCATGTCTGAATAACAAAATTATTACTTGATGAATTTCAGCTATTTTTCTACCACTATTTTATATCTAAAGAGCAATGAATGAGTACTTGGATGAGATCTACTGTCTATTTCATTTACATTTCCGTAGACTGGTAAACGAAATTGCAGGAAACAATCTAACTTCGCAGAGTGTTTCTAAGTCAATTTTACCCTTTATGTGTCATCAATCATGCACCGTACATTTCTTAAATTTTTTCAATGGTTTCTTTTGTTTGGGCTCGATAATGATGCAATATAATTTAAAATCTTATGCAACACAATTGTTCTTCCGTTATCTGTGCACACCAGTTAAGGAACATGCATTGATAGAAGTTCATGATGGATTGATTGTTTTTAACGTCATAACAACAATAATACATCTTGAAGCTATAAATCTGGCAAAAGGGGCGAAAAGCTTAGAGATAAAAGATGATATAATGGATTTGCAAGTTCTGCGAACACGATGCACTAACACTTTCGGTCCTTTCCTCATTCATGATTTATCACGGGGTTTGTAACTAGACTTGCGTCCGACAAGTGTCACTAGTGGGGCAGACACTGTTTACCCTTCCGGAGCACCTGAGATCACTCCCGCTTTTTTTAGTTTTATGTGTATGTTTTGTAGATCGTTGTTTCTCCTTTGTACTTTTTTTGGCCATTGTGTTGTCTGTCCTTCTTCGATATACGGATTCTTATTACCCCTTTGGCGTCTTGAAACTCTTCTTACGTTTGTGTATCTGACTATAACACCGCAATCATTAGACGTCTGTATTGGTAACGTAGAAACGAAGAAGTAACCATCAGACGTCTGTGTTGGTAGCGTGGAAACGAAGAAGTAACCATCAGACGTCTGTGTTGGTAATGTGGAAACGAAGAAGTAACCATCAGACGTCTGTGTTGGTAGCGTGGAAACGAAGAAGTAACCATCAGACGTCTGTGTTGGTAACGTAGAAACGAAGAAGTAACCATTAGACGTCTGTGTTGGAAACGTAGAAACGAAGAAGTAACCATCAGATGTCTGTGTTGGTAGCGTGGAAACGAAGAAGTAACCATCAGACGTCTGTGCTGGTAACGTGGAAACGAAGAAGTAATCATCAGACGTCTGTGTTGGTAGCGTGGAAACGAAGAAGTAACCATCAGACGTCTGTGTTGGTAGCGTGGAAACGAAGAAGTAACCATCAGACGTCTGTGTTGGTAACGTGGAAACGAAGAAGCAACCATCAGACATCTGTGTTGGTAGCGTGGAAACTAAGAAGTAACCATCAGACGTCTGTGTTGGTAGCGTGGAAGCGAAAAAGTAACCATCAGACGTCTGTGTTGGTAACGTGGAAACGAAGAAGTAACCATCAGACGTCTGTGTTGGTAACGTGGAAACGAAGAAGTAACCATCAGACGTCTGTGTTGGTAACGTGGAAACGAAGAAGTAACCATCAGACGTCTGTGTTGGTAGCGTGGAAACGAAGAAGTAACCATCAGACGTCTGTGTTGGTAACGTGGAAACGAAGAAGTAACGATCTTATGTCTGGGTATATAATCTGACTAAAACACCGCAACCATCAGACGTCTGTGTTGGTAGCGTGGAAACGAAGAAGTAACCATCAGACGTCTGTGTTTTGTGTAGCGTGGAAACGAAGAAGTAACCATCAGACGTCTGTGTTGGTAGCGTGGAAACGAAGAAGTAACGATCTTATGTCTGGGTATGTAATCTGACTAAAACACCGCAACCATCAGACGTCTGTGTTGGTAACGTCGAAACGAAGAAGTAACCATCAGACGTCTGTGTTGGTAGCGTGGAAACGAAGAAGTAACGATCTTATGTCTGGGTATATAATCTGACTAAAACACCGCAACCATCAGACGTCTGTGTTGGTAACGTGGAAACGAAGAAGTAACCATCAGACGTCTGTGTTGGTAGCGTGGAAACGAAGAAATAACCATCAGACGTCTGTGTTGGTAGCGTGGAAACGAAGAAGTAACGATCTTATGTCTGGGTATATAATCTGACTAAAACACCGCAACCATCAGACGTCTGTGTTGGTAGCGTGGAACCGAAGAAGTAACCATCAGACGTATGTGTTGGTAGCGTGGAAACGAAGAAGTAACCATCAGACGTTTGTGTTGGTAGCGTGGAAACGAAGAAGTAACGATCTTATGTCTGGGTATATAATGGAGAGGAAATGCATTCTACACGTGTGTTTTATAAATGAACAAAACACACATTAAACACATATTTGTTGAAAGGAGAGGAATGGCAGCGGATGCTCTTTGTTGAGACGTTGCAACCACTAGCCGAATACATTATGTCGTATTTAAATACGGGGCCGTCGTGATCTTAATCGTATGGTAGTTGGATTTTCAATTACCTAAACAATTAGTGTCTATCATCACTAACGTTGTGAGTTCAAATCCCGATCATGGCGAGGTGTACTGGATACAACATTATGTGATAAAGTTTGACAGTGACTAGCGGTGATTTTCTCTGGGTACTCAGGTTTCTTCCACCAATAAAACTGACCGCCACGATATAACTGAAATTTTGTTGAAAGTGGCGTTAAATACCATAACCATAACCTGTTTTTAAATATAGTCAGATTTATTTTGGTTTTGTTGATATACAGAAGAATTTTCATTTAACACGTGTAGATATAATAAAGAGGAAGAACATGCATTGGTCAAAACTGAAAAAATCTAATTCAAAGTGGAATTCTGCAAAACTCAAATTGATGAAGCAATTAAAGATAAAACTCCAAGAAGTAATTTAGAAAACCATCATTTCTATCCTTTAATGTTTTCTATTCGTCTTCTAGTAATTTCTTAGAATTAACCACCCATCTTATTGATTAAGTGATCAAATAAATGTCGTAAAACGTCAATAGTCGTAATCAAACGAATGTCACAAATGTTGGGTTTTCCTTCCGTTTAAGAGTCAGACGAATTTTAAAACTTTGCACTGTTGACCGTTCCCGTGTTTCAACTCATAGAGCTGTACAGCAGACTATCTGATGCCTGATAGAGAATGTAATGTTATAATACGGTAAATTTGATATAGCGGGTGCTGTGTTTGAAAAATGCGATACTTCCTGGACGTTAACGCCCTATTTTGAAGATTTATACGAGTATTCGCATTGTAACCGATACACAAGGCTGTCTCATCTGTATGATTATTATGAATCTTTGAACTGGTGCACCTCCTGAATATGCATGTAATATTTGCCTCTGGACGCGAAGCACCCGACAATGAAACCTCTGAGTGCTAAGCAACCGGCAATCATTCAATCGCTTTAGCAGGGGAAATTTTATTTACCTGAATGAAAATATTTATATTTGAAAAATAGAATAATTCGATTAATGAACACCATAGTCAGTCTGACTGATTAATGTTTCATTCTTAAATATCTAACAATTGGATCGGACACAAGCTATACTCTTTGATTTTCTCTGTAAAATTTATAGGAGTTTTGTCCCTTTAAGTCAAAATGGATACCTAGCAATTTATAATTTCTCGACAAGTTCCAGAATAAATGTAATTCTGTTCTGGCAATAATATATCTGAACATCATTTTCTTGAGCTAATCTATATAGCTTCTGCTTTGGCAATATTTATTCTTAATCCAGCACATTCCATAAGTTTGTAAAATAACTTTAGAGTTATCTAAAGATCTTGGGTCATTCTCCATAACTAAAGATGAATCATCTCCATACTGACTTAGTCATTTATCTTAATGCAATTTATATTTGGATCTTTTTTTATAGCAGGGCATGAAAGCTTTAAAATAAAAATAAATAAATAAGACGATAAAGGATCCTTTTGCCCCCCCCCGCCCCCCCCCCCCCCCCCCCGCTCTAAAGTTAAGAACTCGGTCATGTGTCTATTGTTCAAAACAGATCTACTGATATCGCAGTAAAAAGTTTTAATCTATTTTAGAAATACTGGTCCAAAACCATAAGATTCAAGAACACTTTCAATGAATGACTACTCAACAGTATCAAATGTCTTTTCAAAGTCCACCAACAGTAAAATACCTGTAATGTCCTCCTCCTCCATCTTATCGATGAGATCATAAATATAAATAATTCTAGTACATTCACCTATATATCTACCCTTTAAGAATCTCTTTTGAGTTTGACTAATTATGTTTTGTAATATGGGTTTGACTCTATTTGCTTTACTAGCTGATGCTATTTTGAAATCTACACATACTAGGGTAATGGGCGCCAGTTTTTTAAATACAATATAGATATCCCCTCTTTTATAATACATGTGATTAGACCTTGGTGTTGGCTAGTAGAAAATGTTCCTTTATCTATACTTTCATTCAAGCATTTCATTAAAAAGTATCTCAATGTCAATCCAAAAATATTATTAAATGAAACAGTGAATCAATCTCAATTGTTCATCTTTTTCAATGAGGCAAGACATTCCTGGACCTTCACAAAAGTTTACTTCATCGGTACCAGGTTTTATTATAAAAGTGTTATTATCATTAACAAATATCTGTGAGATGGCTTTATACAGGGCTTTGTACTAGTATACAATATATTATAAAAATCTTCACCCTTTGCTTGACAATTGGCCTTTGCTTGCATGATAATACTATTTATATTTTCCTCACGAATAATTTAAATTTCAGACTATTTTTTTTCTTTCTCATCACGAATCGCTTCTGATAATTTTTCTGTATATTGTTTATCAAGTACATACAGTTTTTCTGTATATTGTTTATCAAGTACATATAATTTTTTTGTATATTGTTTATCAAGTACATATAGTTTTTCTGTTTATTGTTTATCAAGTACATATAGTTTTTCTGTATGTTGTTTATCAAGTACATATAGTTTGTCTGTATATTGTTTATCAAGTACATATAGTTTTTCTGTATATTGTTTATCAAGTACATATAGTTTTTCTGTATATTGTTTATCAAATACATATAGTTTTTCTGTATATTGTTTATCAAGTACATATAGTTTTTCTGTATATTGTTTATCAAGTACATATAGTTTTTCTGTATGTTGTTTATCAAGTACATATAATTTTTCTGTATATTGTTTATCAAGTACATATAATTTTTCTATATATTGTTTATCAAGTACATATAATTTTTCTGTATATTGATTATCAAGTACATATAATTGTTCTGTATATTGTTTATCAAGTACATATAATTTTTCTGTATATTGTTTATCAAGTACATATAATTGTTCTATATATTGTTTATCAAGTACATATAATTTTTCTGTCTGTTGTTTATCAAGTACAAATAATTGTTCTGTATATTGTTTATCAAGTACATATAATTTTTCTGTATATTGTTTATCAAGTACATATAATTGTTCTGTATATTGTTTATCAAGTACATATAATTTTTCTGTTTATTGTTTATCAAGTACATATAATTTTTCTGTATATTGTTTATCAAGTACATATATTTTTTCTATATATTGCTTATCAAGTACATATAATTTTTCTGTTTATTGTTTATCAAGTACATATAATTTTTCTATATATTGTTTATCAAGTACATATAATTGTTCTGTATATTGTTTATCAAGTACATATAATTTTTCTGTATATTGTTTATCAAGTACATATAATTTTTCTGTATATTGTTTATCAAGTACATATATTTTTTCTATATATTGCTTATCAAGTACATATAATTTTTCTGTTTATTGTTTATCAAGTACATATAATTTTTCTATATATTGTTTATCAAGTACATATAATTGTTCTGTATATTGTTTATCAAGTACATATATTTTTTCTATATATTGTTTATCAAGTACATATCATTTTTCTGTATATTGTTTATCAAGTACATATAATTGTTCTGTATATTGTTTATCAAGTACATATAATTTTTCTGTATATTGTTTATGAAGTACATATAATTTTTCTGTATATTGTTTATCAAGTACATATAATTTTTCTATATATTGTTTATCAAGTACATATAATTTTTCTGTATATTGTTTATCAAGTACATATAATTGTTCTGTATATTGTTTATCAAGTACATATAGTTTTTCCTGTAACTCGTTTTCTTTCTTTTTTTCTTTTTGTCTTTTTTTAAAGGATGAAAACGATATAGCTGAACCTCTAATTTTCATTTTTATCATTTCCCAAAATAACTTTCACTTTAAAAATAAAATATCCCTCATGTAAAAGACTATTATTGCCATGTACCTCTTCCCTGGTAATGTTAATGTTATACTAACAAGAGAATGATCTGATCTATGACTAATACCAATTGTTGATGATGCAACAAATGATCCTATATCAGTTGTTGCTGCTTTGACAACTATTTTACATATTTTGTTCAAGTATTGTTATAAATACTGTTATAGTGACAGCCGGAAACTTTGAGCCGTAATGAAAGGGGGGGGTTTGGCGCTTTAAAATCTGATTCAACCCACCATTTCTTTAGAAATGCCTGTACCAAGTCAGGGTCATTACGGTTTTCACAGTTTTCCGGTTGTTGACTGATTATGTCTGTTTATATATTTATGAGTTTTGACTTTCCCTTTGTAAGATTGTTCGGAGTTCGGTAATTTTCTTATTACCCTTATTTAAAAGAAAATAATCTAAGCGACTTTGTTTTTAGATGGTCCTCTCCATGAACAATTTCTATCATTTTAATGTTGTTCTCTCCAAATGTCTATTAAGTCTAAATGATTTATCATTGAATGTAATCTCAGTTTTGAGTTGGCTTCATTAAATTGTAATATTTCCCTCTTTTCAATTAAATTGTAATATTTCCCTTTTTTCAATTAAATTGTAATATTTCCCTTTTTTCAATTAAATTGTAATATTTCCTTTTTTTCACTTAAATTGTAATATTTCCCTTTTTTCACTTAAATTGTAATATTTCTTTTTTTTAACTTAAATTGTAATATTTCCCTTTTTTCACTTCAATTGTAATATTTCCCTTTTTTCACTTAAATTGTAATATTTCCCTTTTTCCACTTAAATGACTGATGAGTTGGTAAAACTATTAATTTTTTATTGAAGCCTCCTTTCGTCTCTTATTGATATCTCTCTCATTAAATCGACAAAATGAGAAGCAGACAAATTTCAATAACATTTGATAATTAAGATAATCATTCATGTCATTGTCGCAATTAAAAACTAATTTTCTGGTCAATTCTCCCGGAATTAAATCTGGTACTCACGATATAGATTACAAACAGCTGATAGTGATAATAAACATAATTAACCAACCAATTAATAAATAATGTATTAGGATTATATGATTTATTCGTGATATAATGACATGTGTACGTGTTGAAATATGACACAGATTATATGATTTAGTGATATAGTGACATGTGTACGTGTTGTAATATGACACACAAATCACGCTTCATGATAGTTTATATTATATGCAGTGAAGCTTCAAATTTCCAAAATGTCCAGTTAATTTTGATGTGTAGAATAGCACCCATCATCCCGTCATCAAGGTACAATTCTTCCAACAGGGATACTTGATCGCCGAATGTAAGGACGAAAGTATTGTTCATCAGATGTAAGGACGAAAGTATTGTTCATCAGATGTAAGGACGAAAGTATGGTTCGTCAGATATAAGGACGAAAACAGTGTTAATCGGATTCCAAGCACATGGGACCTACGTATCACAAATGTTACAATTTACTTCTTCTTGAACTGTATCAAATAAAATATTAAAAAAAACAAATATACTACCCCGTCGGAACTGAAGCAACACGACGTGTACCACTAGTTGAGCAGGAGATGTGTTCCCTTCTGGTGCACCCGTATTGTTCAATCTTTAGTTTTCTGTATAGTGTGTTGTAGATGGTTGTTTGTGCTTTTGTCTTGTTTCTTTTGACCATTTTGTTGTCTGTCCTTCTTAGATTTATGGATTCTGATTACCCTTTGGTATCTCCAAACTCTTCTTCCAAATCCAATAGAACAATCATAGAAAGAGGCAAAATGGAAACCCCTAACAAACACATATATGACTGGTCTATTTACTGGCTTGGTACAGGCTCTTCAATAAAAAGGAGCGGGGTAATGCTATTTAATGGGCTCAAATCTTGATATTTGTACCAATGATATTTTGTCTCTTACTAATTGCACTTTGTTCTATTTCCGAATTAATTTGTTTACTGTTTCGATGTTACTGACAAATGCATTCACAGTGATGTATTATTTAATTTCAAGAGAGCTATTTGTTTACCTTTGCAAATTATTATTCTTCTTCTGAACAATTTGTTCATTGTGCTAACATTTTCTCCTACAATTGTATTAGTTCAAATATTTGATTTCAATTAAAGTATAAACGCTATTGCGTCATACATGTAGTCTAACACCAAAAACAAATACCTCATCAATTAAATCACAAATATCAAACGCAATTTGGGTGAATTGAAAAATGATGAATGTACCATTTGGAAAATATATGCAATATTTATACCACGATTTAACAATCGAACACGAAGTGTTAGATATTTTAACCGTTTAATTAGATCAAAGGAAAATGAGACGATAATAAACGATGGATTTTCATATAGTGAAAATGTATAAAGATAAGAAGGTTATTACCCTTATTCATGTCACAACACTTGTTAATTGTATGCATAATAGAGAAAACGTAATATATTTTATATATGATATCCCTCTGTATCCTGTATAATGACTTGTTTAACTTAATACATGTATAGCTGTTATTGTAACAGAAGAGGAATACATTACATTGTTACTATTATTGTCTAAATGTCAATTCATTTAAATTTACAGGTGTTATTTGTATATTAGTCTGTGTTAAAATACAGCAATACAAAATAACAAACAGAGAACATTTATAATAAACAAATATAAGGTTATGATTATGTATATTATTAGCAACTTTCAACACTATTTCAGTCATGTCCTGTCTGTTTATTGTATTGGTTAAAAATGCAAACGTATTCTATTGACCTTTCGCAAGACGAGGTCAATCGTCATTACATCCAGTTATATCGAGTGTACCTTGCACTGTCAGGGAGTGTAGCTATAGAAACGGTTGATTAAAGATGTTATGAGTATCATACGATCGTAAGCAAACATCAGCAGATGTTAGAAATGGAAACAAACCATATGGTTTAATAGTAGTACAATTTATAACCCTTCATTTGGAACACTACTATTTTTATATTTTTATAGCCACTATCATTTCAGTAATGAGGTATACAATCACGACAGGTTCATTCACTGAGTTCAGGTTTGTTTACTTATCTTCAGTGAAAAACATTACACAAAAATACCACGCTGTCGGGATAGTTCTAAAATCTACTCGACAAATTGTAGAAAGATAGTTGATGACATATCGATGTTTTGTCCGCGAACTAAACCCTCTAAAAATAGAATAACAATTACTAAAAGTGGTGTTAGGTAAGCATTCATTAGATCAATGCATTTAGCTATTGTTCAGACTATTTTCAATAAATAAAAATATGGATATCGAGTTGTAGGCTGAAGCATTCCTAATGAAAATACTAAGTACATGACAACATTTTTCCGTCGTTCCTTACATCATCAAGTAGAATTGTTTCCAGTTAGTAGACGTGATGACTTATACGAAGCCAAATGGTGAATTTTAAAATGTTTTCTTTGACTTCTAGTATTTCTCCAGAAGAACCCCTGAAGCACCTAAATTCTCTGCTGCATGGTATATGCCCCATATTCGCTGGTTGTGCAGGACGAAGCAAATAAACAAATCGCCTGATGAAGGATCATGTAGCTTGTTAGAAGTTGTCGCGTTGCTAAGCCGTATCCTATTTGTCCTGTGACGAACTATATTTCAACCCAAAAGTCCATCCTAGTGCCACCTCTTTACTTACAATTTTATTTTTCTAAATTCGTTCACGTCATGAATTTACGCTCACTTGATGTACACATTTTTAAATAAAAATCAAACAATATTATAGCAGTTGAAGTATAAATAGATAGCTACATGCATTATATAGTGCATGGCAATTCTATCAATTCATTGACAATGTAATGCAAGCGGATGGACTAGTCGATGAACTAGCTTTCATTTTAATTTAATTGAAAGCTATGTAATAAGTGAAGAAAGCATATTTTTTACCAATTTATATAACTTAGAATAATAATCAAATAAATACGAAAGCACATGCAACTATGTCCCTCCGTAATTGACCATAATGTCTTCTTCTTTCTAAATAAGGGTAATAACAAAATTACCGAACTCCGAGCAATCTTACAAAGGGAAAGTCAAAACTCATAAGTATATAAACAGACAAAATCAGTCAACAACCGGAAAACTGTGAAAACCGTAATGACCCTGACTTGGTACAGGTATTTCTAAAGAAATGGTGGGTTGAATCAGATTTTAAAGCGCCAAACCTCCCGCTTTCATTACGGCTGTCACTATAACAGTATTTAAAACAATACTGGAACAAAATAGGTAAAATAGTTGTCAAAGCAGTACCAAACCCAGTGAAGCAAATGTCAAAAACAATTTTACGTCACACGTTGATAAAAAAATTTTTTTTACATTTTTGTTGACTTCCTTACCTTTATACATTTTCACTATATGAAAATGCATCGTTTGTCATCATCTTTGCAGAGATGGAATATATTTCGACAAGAACTTGGTATCGGAATATAAACTTTTTAAGAGATCGAATAAGGCGAATCTTTTAATAGCCCTGGTCCAGTAGCCTGTTTCTCAGTTGAAGATGACGTTTCAGGAAATCAGAATAATTGCTACTGGCCCTTGCATATCGAATCAATTGCGAGATGTAAACACCATATGCAGGAGAAGATGGTATATTGCTGCACATATATGGAAAATTTATGATTTTAAAATTGAAGTCGTCCCGTTTATCATAGATTTTAGTACTGAGTTGACCACTGTCGTCAAATTCGAGGTATAAGTCCAAAAATGATGTTGTATCTGTGGTCTCTTTAACTTCCAGCTCTGGAGGATATATCAATGGAAGAAATTCTGCAAATCTAGAATTATTGATAGATAAAACGTCATCAATATACCTGTATGTGAAATCAAAGGCTCTAGCCTCATGAATTATCTTATCTTTTACAAGCTTTTGAAGAAACTCCGACTCATATGAGTATAAAAATAAATCGGCTAGAAGAGGGGCACAATTCGTACCCATTGGTATGCCGACGACCTGCTGAAACAGTGTCCCTCTAAAGGAGACAAATATGTTATCGATGAGGAACTCCAGCATACTGATCACTTGTTCCTCGGAGTAGCATGTTTTACCTTTTTGAATTTTGCTTGAAATATATGTGGAATTGTAGCCTAACACAGCAAATTTTGAGCCATAGTTTCTATGACTGAAAGCTTCGTGAATTGTTTCTTTTAAACGGGTTTTTAATTTGTCATGCGGTAGGGTGGTATATAGAGTTGAAAAATCAAAAGTTTTGATGGAGGATACCTGAGAGAAAGATCTTGATCTAAGATTATCCAAAAGATCTTTAGAGTTTTTCAAAATCCACATGTGATTTATGCCACTACGCGAGTAAACAGTTTCACAATATTTTTGAGTCTTTTCGTAAATAGTATTGCCCCTCCGTAATTGACCATAATGTCTCTTTTTCTCTAAATTAAGTCATTTTGTAAATGGTATTGTCCCTCCGTAATTGACCATAATGTCTCTTTTTCTCTAAATTAAGTCTTTTTGTAAATGGTATTGTCCCTCCGTAATTGACCATAATGTCTCTTTTCTCTAAATTAAGTCTTTTTGTAAATGGTATTGTCCCTTCGTAATTGACGATAATGTCTCTTTTTCTCTAAATTAAGTCTTTTTGTAAATGGTATTGTCCCTCCGTAATTGACCATAATGTCTCCTTTTCTCTAAATTAAGTCTTTTTGTAAATGGTATTGTCCCTTCGTAATTGACCATAATGTCTCCTTTACTCTAAATTAAGTCTTTTTGTAAATGGTATTGTCCCTTCGTAATTGACGATAATGTCTCTTTTTCTCTAAATTAAGTCTTTTTGTAAATGGTATTGTCCCTCCGTAATTGACCATAATGTCTCCTTTTCTCTAAATTAAGTCTTTTTGTAAATGGTATTGTCCCTCCGTAATTGACCATAATGTCTCCTTTTCTCTAAATTAAGTCTTTTTGTAAATGGTATTGTCCCTCCGTAATTGACCATAATGTCTCCTTTTCTCTAAATTAAGTCTTTTTTGTAAATGGTATTGTCCCTTCGTAATTGACGATAATGTCTCTTTTTCTCTAAATTAAGTCTTTTTGTAAATGGTATTGTTCCTCCGTAATTGACCATAATGTCTCTTTTTCTCTAAATTAAGTCTTTTTGTAAATGGTATTGTCCCTCCGTAATTGACCATAATGTCTCCTTTTCTCTAAATTAAGTCTTTTTGTAAATGGTATTGTCCCTTCGTAATTGACCATAATGTCTCTTTTTCTCTAAATTAAGTCTTTTTGTAAATGGTATTGTCCCTCCGTAATTGACCATAATGTCTCCTTTTCTCTAAATTAAGTCTTTTTGTAAATGGTATTGTCCCTCCGTAACTGACCATAATGTCTCTTTTTCTCTAAATTAAGTCTTTTTGTAAATGGTATTGTCCCTCCGTAACTGACCATAATGTCTCTTTTTCTCTAAATTAAGTCTTTTTGTAAATGGTATTGTCCCTCCGTAACTGACCATAATGTCTCCTTTTCTCTAAATTAAGTCTTTTTGTAAATGGTATTGTCCCTCCGTAATTGACCATAATGTCTCCTTTTCTCTAAATTAAGTCTTTTTGTAAATGGTATTGTCCCTTCGTAATTGACCATAATGTCTCCTTTTCTCTAAATTAAGTCTTTTTGTAAATGGCATTGTCCCTCCGTAATTGACCATAATGTCTCTTTTTCTCTAAATTAAGTCTTTTTGTAAATGGTATTGTCCCTCCGTAACTGACCATAATGTCTCCTTTTCTCTAAATTAAGTCTTTTTGTAAATGGTATTGTCCCTCCGTAATTGACCATAATGTCTCCTTTTCTCTAAATTAAGTCTTTTTGTAAATGGTATTGTCCCTTCGTAATTGACCATAATGTCTCCTTTTCTCTAAATTAAGTCTTTTTGTAAATGGTATTGTCCCTCCGTAATTGACCATAATGTCTCTTTTTCTCTAAATTAAGTCTTTTTGTAAATGGTATTGTCCCTCCGTAATTGACCATACTGTCTCCTTTTCTCTAAATTAAGTCTTTTTGTAAATGGTATTGTCCCTTCGTAATTGACGATAATGTCTCTTTTTCTCTAAATTAAGTCTTTTTGTAAATGGTATTGTCCCTCCGTAATTGACCATAATGTCTCCTTTTCTCTATATTAAGTCTTTTTGTAAATGGTATTGTCCCTCGTAATTGACCATAATGTCTCCTTTTCTCTAAATTAAGTCTTTTTGTAAAGGGCATTGTCCCTTCGTAATTGACGATAATGTCTCTTTTTCTCTAAATTAAGTCTTTTTGTAAATGGTATTGTCCCTCCGTAATTGACCATAATGTCTCCTTTTCTCTAAATTAAGTCTTTGTGTAAATGGTATTGTCCCTCCGTAATTGACCATAATGTCTCCTTTTCTCTAAATTAAGTCTTTTTGTAAATGGTATTGTCCCTCCGTAATTGACCATAATGTCTCCTTTTCTCTAAATTAAGTCTTTTTGTAAATGGTATTGTCCCTTCGTAATTGACGATAATGTCTCTTTTTCTCTAAATTAAGTCTTTTTGTAAATGGTATTGTCCCTCCGTAATTGACCATAATGTCTCCTTTTCTCTAAATTAAGTCTTTTTGTAAATGGTATTGTCCCTCCGTAATTGACCATAATGTCTCCTTTTCTCTAAATTAAGTCTTTTTGTAAATGGTATTGTCCCTTCGTAATTGACCATAATGTCTCTTTTTCTCTAAATTAAGTCTTTTTGTAAATGGTATTGTCCCTCCGTAATTGACCATAATGTCTCCTTTTCTCTAAATTAAGTCTTTTTGTAAATGGTATTGTCCCTCCGTAACTGACCATAATGTCTCTTTTTCTCTAAATTAAGTCTTTTTGTAAATGGTATTGTCCCTCCGTAGCTGACCATAATGTCTCCTTTTCTCTAAATTAAGTCTTTTTGTAAATGGTATTGTCCCTCCGTAATTGACCATAATGTCTCCTTTTCTCTAAATTAAGTCTTTTTGTAAATGGTATTGTCCCTCCGTAATTGACCATAATGTCTCCTTTTCTCTAAATTAAGTCTTTTTTCCAAATAGTCTTGTGCTTCCGTAATTGTCGACTAATTGAGTGTTCTCGCCATTCTATCTAATTTAGCTCATACCATTTTATTGGTGATTCCAAATATACTCAAATAAGTGATGTTTTCATTCTGACAAAGTCCTGCGATTTCTACTAATGACATTAGGTTACAGTGGTGAAATAAATCGTAGATATCCAATTTAGTGCGCACGCACGGCGTGTTTCTGAAATACCCGTCATCATATATGCACAGGGTTTAAAGATTAGTAAGCAAAATAAAATCTAAAATAAAAACAATAAGATAAAGGCAAAGGACTTAAAATGAGATAACCAGATTCTGCTCTGATCACTAATGTCTGAGGGAGGAGAACTTTGATTTTAATTATAATGTAGAACAACCAGTTCTGTCCTTATTTATCCTGGTCATTGTTTGATGCTCTGATCACTAATGTCTGAGGGAGGAGAACTTTGATTTTAATTATAATGTAGAACAACCAGTTCTGTCCTTATTTATCCTGGTCATTGTTTGATGCTCTGATCACTAATGTCTGAGGGAGGAGAACTTTGATTTTAATTATAATGTAGAACAACCAGTTCTGTCCTTATTTATCCTGGTCATTGTTTGATGCTCTGATCACTAATGTCTGAGGGAGGAGAACTTTGATTTTAATTATAATGTAGAACAACCAGTTCTGTCCTTATTTATCCTGGTCATTGTTTGATGCTCTGATCACTAATGTCTGAGGGAGGAGAACTTTGATTTTAATTATAATGTAGAACAACCGGTTCTGTCCTTATTTATCCTGGTCATTGTTTGACACGATATGGTTAAAGGATTTAACATTTATTACACTGCTGAAATGGTTATTTTGCTTGTGTTTCCATAGACAATACACATCTATTTTATCGAGTATGTGTGTTTCGAGAATGGCACCAGACTCGGCATAGATCTTTGAAATAGGACAATTACGAGAATTTAGAATGCATGTGGAATGAAATTAAAGAATAAAAGGAAATTATCATTTGATTGGTCTAGATCATACTATGAAAAGAAAGTTTAAACAGTGATGCTCATCAATTCCACCAATATGAACAAAACGAAGAATCACCTCTCATCTTAGCTGAAAACAACCAGAGGACGAACACGAACATATGCCGTTGGCAATTCATGATCTGACTTCGGACAGGCACACACATATGGCGAGGTTAAACCGATGAATGAGAATACAACCCTCCCCTTCTGACAACTGGATATCTACCAACAATACATGATATAAACAAACGATAAAAAACCTGCCATAGAGATTAACTGATGTTCCCTAGCTACATCTTTTAGAAGTCAGAATTAGACTATAATTGACTTCTATGATTGTAAAGCCATTGCTTAGAAAGATTTAGCAGATGAGCTGTGCGTATCGTTGTCGAATATTACTAACAAAATGGAAAAACTATATATACCAAACAGTTCTAATATACAATAACAAAATCTTAAGAAGAATCAAAATCAATACTCATTACACAAATACATAACTGTTGACTTTCCTGGCTTGGTACAGACACTACAATGGTACAGACACTACAATGAAATTAGAATTCCCCAAAATGACATAAAGGATTAGAGATTATTTGGTATTCATGAATAAAATATAGCACACGTAAATAACCTCTAGTTTATCGCCCTTTCTTATATTCGGTGAATGATTACAGAACAATATTATACTATAATAACAACTGACAATTTGGGATTTGTTTGTCATATTTTTTTCTGTGAAATTGTAGTCATTTTGTAAGATAATGCCATCTTTCTATTCATTATATACACTAAAAGATATTGGATATCTTACTATATAATTTGAAAATAAAACAATCCTTTTGATACTGCTTTATCATATGAATTAAGTCTTCAATATACCATTCTGAAGTAATTAGGTTTATAAGCAGAGTTTCACATTTAGTTCTCGAAGAGTCATATTTAGTTAATATGAAAAATAATGTTGTACGATAAGATCAACTTCAATATGATATAATAAGTATAATTAAAGGGATTCGAAAACAAGAGTCATATTTGCATGTCAAATACCAAGCAGTACATCGACACAAGCTAGAGTTGAAATGTATCTTTTAGACATATCAATTTGCTGTTTTTCTTCACGAGCCGAGTTTTATCATTTGTTTCTTCATCCCATAAAGCAACTTATTCAAACGTATATGTACTACTAAAAATTAAGTCTTTCAAAATGTTGAGTCTGGTTGGGATTTTAATCTCAGTATCTTATTAAGTCTCGCAAACGAAGTTTTAAGACTTTCTGTTTTAACTATATTCTTCATTTAATTTTTTTATAGACATGCTTTCCGTCTCTCCCATCCTCCCCGCCGAACGTGCCCGCAACAGTACGAGAAGAGATCAGTTCCTCAAAGTGTACCGTCTCTCCCGTCCTCCCCGCCGAACTTGTCCACAACAGTGCGAGAAGAGATCAGTTCCTTAAAGTGTACCGTCTCTCCCATCCTCCCCGCCGAACTTGTCCACAACAGTACGAGAAGAGATCAGTTTCTCAAAGTGTACCGTCTCTCCCGTCCTCCCTGCCGAACTTGTCCACAACAGTGCGAGAAGAGATCAGTTCCTTAAAGTGTACCGTCTCTCCCATCCTCCCCGCCGAACTTGTCCACAACAGTACGAGAAGAGATCAGTTCCTCAAAGTGTACCGTCTCTCCCGTCCTCCCCGCCGAACTTGTCCACAACAGTGCGAGAAGAGATCAGTTCCTTAAAGTGTACCGTCTCTCCCATCCTCCCCGCCGAACTTGTCCACAACAGTACGAGAAGAGATCAGTTCCTCAAAGTGTACCGTCTCTCCCGTCCTCCCCGCCGAACTTGTCCACAACAGTGCGAGAAGAGATCAGTTCCTTAAAGTGTACCGTCTCTCCCATCCTCCCCGCCGAACTTGTCCACAACAGTACGAGAAGAGATCAGTTCCTCAAAGTGTACCGTCTCTCCCGTCCTCCCTGCCGAACTTGTCCACAACAGTACGAGAAGAGATCAGTTCCTCAAAGTGTACCGTCTCTCCCGTCCTCCCCGCCGAACTTGTCCACAACAGTACGAGAAGAGATCAGTTCCTCAAAGTGTACCGTCTCTCCCGTCCTCCCCGCCGAACTTGTCCACAACAGTACGAGAAGAGATCAGTTCCTCAAAGTGTACCGTCTCTCCCGTCCTCCCTGCTGAACTTGTCCACAACAGTACGAGATAAAGGTAATAACAAAATTACCGAACTCAGAACAATCTTACAAAGGGAAAGTCAAAACTCATAATTATATAAACAGACAAAATCAGTCAACAACCAGAAAACTGTGAAAACCGTAATGACTCTGACTTGGTACAGGCATTTCTAAAGAAATGGTGGGTTGAATCAGATTTTAAGGCGCCAAACCTCCCGCTCTCATTACGGTTCAGTATTTAAATACAGGAACAAAATAGGTAAAATAGTTGTCAAAGCAGTACCATATTCGGTGACGTAAATGTCAAAAATATTTTTACGTCACACATTGACAAAAAAATTCTTGACATTTTTGACTTCTTTATCTTTATACATTTTCACTATATGAAAATGCATCGCTTATAATTTTTTCGGCAGAGACGGAGTATATTTCGACAAGATATTGGTATCGGAATATAAACTTTTTAAGAGATCGAATAAGGCGAATCTTTTTATAGCCCTGGTCCAGTAGCCTGTTTCTCAGATGAAGATGACGTTTCAGGAAATCAGAATAATTGCTACTGGCCCTTGAAGAGATCAGTTCCTCAAAGTCTACCGTCTCTCCCGTCCTCCCCGCCGAACTTGTCCACAACAGTGCGAGAAGAGATCAGTTCCTTAAAGTGTACCGTCTCTCCCATCCTCCCCGCCGAACTTGTCCACAACAGTACGAGAAGAGATCAGTTCCTCAAAGTGTACCGTCTCTCCCGTCCTCCCCGCCGAACTTGTCCACAACAGTGCGAGAAGAGATCAGTTCCTTAAAGTGTACCGTCTCTCCCATCCTCCCCGCCGAACTTGTCCACAACAGTACGAGAAGAGATCAGTTCCTCAAAGTGTACCGTCTCTCCCGTCCTCCCCGCCGAACTTGTCCACAACAGTACGAGAAGAGATCAGTTCCTCAAAGTGTACCGTCTCTCCCGTCCTCCCTGCCGAACTTGTCCACAACAGTACGAGAAGAGATCAGTTCCTCAAAGTGTACCGTCTCTCCCGTCCTCCCTGCCGAACTTGTCCACAACAGTACGAGAAGAGATCAGTTCCTCAAAGTGTACCGTCTCTCCCGTCCTCCCCGCCGAACTTGTCCACAACAGTACGAGAAGAGATCAGTTCCTCAAAGTGTACCGTCTCTCCCGTCCTCCCCGCCGAACTTGTCCACAACAGTACGAGAAGAGATCAGTTCCTCAAAGTGTACCGTCTCTCCCGTCCTCCCTGCTGAACTTGTCCACAACAGTACGAGATAAAGGTAATAACAAAATTACCGAACTCAGAACAATCTTACAAAGGGAAAGTCAAAACTCATAATTATATAAACAGACAAAATCAGTCAACAACCAGAAAACTGTGAAAACCGTAATGACTCTGACTTGGTACAGGCATTTCTAAAGAAATGGTGGGTTGAATCAGATTTTAAGGCGCCAAACCTCCCGCTCTCATTACGGTTCAGTATTTAAATACAGGAACAAAATAGGTAAAATAGTTGTCAAAGCAGTACCATATTCGGTGACGTAAATGTCAAAAATATTTTTACGTCACACATTGACAAAAAAATTCTTGACATTTTTGACTTCTTTATCTTTATACATTTTCACTATATGAAAATGCATCGCTTATAATTTTTTCGGCAGAGACGGAGTATATTTCGACAAGATATTGGTATCGGAATATAAACTTTTTAAGAGATCGAATAAGGCGAATCTTTTTATAGCCCTGGTCCAGTAGCCTGTTTCTCAGATGAAGATGACGTTTCAGGAAATCAGAATAATTGCTACTGGCCCTTGAAGAGATCAGTTCCTCAAAGTCTACCGTCTCTCCCGTCCTCCCCGCCGAACTTGTCCACAACAGTACGAGAAGAGATCAGTTCCTCAAAGTGTATCGTCTCTCCCGTTCTCCCCGCCGAACTTGTCCACAACAGTACGAGAAGAGATCAGTTCCTCAAAGTGTACCGTCTCTCCCGTCCTCCCCGCCGAACTTGTTCACAACAGTGCGAGAAGAGATCAGTTCCTCAAAGTGTACCGTCTCTCCCGTCCTCCCCGCCGAACTTGTCCACAACAGTGCGAGAAGAGATCAGTTCCTTAAAGTGTACCGTCTCTCCCATCCTCCCCGCCGAACTTGTCCACAACAGTACGAGAAGAGATCAGTTCCTCAAAGTGTACCGTCTCTCCCGTCCTCCCCGCCGAACTTGTCCACAACAGTGCGAGAAGAGATCAGTTCCTTAAAGTGTACCGTCTCTCCCATCCTCCCCGCCGAACTTGTCCACAACAGTACGAGAAGAGATCAGTTCCTCAAAGTGTACCGTCTCTCCCGTCCTCCCCGCCGAACTTGTCCACAACAGTACGAGAAGAGATCAGTTCCTCAAAGTGTACCGTCTCTCCCGTCCTCCCTGCCGAACTTGTCCACAACAGTACGAGAAGAGATCAGTTCCTCAAAGTGTACCGTCTCTCCCGTCCTTCCTGCCGAACTTGTCCACAACAGTACGAGAAGAGATCAGTTCCTCAAAGTGTACCGTCTCTCCCGTCCTCCCCGCCGAACTTGTCCACAACAGTACGAGAAGAGATCAGTTCCTCAAAGTGTACCGTCTCTCCCGTCCTCCCCGCCGAACTTGTCCACAACAGTACGAGAAGAGATCAGTTCCTCAAAGTGTACCGTCTCTCCCGTCCTCCCTGCTGAACTTGTCCACAACAGTACGAGATAAAGGTAATAACAAAATTATCGAACTCAGAACAATCTTACAAAGGGAAAGTCAAAACTCATAATTATATAAACAGACAAAATCAGTCAACAACCAGAAAACTGTGAAAACCGTAATGACTCTGACTTGGTACAGGCATTTCTAAAGAAATGGTGGGTTGAATCAGATTTTAAGGCGCCAAACCTCCCGCTCTCATTACGGTTCAGTATTTAAATACAGGAACAAAATAGGTAAAATAGTTGTCAAAGCAGTACCATATTCGGTGACGTAAATGTCAAAAATATTTTTACGTCACACATTGACAAAAAAATTCTTGACATTTTTGACTTCTTTATCTTTATACATTTTCACTATATGAAAATGCATCGCTTATAATTTTTTCGGCAGAGACGGAGTATATTTCGACAAGATATTGGTATCGGAATATAAACTTTTTAAGAGATCGAATAAGGCGAATCTTTTTATAGCCCTGGTCCAGTAGCCTGTTTCTCAGATGAAGATGACGTTTCAGGAAATCAGAATAATTGCTACTGGCCCTTGAAGAGATCAGTTCCTCAAAGTCTACCGTCTCTCCCGTCCTCCCCGCCGAACTTGTCCACAACAGTACGAGAAGAGATCAGTTCCTCAAAGTGTATCGTCTCTCCCGTTCTCCCCGCCGAACTTGTCCACAACAGTACGAGAAGAGATCAGTTCCTCAAAGTGTACCGTCTCTCCCGTCCTCCCCGCCGAACTTGTTCACAACAGTGCGAGAAGAGATCAGTTCCTCAAAGTGTACCGTCTCTCCCGTCCTCCCCGCCGAACTTGTCCACAACAGTACGAGAAGAGATCAGTTCCTCAAAGTGTTCAATCGCTTCCACATCCTTTCTTACTAATCAATATATAGTAAAAATTTAGATATTTAGTCTGGAATCTCGGTATTAGAATAGATGAGATACGGACATATTTATTGGGCTTTTTTTTTATATACATACACTTAAATCGGTTTTCTCGTCTCACATGCCCATAATTAAAGAAATCACATATTGGATCAGAACGTCCAAGTTCACATTAATATATTTGATTGTAATGAAGTTTTTGTATCACTTTTTGAGAACTTGGATGTGAAAAACAGGCAACAACATGGTTTTCTAATCACAGAGATTTTTCTCTTCTATCCATAGCTAATTCGGGATTTGAGGTTAATAAATATGACAACAGAAACACGTTTAAAAGTAATTTAAATCTTGAACATCATGTAGTGCAACATAACTGTGGAATAAAAAAAACTCGAAATCTAATCATAAAAGCTAAAATAACATATATAAACGTTAATGAATACAGAAAGGGTAATTATGACAATACAGAGAAATGAGTTACATTGAGCACCATCAGAAGGGGTAATTATGTATTGACAATACAGAGACGTGGGCTACATTGAGCACCAACAGAAGGGGTAATTATGTATTGACAATACAGAGACATGGGTTACATTGAGCACCAACAGAAGGAGTAACTATGTATTGACAATACAGAGACATGGGTTACATTGAGCACCAACAGAAGGGGTAATTATGTATTGACAATACAGAGACATGGGTTACATTGAGTACCAACAGAAGGGGTAATTATGTATTGATAATACAGAGACATGGGTTACATTGAGCACCAACAGAAGGGGTAATTATGTATTGATAATACAGAGACATGGGTTACATTGAGTACCAACAGAAGGGGTAATTATGTATTGACAATACAGAGACATGGGTTACATTGAGCACCACCAGAAGGGGTAATTATGTATTGACAATACAGAGACATGAGCTACATTGAGTACAAACAGAAGGGGTAATTATGTATTGATAATACAGAGACATGGGTTACATTGAGCACCAACAGAAGGGGTAATTATGTATTGACAATACAGAGACATGGGTTACATTGAGTACCAACAGAAGGGGTAATTATGTATTGATAATACAGAGACATGGGTTACATTGAGTACCAACAGAAGGGGTAATTATGTATTGATAATACAGAGACATGGGGTACATTGAGCACCAACAGAAGGGGTAATTATGTATTGATAATACAGAGACATGGGTTACATTGAGCACCACCAGAAGGGGTAATTATGTATTAACAATACAGAGACATGGGTTACATTGAGCACCAACAGAAGGGGTAATTATGTATTAACAATACAGAGACATGGGTTACATTGAGCACCAACAGAAGGGGTAATTATGTATTGACAATACAGAGACATGAGTTACATTGAGCACCAACAGAAGGGGTAATTATGTATTAACAATACAGAGACATGGGTTACATTGAGCACCACCAGAAGGGGTAATTATGTATTGACAATACAGAGACATAGGTTACATTGAGCACCAACAGTCACAGAGCAAAGACAATCAAAACAGAAGACACAATTCAGTTGTCCTTTTCACAAAAAATCCTAAGTATAGTCCTAACTTTTTCACTTAAGGTTATTGTACGACAAATCCTAAGTCCTTTTCACAAAGATTATCTTACGATTAAAATTACACTTACGATAAAAATTCTTCCTTAGGTGTACTCGATACAACATTATGTGATAAAGTTTGTCAGTAACTGGCGACAGGTCAGTGGTTTTCTGCGGGTACCCCAGTTTTCTTCACCAATAAAACTGACCGATATATTGTTGAAAGGGGCGTTAAACACCATAAACCATCTTCCTTAGCAATCTAGTTTCATCTTCATTGCACATTGTCTTTGTATTGCTTTCAATATTATCTGAACTATGATTTCTCAGAAAACCTTTTAAAAGGGACCAAAGAGGTCCTTTTATCACAGACAGTCTCAAAGAATATACACAAACTAAGGAAAGTTATTAAATCGGACGAACGAATAATATTTAAAAAAATATAGAAATGCGAAACTCAACATGTTTCTGACGCTCATACAAAGCATTTGTGTTTTAGATAAAAATATTCTATAAAACACCCCCTGCACTAATTTATAAGCAGTTTTTAAGTTATGATGTGTTTGTATGTTTATACTGAATTGTTATCTAATATATAGATCGGTCACCAATAACAGCGCAAAATATGAACGGGTATGATTTTCGCATAGAGAAAAATTTCTAATGCATGTAAATTAAAATGATCTATAATAATTATCATTACTTAGAGTTATTCGTCATCATTCACGCGTGGTTACTTTTGATAGAAGTATTTTTCTAAGGGAGTGCATTTGGAGTTTGAAAAAAACCTATTCATATATATTATCCATGCTGGACAAATCATTTCATAGGTTGTGTTTCAGCAAAATATTTACATTCACATCGTAATTCTTTTACGTTCGTTTTTTTCAAATTTAAAGTAAATTACATGACATTCTATGATTTAACACTATTTTTCCATGTAGTAAAATAGAAACGTATGAAAGTAAAATTAAAGGAAAGCTTTAATCTTTTACTGATGAAAATTTTCCGATTTTTCCGAGATAACCCAAATTAAGATGTGTTTATCATCGATCAATCATGAAGACGAATAGATATCCCTTTTATATATTAATATAACAGAAGAATATACGCAAGCCTTACCAGTGTCCGATGATCATCGAAGTTGCCAGAAATAAACATATTATAATACAAATATAAAAGCAATATCGAAACGATATTATTGCATCCAGACATTTCCAGTCATATAAGTGTCTGTTCAAACAAAACTTTTGTAACCGGAGTCGATGTCTAGAAGAAAATCCCATGTTCGTGTTGTTATTAAAGAAAATAAGTAAAGGAAAAGAAGAATTCACCCCATGTTGTCAAGTATAGTCTTTTCGATTGTCGACCGTTCCCAATTTTGAAATCTAAAATTAAAAGAATTATCCTGATTTGTTTTTGTCATATGGTAGTTACGTGTTGATATGTAAATGATACACTTTGCAGCATTGAAAAGGTAAATATACGGAATAGTTATTAGTCACGACAAAAAAGGAGTTAACAATAACATCATTTGTAGCGTCTGTTTGTATTAAACCAGATTTATTTCAATAAACAATTATCAATATGTGTCATAAGGTTTGTCATACGGTCACAGAAAATGCGCTAACGGTGAATTGCTCTCTTATTTTTTAACCGAAGCGCCAACACATCGTCCATCTTTTTCTTCTATTTTTTCACTTACGATAAAAGTTAAGACAAATATTTTACACGTACGACAGGGTAGTTTTACACGTAAAGTTAGGAAAGCTTTTACACTTAAGATTATAGTAAGTATTTTTGTGAAACTCTTTTTAATCTTAGTTTTACAATTTTTTATCGTAATATTTTTTGTGAAAAGGGCTGCAGAACACTATAACACTAGAATACCGTTGGTGAACACTGAACTGTAAGCAGTTCCTGTTTCTAATAGGACAACCGTCATGGGGCAACAGAACACTATAACACTAGAATACAGTTGGTGAACCCTGAACTTTAAGCAGTTCCTGTTTCTAATAGGACAACCGTCGTGGGGCAACAGAACACTATAACACTAGAATACGTTGGTGAACCCTGAACTTTAAGCAGTTCTTGTTTCTAATAGGACAATCGTCGTGGAGCAACAGAACACTATAACACTAGAATACCGTTGGTGAACACTGAACTTTAAGCAGTTCCTGTTTCTAATAGGACAACCGTCGTGGGGCAACAGAACACTATAATACTAGAATACCGTTGGTGAACCCTGAACTTTAAGCAGTTCCTGTTTCTAATAGGACAACCGTCGTGGGGCAACAGAACACTATAACACTAGAATACCGTTGGTGAACCCTGAACTTTAAGCAGTTCCTGTTTCTAATAGGACAACCGTCGTGGGGCAACAGAACACTATAACACTAGAATACCGTTGGTGAACCCTGAACTTTAAGCAGTTCCTGTTTCTAATAGGACACCGTCGTGGGGTAACAAAACACTATAATACTAGAATACCGTTGGTGAACCCTGAACTTTAAGCAGTTCCTGTTTCTAATAGGACAACCGTCGTGGAGCAACAGAACATTATAACACTAGAATACCGTTGGTGAGCACTGAACTTTAAGCAGTTCCTGTTTCTAATAGGACAACCGTCATGGGGCAACAGAACACTATAACACTAGAATACCGTTGGTGAACACTGAACTTTAAGCAGTTCCTGTTTCTAATAGGACAACCGTCATGGGGCAACAGAACACTATAACACTAGAATACCGTTGGTGAACCCTGAACTTTAAGCAGTTCCTGTTTCTAATAGGACAACCGTCGTGGGGCAACAGAACACTATAACACTAGAATACCGTTGGTGAACACTGAACTTTAAGCAGTTCCTGTTTCTAATAGGACAACCGTCGTGGAGCAACAGAACACTATAACACTAGAATACCGTTGGTGAACACTGAACTTTAAGCAGTTCCTGTTTCTAATAGGACAACCGTCGTGGGGCAACAGAACACTATAACACTAGAATACCGTTGGTGAACACTGAACTTTAAGCAGTTCCTGTTTCTAATAGGACAACCGTCATGGGGCAACAGAACACTATAACACTAGAATACCGTTGGTGAACCCTGAACTTTAAGCAGTTCCTGTTTCTAATAGGACAACCGTCGTGGGGCAACAGAACACTATAACACTAGAATACCGTTGGTGAACACTGAACTTTAAGCAGTTCCTGTTTCTAATAGGACAACCGTCGTGGAGCAACAGAACACTATAACACTAGAATACCGTTGGTGAACACTGAACTTTAAGCAGTTCCTGTTTCTAATAGGACAACCGTCGTGGGGCAACAGAACACTATAACACTAGAATACCGTTGGTGAACACTGAACTTTAAGCAGTTCCTGTTTCTAATAGGACAACCGTCGTGGGGCAACAGAACACTATAACACTAGAATACTGTTGGTGAACCCTGAACTTTAAGCAGTTCCTGTTTCTAATAGGACAACCGTCGTGGGGCAACAGAACACTATAACACTAGAATACCGTTGGTGAACACTGAACTTTAAGCAGTTCCTGTTTCTAATAGGACAACCGTCGTGGAGCAACAGAACATTATAACACTAGAATACTGTTGGTGAACCCTGAACTTTAAGCAGTTCCTGTTTCTAATAGGACAACCGTCGTGGAGCAACAGAACACTATAACACTAGAATACCGTTGGTGAACACTGAACTTTAAGCAGTTCCTGTTTCTAATAGGACAACCGTCGTGGGGCAACAGAACACTATAACACTAGAATACCGTTGGTGAACACTGAACTTTAAGCAGTTCCTGTTTCTAATAGGACAACCGTCGTGGAGCAACAGAACATTATAACACTAGAATACTGTTGGTGAACCCTGAACTTTAAGCAGTTCCTGTTTCTAATAGGACAACCGTCGTGGAGCAACAGAACACTATAACACTAGAATACCGTTGGTGAACACTGAACTTTAAGCAGTTCCTGTTTCTAATAGGACAACCGTCGTGGAGCAACAGAACACTATAACACTAGAATACCGTTGGTGAACCCTGAACTTTAAGCAGTTCCTGTTTCTAATAGGACAACCATCGTGAGGCAACAGAACACTATAACACTAGAATACCGTTGGTGAACACTGAACTTTAAGCAGTTCCTGTTTCTAATAGGACAACCGTCGTGGGGCAACAGAACACTATAATACTAGAATACCGTTGGTGAACACTGAACTTTAAGCAGTTCCTGTTTCTAATAGGACAACCGTCGTGGAGCAACAGAACATTATAACACTAGAATACCGTTGGTGAACACTGAACTTTAAGCAGTTCCTGTTTCTAATAGGACAACCGTCGTGGGGCAACAGAACACTATAATACTAGAATACCGTTGGTGAACCCTGAACTTTAAGCAGTTCCTGTTTCTAATAGGACAACCATCGTGAGGCAACAGAACACTATAACACTAGAATACCGTTGGTGAACACTGAACTTTAAGCAGTTCCTGTTTCTAATAGGACAACCGTCGTGGAGCAACAGAACACTATAACACTAGAATACCGTTGGTGAACACTGAACTGTAAGCAGTTCCTGTTTCTAATAGGACAACCGTCATGGGGCAACAGAACACTATAACACTAGAATACAGTTGGTGAACCCTGAACTTTAAGCAGTTCCTGTTTCTAATAGGACAACCGTCGTGGGGCAACAGAACACTATAACACTAGAATACGTTGGTGAACCCTGAACTTTAAGCAGTTCTTGTTTCTAATAGGACAATCGTCGTGGAGCAACAGAACACTATAACACTAGAATACCGTTGGTGAGCACTGAACTTTAAGCAGTTCCTGTTTCTAATAGGACAACCGTCGTGGGGCAACAGAACACTATAACACTAGAATACCGTTGGTGAACACTGAACTTTAAGCAGTTCCTGTTTCTAATAGGACAACCGTCATGGGGCAACAGAACACTATAACACTAGAATACCGTTGGTGAACACTGAACTTTAAGCAGTTCCTGTTTCTAATAGGACAACCGTCATGGGGCAACAGAACACTATAACACTAGAATACCGTTGGTGAACCCTGAACTTTAAGCAGTTCCTGTTTCTAATAGGACAACCGTCGTGGGGCAACAGAACACTATAACACTAGAATACCGTTGGTGAACACTGAACTTTAAGCAGTTCCTGTTTCTAATAGGACAACCGTCGTGGAGCAACAGAACACTATAACACTAGAATACCGTTGGTGAACACTGAACTTTAAGCAGTTCCTGTTTCTAATAGGACAACCGTCGTGGGGCAACAGAACACTATAACACTAGAATACCGTTGGTGAACACTGAACTTTAAGCAGTTCCTGTTTCTAATAGGACAACCGTCATGGGGCAACAGAACACTATAACACTAGAATACCGTTGGTGAACCCTGAACTTTAAGCAGTTCCTGTTTCTAATAGGACAACCGTCGTGGGGCAACAGAACACTATAACACTAGAATACCGTTGGTGAACACTGAACTTTAAGCAGTTCCTGTTTCTAATAGGACAACCGTCGTGGAGCAACAGAACACTATAACACTAGAATACCGTTGGTGAACACTGAACTTTAAGCAGTTCCTGTTTCTAATAGGACAACCGTCGTGGGGCAACAGAACACTATAACACTAGAATACCGTTGGTGAACACTGAACTTTAAGCAGTTCCTGTTTCTAATAGGACAACCGTCGTGGGGCAACAGAACACTATAACACTAGAATACTGTTGGTGAACCCTGAACTTTAAGCAGTTCCTGTTTCTAATAGGACAACCGTCGTGGGGCAACAGAACACTATAACACTAGAATACCGTTGGTGAACACTGAACTTTAAGCAGTTCCTGTTTCTAATAGGACAACCGTCGTGGAGCAACAGAACATTATAACACTAGAATACTGTTGGTGAACCCTGAACTTTAAGCAGTTCCTGTTTCTAATAGGACAACCGTCGTGGAGCAACAGAACACTATAACACTAGAATACCGTTGGTGAACACTGAACTTTAAGCAGTTCCTGTTTCTAATAGGACAACCGTCGTGGGGCAACAGAACACTATAACACTAGAATACCGTTGGTGAACACTGAACTTTAAGCAGTTCCTGTTTCTAATAGGACAACCGTCGTGGAGCAACAGAACATTATAACACTAGAATACTGTTGGTGAACCCTGAACTTTAAGCAGTTCCTGTTTCTAATAGGACAACCGTCGTGGAGCAACAGAACACTATAACACTAGAATACCGTTGGTGAACACTGAACTTTAAGCAGTTCCTGTTTCTAATAGGACAACCGTCGTGGAGCAACAGAACACTATAACACTAGAATACCGTTGGTGAACACTGAACTTTAAGCAGTTCCTGTTTCTAATAGGACAACCGTCGTGGGGCAACAGAACACTATAATACTAGAATACCGTTGGTGAACCCTGAACTTTAAGCAGTTCCTGTTTCTAATAGGACAACCATCGTGAGGCAACAGAACACTATAACACTAGAATACCGTTGGTGAACACTGAACTTTAAGCAGTTCCTGTTTCTAATAGGACAACCGTCGTGGGGCAACAGAACACTATAATACTAGAATACCGTTGGTGAACACTGAACTTTAAGCAGTTCCTGTTTCTAATAGGACAACCGTCGTGGAGCAACAGAACACTATAACACTAGAATACCGTTGGTGAACACTGAACTTTAAGCAGTTCCTGTTTCTAATAGGACAACCGTCGTGGGGCAACAGAACACTATAATACTAGAATACCGTTGGTGAACCCTGAACTTTAAGCAGTTCCTGTTTCTAATAGGACAACCATCGTGGGGCAACAGAACACTATAACACTAGAATACCGTTGGTGAACACTGAACTTTAAGCAGTTCCTGTTTCTAATAGGACAACCGTCGTGGGGCAACAGAACACTATAATACTAAAAAACCGTTGGTGAACACTGAACTTTAAGCAGTTCCTGTTTCTAATAGGACAACCGTCGTGGAGCAACAGAACACTATAACACTAGAATACCGTTGGTGAACACTGAACTTTAAGCAGTTCCTGTTTCTAATAGGACAACCGTCGTGGAGCAACAGAACACTATAACACTAGAATACCGTTGGTGAACACTGAACTTTAAGCAGTTCCTGTTTCTAATAGGACAACCGTCGTGGGGCAACAGAACACTATAACACTAGAATACCGTTGGTGAACACTGAGCTTTAAGCAGTTCCTGTTTCTAATATGACAACCGTCGTGGAGCAACAGAACACTATAACACTAGAATACCGTTGGTGAACACTGAACTTTAAGCAGTTCCTGTTTCTAATAGGACAACCGTCGTGGGGCAACAGAACACTATAACACTAGAATACCGTTGGTGAACACTGAACTTTAAGCAGTTCCTGTTTCTAATAGGACAACCGTCGTGGAGCAACAGAACATTATAACACTAGAATACTGTTGGTGAACTTCGAACTTTAAGCAGTTCCTGTTTCTAATAGGACAACCGTCGTGGAGCAACAGAACACTATAACACTAGAATACCGTTGGTGAACACTGAACTTTAAGCAGTTCCTGTTTCTAATAGGACAACCGTCGTGGAGCAACAGAACACTATAACACTAGAATACCGTTGGTGAACACTGAACTTTAAGCAGTTCCTGTTTTTAATAGGACAACCGTCGTGGGGCAACAGAACACTATAATACTAGAATACCGTTGGTGAACCCTGAACTTTAAGCAGTTCCTGTTTCTAATAGGACAACCATCGTGAGGCAACAGAACACTATAACACTAGAATACCGTTGGTGAACACTGAACTTTAAGCAGTTCCTGTTTCTAATAGGACAACCGTCGTGGGGCAACAGAACACTATAATACTAGAATACCGTTGATGAACCCTGAACTGTAAGCAGTTGCTGTTTCTAATAGGACAACCATCGTGTCACTCACATAGTTAAGTCAGAAAAAATCAATATACAAATCAAAAGATCTCTTTGTCATTTATCCATATCACACAGCTCCACTAGTGCCCACCATTTGTCTCGTTTGTCACTAGATTTGTCTAATATTAAGAATCGTATCACAAATTAGACATTTTAGTAAACAAATCAGAAAACCTAAGTTAAAACATATATATTCCTAAGGATGTGGTTAGGAAGTCACGAAGTCGTAATTACAAATTATACGAGTTTTTGCTGAAATTCAAGGCTGGTTTGTTGGGTAATAACTCAAAAAATCGACAACCGGTGACTATCAAATATAGGATTTGTATAATATCATAAGTAATTTTGAGTTGTGGTTACAATAGAGATACATTTACATGATTTACTCAATAGCAGCCTTGTCAAAAATAACTGATTTGATCTTAGTATGATATTATATATAACGTGCGGTACATACAAACATCTGATGTGAACAGTTGATAATGTTACTAGAACGGAACAACAATAAAAGAAAGTTATTTCAAAAGCAATATGTTTTGTCTTAATTAGTATTGTTCTTTTGTATTTGTCTGATAAGGAGCCTATGTAATCTTAATTTGATTCTCTAATTGGATTAGCATGTAACAAGATAGTTCAAAATAGTTATATTGATATGGCATGGTCCTGTCACGAGGGAGTGGATGAGTGGTATTGATATGGCATGCTCCTGTCATGAGGAAGTGGATGAGTGGTATTGATATGGCATGCTCCTGTCATGAGGGAGTGGATGAGTGGTATTGATATGGCATGTTCCTGTCATGAGGGAGTGGATGAGTGGTATTGATATGGCATGTTCCTGTCACGAGGGAGTGGATGAGTGGTATTGATATGGCATGTTCCTGTCATGAGGGAGTGGATGAGTGGTATTGATATGGCATGCTCCTGTCATGAGGGAGTGGATGAGTGGTATTGATATGGCATGTTCCTGTCATGAGGGAGTGGATGAGTGGTATTGATATGGCATGTTCCTGTCATGAGGGAGTGGATGAGTGGTATTGATATGGCATGCTCCTGTCATGAGGGAGTGGATGAGTGGTATTGATATGGCATGCTCCTGTCATGAGGGAGTGGATGAGTGGTATTGATATGGCATGCTCCTGTCATGAGGGAGTGGATGAGTGGTATTGATATGGCATGCTCCTGTCATGAGGGAGTGGATGAGTGGTACTGATATGGCATGTTCCTTTCATGAGGGAGTGGATGAGTGGTATTGATATGGCATGCTCCTGTCATGAGGGAGTGGATGAGTGGTATTGATATGGCATGCTCCTGTCATGAGGGAGTGGATGAGTGGTATTGATATGGCATGCTCCTGTCATGAGGGAGTGGATGAGTGGTATTGATATGGCATGTTCCTGTCATGAGGGAGTGGATGAGTGGTATTGATATGGCATGTTCCTGTCATGAGGGAGTGGATGAGTGGTATTGATATGGCATGCTCCTGTCATGAGGGAGTGGATGAGTGGTATTGATATGGCATGTTCCTGTCATGAGGGAGTGGATGAGTGGTATTGATATGGCATGTTCCTGTCATGAGGGAGTGGATGAATGGTATTGATATGGCATGCTCCTGTCATGAGGGAGTGGATGAGTGGTATTGATATGGCATGTTCCTGTCATGAGGGAGTGGATGAGTGGTATTGATATGGCATGCTCCTGTCATGAGGGAGTGGATGAGTGGTATTGATATGGCATGCTCCTGTCATGAGGGAGTGGATGAGTGGTATTGATATGGCATGCTCCTGTCATGAGGGAGTGGATGAGTGGTATTGATATGGCATGCTCCTGTCATGAGAGAGTGGATGAGTGGTATTGATATGGCATGTTCCTGTCATGAAGGAGTGGATGAGTGGTATTAATATGGCATGCTCCCGTCATGAGGGAGTGGATGAGTGGTATTGATATGGCATGTTCCTGTCATGAGGGAGTGGATGAGTGGTATTAATATGGCATGCTCCTGTCATGAGGGAGGGGATGAGTGGTATTGATATGGCATGCTCCTGTCATGAGGGAGTGGATAAGTGGTATTGATATGGCATGTTCCTGTCATGAGGGAGTGGATGAGTGGTATTGATATGGCATGTTCCTGTCATGAGGGAGTGGATGAGTGGTATTGATATGGCATGTTCCTTTCATGAGGGAGTGGATGAGTGGTATTGATATGGCATGCTCCTGTCATGAGAGAGTGGATGAGTGGTATTGATATGGCATGTTCCTGTCATGAGGGAGTGGATGAGTGGTATTAATATGGCATGCTCCCGTCATGAGGGAGTGGATGAGTGGTATTGATATGGCATGTTCCTGTCATGAGGGAGTGGATGAGTGGTATTGATATGGCATGTTCCTGTCATGAGGGAGGGGATGAGTGGTATTGATATGGCATGCTCCTGTCATGAGGGAGTGGATGAGTGGTATTAATATGGCATGCTCCTGTCATGAGGGAGGGGATGAGTGGTATTGATATGGCATGCTCCTTTCTTGAGGGAGTGGATGAGTGGTATTAATATGGCATGCTCCCGTCATGAGGGAGTGGATGATTGGTATTGATATGGCATGTTCCTGTCATGAGGGAGTGGATGAGTGGTATTGATATGGCATGCTCCTGTCATGAGGGAGTGGATGAGTGGTATTGATATGTCATGCTCCTGTCATGAGGGAGTGGATGAGTGGTATTGATATGGCATGTTCCTGTCATGAGGGAGTGGATGAGTGGTATTGATATGGCATGTTCCTGTCATGAGGGAGTGGATGAGTGGTATTGATATGGCATGTTCCTGTCATGAGGGAGTGGATGAGTGGTATTGATATGGCATGCTCCTGTCATGAGGGAGTGGATGAGTGGTATTGATATGGCATGCTCCTGTCATGAGGGAGTGGATGAGTGGTATTGATATGGCATGTTCCTGTCATGAGGGAGTGGATGAGTGGTATTGATATGGCATGTTCCTGTCATGAGGGAGTGGATGAGTGGTATTGATATGGCATGCTCCTGTCATGAGGGAGTGGATGAGTGGTATTGATATGGCATGCTCCTGTCATGAGGGAGTGGATGAGTGATATTGATATGGCATGCTCCTGTCATGAGGGAGTGGATGAGTGGTATTGATATGGCATGCTCCTGTCATGAGGGAGTGGATGAGTGGTATTGATATGGCATGCTCCTGTCATGAGGGAGTGGATGAGTGGTATTGATATGGCATGCTCCTGTCATGAGGGAGTGGATGAGTGGTATTGATGTGACATACTCCTGTCACGAGGGAGTGGATGAGTGGTATTGATATGGCATGTTCCTGTCATGAGGGAGTGGATGAGTGGTATTGATATGACATGCTCCTGTCATGAGAGAGTTGATGAATGGTATTGATATGGCATGCTCCTGTCATGAGAGAGTTGATGAGTGGTATTGATATGGCATGCTCCTGTCACGAGGGAGTGGATGAGTGGTATTGATATGGCATGTTCCTCTCATGAGGGAGTGGATGAGTGGTATTGATATGGCATGTTCCTGTCATGAGAGAGTTGATGAGTAGTATTGATATGGCATGCTCCTGTCACGAGGGAGTGGATGAGTGGTATTGATATGGCATGCTCCTGTCATGAGGGAGTGGATGAGTGGTATTGATATGGCATGTTCCGGTCATGAGGGAGTGGATGAGTGGTATTGATATGGCATGCTCCTGTCATGAGGGAGTGGATGATTGGAATTGATATGGCATGCTCCTGTCATGAGGGAGTGGATGAGTGGTATTGATATGGCATGTTCCTGTCATGAGGAAGTGGATGAGTGGTATTGATATGACATGCTCCTGTCATGAGGGAGTGGATGAGTGGTATTGATATGGCATGCTCCTGTCATGAGGGAGTGGATGAGTGGTATTGATATGACATGCTCCTGTCATGAGAGAGTTGATGAGTGGTATTGATATGGCATGCTCCTGTCATGAGAGAGTTGATGAGTGGTATTGATATGGCATGCTCCTGTCACGAGGGAGTGGATGAGTGGTATTGATATGGCATGTTCCTGTCATGAAGGAGTGGATGATTGGTATTGATATGGCATGCTCCTGTCATGAGGGAGTGGATGAGTGGTATTGATATGGCATGCTCCTGTCATGAGGGAGTGGATGAGTGGTATCGATATGGCATGTTCCTTTCATGAGGGAGTGGATGAATGGTATTGATATGGCATGTTCCGGTCATGAGGGAGTGGATGAGTGGTATTGATATGGCATGTTCCTGTCATGAGGGAGTGGATGAGTGGTATTGATATGGCATGTTTCTTTCATGAGGGAGTGGATGAGTGGTATTGATATGGCATGTTCCGATCATGAGGGAGTGGATGAGTGGTATTGATATGGCATGTTCCTTTCATGAGGGAGTGGATGAGTGGTATTGATATGGCATGTTCCGGTCATGAGGGAGTGGATGAGTGGTATTGATATGGCATGTTCCTGTCATGAGGGAGTGGATGAGTGGTATTGATATGGCATGTTCCTGTCATGAGGGAGTGGATGATTGGTATTGATATGGCATGCTCCTGTCATGAGGGAGTGGATGAGTGGTATTGATATGGCATGCTCCTGTCATGAGGAAGTGGATGAGTGGTATTGATATGACATGCTCCTGTCATGAGGGAGTGGATGAGTGGTATTGATATGGCATGCTCCTGTCATGAGGGAGTGGATGAGTGGTATTGATATGACATGCTCCTGTCATGAGAGAGTTGATGAGTGGTATTGATATGGCATGCTCCTGTCATGAGAGAGTTGATGAGTGGTATTGATATGGCATGCTCCTGTCACGAGGGAGTGGATGAGTGGTATTGATATGGCATGTTCCTGTCATGAGGGAGTGGATGATTGGTATTGATATGGCATGCTCCTGTCATGAGGGAGTGGATGAGTGGTATTGATATGGCATGCTCCTGTCATGAGGGAGTGGATGAGTGGTATCGATATGGCATGTTCCTTTCATGAGGGAGTGGATGAATGGTATTGATATGGCATGTTCCGGTCATGAGGGAGTGGATGAGTGGTATTGATATGGCATGTTCCTGTCATGAGGGAGTGGATGAGTGGTATTGATATGGCATGTTTCTTTCATGAGGGAGTGGATGAGTGGTATTGATATGGCATGTTCCGATCATGAGGGAGTGGATGAGTGGTATTGATATGGCATGTTCCTTTCATGAGGGAGTGGATGAGTGGTATTGATATGGCATGTTCCGGTCATGAGGGAGTGGATGAGTGGTATTGATATGGCATGTTCCTGTCATGAGGGAGTGGATGAGTGGTATTGATATGGCATGTTCCTGTCATGAGGGAGTGGATGATTGGTATTGATATGGCATGCTCCTGTCATGAGGGAGTGGATGAGTGGTATTGATATGGCATGCTCCTGTCATGAGGAAGTGGATGAGTGGTATTGATATGACATGCTCCTGTCATGAGGGAGTGGATGAGTGGTATTGATATGGCATGCTCCTGTCATGAGGGAGTGGATGAGTGGTATTGATATGACATGCTCCTGTCATGAGGGAGTGGATGAGTGGTATTGATATGGCATGCTCCTGTCATGAGGGAGTGGATGAGTGGTATTGATATGGCATGCTCCTGTCATGAGGGAGTGGATGAGTGGTATTGATATGGCATGTTCCGATCATGAGGGAGTGGATGAGTGGTATTGATATGGCAAGTTCCTGTCATGAGGGAGTGGATGAGTGGTATTGATATGGCATGTTCCGGTCATGAGGGAGTGGATGAGTGGTATTGATATGGCATGTTCCTATCATGAGGGAGTGGATGAGTGGTATTGATATGGCATGTTCCTGTCATGAGGGAGTGGATGATTGGTATTGATATGGCATGCTCCTGTCATGAGGGAGTGGATGAATGGTATTGATATGGCATGCTCCTGTCATGAGGAAGTGGATGAGTGGTATTGATATGACATGCTCCTGTCATGAGGGAGTGGATGAGTGGTATTGATATGGCATGCTCCTGTCATGAAGGAGTGGATGAGTGGTATTGATATGACATGCTACTGTCATGAGGGAGTGGATGAGTGGTCTCACATTTGTACATCATTGTTTGTCCTTTTTGTTCTTGATCTGTTGGTCATTGTATTGTCTGCACAGCAAATTCTGATTACCCCTTTGTAATCTTCAAACTTCTAAAATATCAAATGAAATAAATAAAAGTGATACCAAGTAGTCCGCATTGTCTGTAGACTACGGCTGATCACGGTTCGATACTCTCCACACATCACAAATGGATCCATTCACATGAAAAGCGTCGTTTCGTGTTTGTTCAGTAACCGGTATGTTTTAGTATTTACCATAGTAACATAACATCATTCATATTTTCCACAAGCTGGATTAAAAGATACAATCTTGCTTGTCGATATAGCATTCATCGTCGAAAACCTACGGGTAATCGCGACCCGTTCCTCCCTCATATTATTTTAATTTGCAAGGATATCTTTTTTTTTGTTCCCGTTATCACTGGGAATTGAATTGGTGTAAAACGCTATTTTGGAACTGATCAATATATTTTAAAATGGCTTATGAATACTTGGATACATGGATGATGACGTATCGTAGCGGCATTAATGAATATTCATTAAACGGAAAAGTACGAACTAAAGCAAATGACGGAAATATAGCGAAGCACATGATAAAGGTAAATATTATCTGATTTACATATTCTGTTCATCAAAACCCTTTTATGCAACGTAATAACAAGTAAGGAACAACACATCTCACAGTAGTAGAACAACCACTGCAGCACAGGACAGAACAACTGAGAAATTCATAAAATTGTGCTTGTTTATTTTGAAACCTGAGATATAACAATCGTCATATTGACTATCGTCTGCATGCTACTGGAATAAATTAAAATGTTGGCGATTATAAAAGAGAGAATTCCCCTTTCAAACCAAATACTTGTATCAAGTGTATCGTGCACTACATAATAGATCACATAAATAACAACACAAAATATAAAAATAGTATTAGCCTGTAGGATTGATTGTCAAATACAGAAATGCAAATTCAGTACCAAACGCAAACACTAATCAATTAACTTATTTAAAAACGCATTTTATAAATGCATTGGACTTGTGGAACTCGTTTCTGAAGAATATAATATATTATTTATAAAGATCTCTTTACAATGACAAAGAAAATAATATAATTAACATTTATACCTTCAAGTCTATTAAATGAAGCCTAAATGACTGGTAGATAAGTAATAGATTAACTTCAAATCATGAAACATTTTCTTGATGTACCCGAACTCGAATTATCCCGATCTTCAACATCTACGGGTATCTATTCTCTCTCTCTCTCTCTCTCTCTCTCTCTCTCTCTCTCTCTCTCTTTACACCTAGCTGGATGATACATGTTCATATGGGAAAATGTGTATACTAACTTTAAAATATATGTGATGATTCAGTTTTCTCCGTTGTAAATTAAGCAATAATTCATAGAAGTCATACTGTGTTGTGAGTTTTAACATAGGTTGGCAGGATATTAGTATTTTATCTCTGAGTTAACTGTGAGGACCGCGCATTTGCCAATGAGATTTTACCAAGTAAATATCCCTTATTAATATCGTCTGCTATTTTTATTCTGAATTAAATGATTTATTGTAATATTAGTTCCTACACATTGCGTCTTTTGTTTAATAAAGAAAGAACAACTAATCAATTGTTCTTATGTGACATACAATACGTGAGCAGTCATGACAATTTATATCTGTAGTTTAGGTAATTTGTTATCCTGCAGAAATATTTATTTTAAATCTCTGATGATTTTCTCTGACATCGACTTAGATTTAATTTGTATTAAATAACTCGTGGGTATATCTTAACTGATTTGTGTATGTTATCTAGTTTATTATATTTGATTTTCTGCATTCAAGCTTTTGTCATAGAAGTACTTGCTTTATTTCTCACATCTATTGTACTTATCCATATTGTTCCTTTTCTACACCAATACAACTGATCGCCACGATATAACTAAAATATTTTTGAAAGTGGCGTTAAACACCATAAACAAACCTTGCCTTATTGGTGCGTTGGTCAGGTCGCTTGCCTCTAGTGGACCCCCATAGCATGAAATTGGAATTAGATGCTTTTTTGCTACCTACACAGAATTAAGAAGCCAGGCATAATGTGTCCAAGTGAAATGATATCTCTGCTTTCTGTTTCAAAATACTGTCAAAATAAATATTGGCCAAATACAAAGCAGTGATCATTGATGGAATTGTTGAGTCGCTGTTTAAATGTGTATGTCATCATCGTCATAAGGATCATCATTTCATCAAAACATAGCTTGGTGGCGCCATGACATGTTTAAACATTTCATATGTTGGGCTGAAAAACAATCACTAACTCACTTGAGCTTGAATAAATATGTGTTAATTTCACATATCTAAAAGTCTGGGTATTTTCGATGAAGATAAAAAATTGTAAAATTTTACTATCACGAATCAAGTAGTCTACGAGAGTCAGAATGAACATTTCTTTCTCTTTATTTGAAAAAAAATTCAAGTAAACAAATCAAGAAATTATGTTCACCTTATAAAGTATCAAGTTTGGTCAACAACAAGATATAGAGACATTACTTGTTTAAGGAATTATAACGTGACGAATTCTATCTAGAACAATGAAGTGAGAGTAAATATTATACGTGAAGATTTCCCGCGAGAATTGATTAATGTAAATTGAAAGGTTGACGATAACAACATATTGTAAGAAATATCGTTTGTCAATATTGTGTTCAGATACATTCAAAGGAACCAATATATTACATCGTAATGTATATTTGGAACGTTCCCGATTTTATTCTATAATTAACCATTTTCATACGTTTTTTAATGGAGTTATTTCCCTTACAACGGGGGAAAATAGTATCAGTTCTATACAAAAGTAATGGAAAGGACAAATCATTTGAGCAGAGTTTTCCTATAATTTGTAGATATTTTGCATTATATGGCTCGAAATATGCAAATACGTGTGTTTTTGTGAATTGTTTGTTTCCTAGGTATTACCAGATCTACATTAATTTACTGGTATATATGAAATTTCATAATATGCTAACAAAGAGATTAACTATGCTAATAAAGAGATTTGTTCAGCCTACAAATATAATCCTTAATTTAGAAAATTGTCAATCTACAAATGTCAGTAAATACATTGGGTCATACAAATAGTCTCAATTTACATCAACCGCGGCTATTGAGGTATAATAGTTAACATGTTTGTCTATGTAATATTTGAAGACGTTTCAATGGCTTAACTTGAGTAAGTTTTCATTTCGATATGTAAGCTAGAACAAACATTTCTTCTAATTCATACAATAATACCATTCTTAGTGTAATGCTGTTTTACGACACTTTCAACAATATTTCAGTTATATAGTCGAGATCAGTTTTATTGGGGTAGAAACCCGGAGTACCTGGAGAAAACCAGCGACCTGCCGCCACAAGTCACTGACAAACTTTATCATATAATTTTGTATCGAGTACACCTCCCAGTGACCGGGATTCGAATTCACAACGTTAGTGGTGATATGCAATGATTACACAGATAGTTGTAAATCCAACTACCATACAATCACGACCACGACGGCCCCTGGCATTCATTAATTATAAAAAAGAATATTTTGATGATATTTGTTAATTAAATTTAGATGTCTGTTGGATTTTTTGCTTGTTTGTTTTGTTTTGTTTTGTGTTTGGTTTTCTTTGCTTGTTTATTGTTTATTTTTGCTTTTTTGTTTTGTTTTTGAAGAGCACTAACATCTAATGACATCATGTATAGGGCTACGTCAGGGATCATATTTTCAACCGGCGAATCCATGTCAAGCCTATCAAATCTTGTTGTATTAAAAGATCGAGCAAACGCTGAGAACTGTTCTCCAATTGGTCAATATATTTAACTGTCTTGCATATGATTGGTCGCCCAAAAATGAATGTAAGGTGATCTGTCACATGCGGGGTGTCTTTAGATGTAAACGTATCGCCAAAGAAAACGATCCAACAAGTATATTATTGAAGATAGATTGTGATAGTTTGTAGACCAAATAATCAACGTATAACAGTAACAAGAACCATATTCTATCATTGCATTCGTAAGACATTCGGTACAGTTTGCATATCTGTCTCTATCCTCCATCCATTTTCCAAATAAAGCCAGAAGATTTTCTACAAATTTCGCATTAATTAATAAGGGAATTAAAAGAAGTTTTTGCTATCTAAATTACTTAAGTATCTGCTATTTAGACGTTCCCATGACAACATAATAAGAAAAGTTTGATCATGCCATCAGAGTAGTCAGAAACATTATACAATAGGACAGACGATACAAAGGTCAAAAGTAAAATACATTATACCATAGGACAGACGATACAAAGGTCAAAAGTAAAATACATTATACCATAGGACAGACGATACAATGGTCAAAAGTAAAATACATTATACAATAGGACAGACGATACAAAGGTCAAAAGTCAAATACATTATACAATAGGACAGACGATACAATGGTCAAAAGTAAAATACATTGTACCATAGGACTGACGATACAATGGTCAAAAGTAAAATACATTATACCATAGGACTGACGATACAATGGTCAAAAGTAAAATACATTATTCCATAGGACAGACGATACAAAGGTCAAAAGTCAAATACATTATACCATAGGACAGACGATGCAATGGTCAAAGATAAAATGTAAAAGGACAAACAATGGTTGACAAAACATATCACAGAAACTAAAAGTCGAGGGTCAATTCAAGTGCTCCGGAAAAGTTAGCAGTTTCTGCACCACTAGTGGCACTCGTCGCTTTACCTTTCTTAACTATTTGGTGGTAACATATACATGATCATCTCTGACACAGATATTCTGTAACAGTTAACAGAACATATACATGATCATCTCTGACACAGATATTCAGTAACAGTTAACAGAACATATACGTGATCATCTCTGACACAGATATTCAGTAACAGTTAACAGAACATATACATGATCATCTCTCACACAGATATCCAGTAACAGTTAACAGAACATATACGTGATCATCTCTGACACAGATATTCAGTAACAGTTAACAGAACATATACGTGATCATCTCTGACACAGATATTCAGTAACAGTTAACAGAACATATACGTGATCATCTCTCACACAGATATCCAGTAACAGTTAACAGAACATATGCATGATCATCTCTGACACAGATATTCAGTAACAGTTAACAGAACATATACATGATCATCTCTGACACAGATATTCAGTAACAGTTAACAGAACATATACATGATCATCTCTGACACAGATATTCTGTAACAGTTAACAGAACATATACATGATCATCTCTGACACAGATATTCTGTAACAGTTAACAGAACATATACATGATCATCTCTGACACAGATATTCTGTAACAGTTAACAGAACATATACATGATCATCTCTCACACAGATATTCAGTAACAGTTAACAGAACATATACGTGATCATCTCTGACACAGATATTCAGTAACAGTTAACAGAACATATACATGATCATCTCTCACACAGATATCCAGTAACAGTTAACAGAACATATACGTGATCATCTCTGACACAGATATTCAGTAACAGTTAACAGAACATATACGTGATCATCTCTGACACAGATATTCAGTAACAGTTAACAGAACATATACGTGATCATCTCTCACACAGATATCCAGTAACAGTTAACAGAACATATGCATGATCATCTCTGACACAGATATTCAGTAACAGTTAACAGAACATATACATGATCATCTCTGACACAGATATTCAGTAACAGTTAACAGAACATATACATGATCATCTCTGACACAGATATTCTGTAACAGTTAACAGAACATATACATGATCATCTCTGACACAGATATTCTGTAACAGTTAACAGAACATATACATGATCATCTCTGACACAGATATTCTGTAACAGTTAACAGAACATATACATGATCATCTCTGACACAGATATTCTGTAACAGTTAACAGAACATATACATGATCTTCTCTGACACAGATATTCAGTAACAGTTAACAGAACATATACATGATCATCTCTCACACAGATATTCTGTAACAGTTAACAGAACATATACATGATCATCTCTGACACAGATATTCAGTAACAGTCAACAGAACATATACATGATCATCTCTGACACAGATATTCAGTAGCAGTTAACAGAACATATACATGATCATCTCTGACACAGATATTCAGTAACAGTTAACAGAACATATACATGATCATCTCTGACACAGATATTCTGTAACAGTTAACAGAACATATGCATGATCATCTCTGACACAGATATTCTGTAACAGTTAACAGAACATATACATGATCATCTCTGACACAGATATTCAGTAACAGTTAACAGAACATATACATGATCATTTCTGACACAGATATTCTGTAACAGTTAACAGAACATATACATGATCATCTCTGACACAGATATTCTGTAACAGTTAACAGAACATATACATGATCATCTCTGACACAGATATTCTGTAACAGTTAACAGAACATATACATGATCATCTCTGACACAGGTATTCTGTAACAGTTAACAGAACATATACATGATCTTCTCTGACACAGATATTCAGCAACAGTTAACAGAACATATACATGATCATCTCTGACACAGATATTCTGTAACAGTTAACAGAACATATACATGATCATCTCTGACACAGATATTCTGTAACAGTTAACAGAACATATACATGATCATCTCTGACACAGATATTCAGTAACAGTTAACAGAACATATACATGATCATTTCTGACACAGATATTCTGTAACAGTTAACAGAACATATACATGATCATCTCTGACACAGATATTCTGTAACAGTTAACAGAACATATACATGATCATCTCTGACACAGATATTCTGTAACAGTTAACAGAACATATACATGATCATCTCTGACACAGGTATTCTGTAACAGTTAACAGAACATATACATGATCTTCTCTGACACAGATATTCAGCAACAGTTAACAGAACATATACATGATCATCTCTGACACAGATATTCAGTAACAGTTAACAGAACATATACATGATCATCTCTCACACAGATATTCAGTAACAGTTAACAGAACATATACATGATCATCTCTCTCACAGATATTCAGTAACAGTTAACAGAACATATGCATGATCATCTCTGACACAGATATTCAGTAACAGTTAACAGAACATATACATGATCATCTCTCACACAGATATTCAGTAACAGTTAACAGAACATATACATGATCATCTCTCACACAGATATTCAGTAACAGTTAACAGAACATATACATGATCATCTCTGACACAGATATTCAATAACAGTTAACAGAACATATACATGATCATCTCTCACACAGATATTCAGTAACAGTTAACAGAACATATACATGATCATCTCTGACACAGATATTCAGTAACAGTTAACAGAACATATACATGATCATCTCTGACACAGATATTCAGTAACAGTTAACAGAACATATACATGATCATCTCTGACACAGATATTCAGTAACAGTTAACAGAACATATACATGATCATCTCTGACACAGATATTCAGTAGCAGTTAACAGAACATATACATGATCATCTCTGACACAGATATTCAGTAACAGTTAACAGAACATATACATGATCATCTCTGACACAGATATTCAGTAACAGTTAACAGAACATATACATGATCATCTCTGACACAGATATTCAGTAATAGTTAACAGAACATATACATAATCATCTCTGACACAGATATTCAGTAACAGTTAACAAAGTCATGATGACGACTGTAAATTCTTCGACGTAATGATTTCAAATCAACCAGAAGGAACCCTCGTTTAAGCAGCTTGTTAGCAGTAACCCTCTACCAAGTAAATCTGAACGTTATCACAAGCTCTATATAGTTTTGCGGTCGCCATCATGAATTGGTTGACCGCTATGGAATATATGTGTCACAAATGACCATGGATATGTTCCACTTGTCGTAAGCACTTCCCGGTCCTTTCCTCATTCATGACTTATCACCAGGTTTGTAACTAGATTAACACGACGGCTGTCACTAGTGAAGCAGGAACTGCTTTCCCTTCCGGAGCACCTGAGTTCATCCCTGGTTTTTAGTGGGGTTCGTGTTACCCAATCTTTAGTTTTATATGTATGTTTTGTAAATCATTGTTTGTTCTTTTGTACTTTTTCTTATGGCCATTTAGTTTTCTGTTCCTCTTCGATATATGGATTCTGATTGCCCCTTTGGTATCTTCATATTCTTGTATCAACTATGTATACTCCATAGACAAATGCTGCTGAATTAGTATCTACATACAATTGGAAAATTCACAATAGGAAAATAAAAACCTTCTATTTTGTCGCATAATTGAATTCTTAACGACCTCTCTGTCAGTTTCTAGGTGAAGATCAAGGTATGAAGCTGATCTAGTTGTGTTTATGGTGTCCCTTATTTCAAGTTCAATGGGATAGATGCGATGAACATAATTGCTAGACATAGAATTAGTTAGTGAAAGGACATACTCGAAATAGCAGAATATGAAATAAAAGGGCAAGGATAGCTTTCGTTCGTTTTTATTGGGAAGCTGCTGTATGAAGTCGTTTCATAGGAATAAAGGAAAAAGTCGACGAGAAGAGAAGCACACATAATACTCATATTCAATTAAATTTATAGTGGTTGTATCTCGACCAAACAAACAAAAACACTTGATACCCATAGGTTTGCGGACTGTCTGTTACAAGAAAAATTTCAATATGCTATAGGGATAATCAGAAGCCGTAAGTCGAAGAAAGACAGACGGTGCAGTGGCCAAAAGAAAAAAGGACAAACATAATCTACAAAACACTACACAGAAAACTAAAGATCGAGCAATGCGAACTCCACTAAGCACAGGGGAAGAATGCAGGTGCTCCGGAAGGGTAGGCAGTTCCTGCTCTGCTAGTGGTACCCGTTGCAACCAAATATAACAAATTCAAAAGCTCGAGAATTTGATTCCACTGTACCTTACTCCCATAGTTTCTTCTCAATCAACTCTATAGCTCACTCTCCATATAATCTCTCACATTGCCATCCACCTTTCATAGTAGGAAATACAAAGCTAAACAGTAATGGTCGACGATATAACGAACCACTCTTCTGACAAATATGAAAGTCCTAAAAACCAAATTGAAGACAGAAGTCCATTGAAATGAGGATGTTGTCGATATACACAGAAATGTATATAAAGCGAGACAACGGATATTACATCAAATAACTGTTGGATTCTCAAGAATATATCTCGAGTTATCTTTCCTTTGTCTTGTGTAAGTTCATTAGCTTTCTTTAAACTATTTTAAATCTGTAAATTGTTAACGCTTATATTATATGTATAATACATCATATACAATACATGCAAGAGATCCCATGTTACAAATGTACGGCTCCCTACATATATCAATATAAAAGGTGTGTTTAACTCTCTGTTTGATCCAAATAATAGATATAAAAGATGAAAGATCAATTTAATTTTCTATTAGAAACTATAATAGTGACATGACGATTACAGAAATCAGAATACATGTTCATCCCCAAAATGGATCGTGAAGTATGTGTGTTGGTAAACAAATTCCCAATATATTCTACACTCCTGTAAAATACATATTACATATTATAAGTATAAGTTTGTATATGACATGTTTGCTTGTTTATCATATTTGCTAGCTAAACGTTCCGATCCACCTCCTTTCCCCTTCACACTTGGCGGTGTTACCTTTAAGTTGGTAATTCCTGTACACTGCCAACCGGTGGATTTTGTGTGGTAAGTTCCTTAAAACGATATCATTTTCCGTCAATCATCACAAGACATTCAATTCATCTTATGTCGAAATATGTACACAGTATACTGTTACACTGTAAGTAATAAAAAACTAGATATGTCCCAAAAATTATTCTGTGTATTTGTTGACAGTTCTTCGTGGCAAAGCTTAGAGGTGTTCATTTAATGTTTACATTTTATTTAACAAAATACGCATTTTGAGTGGTTGCAGCTATCTATGGCTGCATCCGGTTTCAACCGTCATCGTCTGATCACGAAATTCCGCCAAACACCACCAATAGGTGGATCGTTACCCTTGGCGTGAGAAGATGCTTTTTATGTTCTTTATATAAATAGTTGCAACAAAAGACTATCATTAAGAGATATGGTTGTCCTTATTATAAATCCTGCACGTGACTTGCATAATCTCTTTTTCCGAGCATTCATGTTAACTTCATCATTAAAGCATAAAGCTTACCAAATTCTGAATAAACGTAGAGGGGGCCAATCCAGAATGGACAATCCAGAGACACTGGCAACATTAGACACACAAACACAAAAACACAACACATCACAGGAAACTTCACAGGTGCTTGTCAAGGGAAAGAAGTTACTCTCTCTTTTCAAAAGCCGTTACCTTAGTAAATACGAACAATACCTAATCCTGTGTACGCCAAACTATTGTAGATAATCTTGATATACCAGCACAAACCAACATCACATGTACATAGCTTAAAGGTTTTTTTTCTTATCAATAACAACTATTTTATTTAAGCCTTCAATGCGTTAATAAAAACGTAGATATCAAAGTTAGTGCGCACGGCGCGTTTCTGGAATAACTGTAATCTGGTACGCTCAAAATCTAAAGATGGGAAAGACAAATAAATTGGCAGCAATAAAACCAAAGGGACAAAACAGGAGTGCAAACATTGGCTAAGTTCACCTATGCTTCAGGTAGGAAAACCTTAGTTGCGTTAATAGTTGCATTATTTAGGAACTCTAAATTTCAGTAATAGACATATCTAATAAACCATGTCAGTGGCGAAGCGCTGACTACTGGCCGGATGATACTCTTGGAGACTAACAGTCCGTCAGCAAAGATATCGACCAAGTGATAGTAATAAAATCGAAATGCATAAAATGAACCCTGGTCTGATGTCCTTTTTTGACAAACAACCCTAATATATATTACAAGAAACTGGACAATTAATCTATATACACCTCACGAAAAATATATCATCACCAGATAAGAGCATTGTTGGTAAATGAGATAGAAAGTGATCATCACATGTCTCAAAACAAAGCAAGATCAATTTTAAGATTCAATTTTAAATAAGCACAAACCAAACCCAATGCATCATGTGATTTAATTAAATGATCAGCTATGTGATCCTCAACTGAAGATATATTAGGTAAATTAATCGCTGTGTAAATAACATAATACATGCTTTGTTAAAACAATTCACAGGAACAAAACATCTGTCTTAAGATTATATTAGAGATCGATCCAAATACGATATACAACCGCCAAGCGGTACAGCCAGTGTACAAATGAAGCTCTTTCGAAACCATATGTAAGTTCATTTGAAATGAGATAGCAGCGCGAGTGTTGTTAGATGAAGATTTGGACAAGATATTTTTAAGACGGAAGAGAAACCTCCAGGACGGGGAAAAAAAGATCAATTCCAGATTCGTTGTATCCACTAGGTAAGGACATGAGTTACGTCCATGCAAAACCTGTCTCAAAGATTCAAAGAGTCAGCTATAGTTGCTAAATTATAATCTTTGCGGATAGGATTTTATCGCTAATTTCATTAGATGAATATGTAATTGAAAAAAACAGCAGGAATAATTCCTCATGTATTATGCACAGACTTGAAGACGGAAATATTATCAAGTCAATTCTATTTCTCCTGTATATAATCGCTTTTTCTGTTGTATTCTGCAAGAATAATATATATGCTTGGGCTGAAAATCCCGTTTTACATCGGTCACCAAGATATAGATATCCCTACATTTTCAATTTGTAGGTATGTACTTTGTGTTGTTTCGATGTAACAGATAAGACATAGTTTGTCCTTCTATGACTGTGATCGTCATCCTGTATTAGAGACTAGGACTGTGATCGTCATCCTGTATTAGAGACTACGACTGTGATCGTCATCCTGTATTAGAGACTAGGACTGTGATCGTCATCCTGTATTAGAGACTAGGACTGTGATCGCCATCCTGTATTAGAGACTAGGACTGTGATCGTCATCCTGTATTAGAGACTAGGACTGTGATCGCCATCCTGTATTAGAGACTAGGACTGTGATCGTCATCCTGTATTAGAGACCAGGACTGTGATCGTAATCCTGTAATAGAGACTAGGATTGTGATAGTCATCCTGTATTAGAGACTACGACTGTGATCGTCATCCTGTATTAGAGACTAGTACTGTGATCGTCATCCTGTATTAGAGACTAGGACTGTGATCGTCATCCTGTATTAGAGACTACGACTGTGATCGTCATCCTGTATTAGAGACTAGTACTGTGATCGTCATCCTGTATTAGAGACTAGGACTGTGATCGTCATCCTGTATTAGAGACTAGAACTATGATCGTCATCCTGTATTAGAGACTAGGACTGTGATCGTCATCCTGTATTAGAGACTAGGACAGTGATCGTCATCCTGTATTAGAGACTACGACTGTGATCGTCATACTGTATTAGAGACCAGGACTGTGATCGTCATCCTGTATTTGAGACTAGGACTGTGATCGTCATCCTGTATTAGAGACTACGACTGTGATCGTCATCCTGTATTAGAGACTAGGACTGTATTCGTCATTCTGTATTAGAAACTAGGACTGTGATCGTCATACTGTATTAGAGACCAGGACTGTGATCGTCATCCTGTATTAGAGACTAGGACAATGATCGTCATCCTGTATTAGAGACTAGGACTGTGATCGTCATCCTGTATTAGAGACCAGGACTGTGATCGTCATCCTGTATTAGAGACTAGGACAGTGATCGTCATCCTGTATTAGAGACTAAGACTGTGATCGTCATCCTGTATTAGAGACTAGGACTGTGATCGTCATCCTGTATTAGAGACTAGGACTGTGATCGTCATCCTGTATTAGAGACTACGACTGTGATCGTCATCCTGTATTAGAGACTAGGATTGTGATAGTCATCCTGTATTAGAGACCAGGACTGTGATCGTCATCCAGTATTAGAGACTAGGACTGTGATCGTCATCCTGTATTAGAGACTACGACTGTGATCGTCATCCTGTATTAGAGACCAGGACTGTGATCGTCATCCTGTATTAGAGACTAGGACTGTGATCGTCATCCTGTATTAGAGACTAGGACAGTGATCGTCATCCTGTATTAGAGACTACGACTGTGATCGTCATACTGTATTAGAGACCAGGACTGTGATCGTCATCCTGTATTAGAGACTAGGACAGTGATCGTCATCCTGTATTAGAGACTAGGACTGTGATCGTCATCCTGTATTAGAGACCAGGACTGTGATCGTCATCCTGTATTAGAGACTAGGACTGTGATCGTCATCCTGTATTAGAGACTAGGACTGTGATCGGCATCCTGTATTAGAGACTAGGACTGTGATCGTCATCCTGTATTAGAGACCAGGACTGTGATTGTCATCCTGTATTAGAGACTAGAACTGTGATCGTTATGCTGTATTAGAGACTAGGACTGTGATCGTCATCCTGTATTAGAGACTAGGACTGTGATCGTCATCCTGTATTAGAGACTAGGACTGTGATCGTCATCCTGTATTAGAGACTAGGACTGTGATCGTCATCCTGTATTAGAGACTAGGACTGTGATCGTCATCCTGTATTAGAGACTAGGACTGTGATCATCATCCTGTATTAGAGATTAGGACTGTGATCGTCATCCTGTATTAGAGACTAGGACTGTGATCGTCATCCTGTATTAGAGACTAGGACTGTGATCGCCATCCTGTATTAGAGACTAGGACTGTGATCGTCATCCTGTATTAGAGACAAGGACAGTGATCGTCATCCTGTATTAGAGAATAGGACTGTGATCGTCATCCTGTATTAGGGCTAGGACTGTGATCGTCATCCTGTATTAGAGACTAGGTCTGTGATCGTCATCCTATATTAGAGACTAGGACTGTGATCGTCATCCTGTATTAGAGACTAGGACTGTGATCGTCATCCTGTATTAGAGACTAGGATTGTGATCATCATCCTGTATTAGAGACTAGGACTGTGATCGTCATCCTGTATTAGAGACTACGACTGTGATCGTCATCCTGTATTAGAGACTAGGACTGTGATCGTGATCTTGTATTAGAGATTAGGACTGTGATCGTCATCCTGTATTAGAAACTAGGACTGTGATAGTCATCCTGTATTAGAGACTAGAACTGTGATCGTCATTCTGTATTAGAGACTAGGACTGTGATCGTCATCCTGTATTAGAAACTACGACTGTGATCGTCATCCTGTATTAGAGACTAGGACTGTGATCGTCATTATGTATTAGAAACTAGGACTGTGATCGTCATCCTCTATTAGAGACTAGGACTGTGATCATCATCCTGTATTAGAGACTAAGTCTGTGATCGTCATCCTGTATTAGAAACTAGAACTATGATAATAATCCTGTATTAGAGACTACGACTGTGATCGTCATCCTGTATTAGAGACTAGGACTGTGATCGTCATCTTGTATTAGAGACTAGGACTGTGATCGTCATCCTGTATTAGAGACTAGGACTGTGATCGTCATCCTGTATTAGAGACTAGGACTGTAATCGTCATCCTGTATTAGAGACTAGGACTGTGATCGTCACCCTGTATTAGAGACTAGGACTGTGATCGTTATCCTGTATTAGATATTAGGACTGTGATCGTCATCCTGTATTAGAGACCAGGACTGTGATCGTCATCCTGTATTAGAGACTAGGACTGTGATCGTCATCCTGTATTAGAGACTAGGACTGTGATCGTCATGCTGTATTAGAGACTAGGACTGTGATCGTCATCCTGTATTAGAGACCAGGACTGTGATCGTCATCCTGTATTAGAGACTAGGACTGTGATCGTCATCCTGTATTAGAGACTAGACCTATGATCATCATCCTGTATTAGAGACTAAGTCTGTGATCGTCATCCTGTATTAGAGACTAGAACTATGATAGTCATCCTGTATTAGAGACTACGACTGTGATCGTCATCCTGTATTAGGGACTAGGACTGTGATCGTCATCTTGTATTAGAGACTAGGATTGTGATCGTCATCCTGTATTAGAGACTAGGACTGTGATAGTCATCCTGTATTAGAGACTAGGACTGTAATCGTCATCCTGTATTAGAGACTAGGACTGTGATCGTCATCCTGTATTAGAGACTAGGACTGTGATCGTCATCCTGTATTAGAGATTAGGACTGTGATCGTCATCCTGTATTAGAGACCAGGACTGTGATCGTCATCCTGTATTAGAGACTAGGACTGTGATCGTCATCCTGTATTAGAGACTAGGACTGTGAGCGTCATGCTGTATTAGAGACTAGGACTGTGATCGTCATCCTGTATTAGAGACCAGCACTGTGATCGTCATCCTGTATTAGAGATTAGGACTGTGATCGTCATCCTGTATTAGAGACTAGGACTGTGATCGTCATCCTGTATTAGAAACCAGGACTGTGATCGTTATCCTGTATTAGAGACTAGGACTGTGATCGTCATCCTGTATTAGAGATTAGGACTGTGATCATCATCCTGTATTAGAGAAAAGGATTGTGATCGTCATCCTGTATTAGAGACTAGGATTGTGATCGTCATCCTGTATTAGAGACTAGGTCGGTGATCGTCATCCTGTATTAGAGACTAGGACTGTGATCGTCATCCTGTATTAGAGATTAGGACTGTGATAGTCATCCTGTATTAGAGACTAGGTCTGTGATCGTCATCCTGTATTAGAGACTAGGACTGTGATCGTCATTCTGTATTATAGACTAGGACTGTGAACGTCATCCTGTATTAGAGACTAGGTCTGTGATCGTCATCCTGTATTAGAGACTAGGACTGTGATTGTCATCCTGTATTAGAGACTAGAACTGTGATCGTCATCCTGTATTAGAGACTAGGACTGTGATCGTCATCCTGTATTAGAGACTAGGACTGTGATCGTCATCCTGTATTAGAGATCAGGACTGTGATCGTCATCCTGTATTAGAGACTAGGACTGTGATCATCATCCTGTATTAAAAACTAGGACTGTGATCGTCATCCTGTATTAGAGACTAGAACTGTGATCGTCATTCTGTATTAGAGACCAGGACTGTAATTGTCATCCTGTATTAGAGACTAGGACTGTGATCGTCATCCTGTATTAGAGACTAGGACTGTGATCGTCATCCTGTATTAGAGACTAGGACTGTGATCGTCATCCTGTATTAGAGACTAGGACTGTGATCGTCATCCTGTATTAGAGACTGGGACTGTGATTGTCATCCTGTATTAAAGACCAGGACTGTGATCGTCATCCTGTATTAGAGACTAGGACTGTGATCGTCATCTTGTATTAGAGACTAGGACTGTGATCGTCATCCTGTATTAGAGACTAGGACTGTGATCGGCATCCTGTATTAGAGACCAGGACTGTGATTGTCATACTGTATTAGAGACTAGAACTGTGATCGTAATGCTGTATTAGAGACTAGGACTGTGATCGTCATCCTGTATTAGAGACTAGGACTGTGATCGTCATCCTGTATTAGAGACTAGGACTGTGATCGTCATCCTGTATTAGAGACTAGGACTGTGATCGTCATCCTGTATTAGAGACTATGACTGTGATCGTCATGCTGTATTAGAGACTAGGAATGCGATAGTCATCCTGTATTAGAGACCAGGACTGTGATCGTCATCCTGTATTAGAGACTAGGACTGTGATCATCATCCTGTATTAGAGACTAAGTCTGTGATCGTCATCCTGTATTAGAAACTAGAACTATGATAGTAATCCTGTATTAGAGACTACGACTGTGATCGTCATCCTGTATTAGAGACTAGGACTGTGATCGTCATCTTGTATTAGAGACTAGGACTGTGATCGTCATCCTGTATTAGAGACTAGGACTGTGATAGTCATCCTGTATTATAGACTAGGACTGTAATCGTCATCCTGTATTAGAGACTAGGACTGTGATCGTCATCCTGTATTAGAGATTAGGACTGTGATCGTCATCCTGTATTAGAGACCAGGACTGTGATCGTCATCCTGTATTAGAGACTAGGACTGTGATCGTCATCCTGTATTAGAGACTAGGACTGTGATCGTCATCCTGTATTAGAGACTAGGACTGTATTCGTCATTCTGTATTAGAAACTAGGACTGTGATCGTCATACTGTATTAGAGACCAGGACTGTGATCGTCATCCTGTATTAGAGACTAGGACAATGATCGTCATCCTGTATTAGAGACTAGGACTGTGATCGTCATCCTGTATTAGAGACCAGGACTGTGATCGTCATCCTGTATTAGAGACCAGGACAGTGATCGTCATCCTGTATTAGAGACTAAGACTGTGATCGTCATCCTGTATTAGAGACTAGGACTGTGATCGTCATCCTGTATTAGAGACTAGGACTGTGATCGTCATCCTGTATTAGAGACTACGACTGTGATCGTCATCCTGTATTAGAGACTAGGATTGTGATAGTCATCCTGTATTAGAGACCAGGACTGTGATCGTCATCCAGTATTAGAGACTAGGACTGTGATCGTCATCCTGTATTAGAGACTACGACTGTGATCGTCATCCTGTATTAGAGACCAGGACTGTGATCGTCATCCTGTATTAGAGACTAGGACTGTGATCGTCATCCTGTATTAGAGACTAGGACAGTGATCGTCATCCTGTATTAGAGACTACGACTGTGATCGTCATACTGTATTAGAGACCAGGACTGTGATCGTCATCCTGTATTAGAGACTAGGACAGTGATCGTCATCCTGTATTAGAGACTAGGACTGTGATCGTCATCCTGTATTAGAGACCAGGACTGTGATCGTCATCCTGTATTAGAGACTAGGACTGTGATCGTCATCCTGTATTAGAGACTAGGACTGTGATCGGCATCCTGTATTAGAGACTAGGACTGTGATCGTCATCCTGTATTAGAGACCAGGACTGTGATTGTCATCCTGTATTAGAGACTAGAACTGTGATCGTTATGCTGTATTAGAGACTAGGACTGTGATCGTCATCCTGTATTAGAGACTAGGACTGTGATCGTCATCCTGTATTAGAGACTAGGACTGTGATCGTCATCCTGTATTAGAGACTAGGACTGTGATCGTCATCCTGTATTAGAGACTAGGACTGTGATCGTCATCCTGTATTAGAGACTAGGACTGTGATCATCATCCTGTATTAGAGATTAGGACTGTGATCGTCATCCTGTATTAGAGACTAGGACTGTGATCGTCATCCTGTATTAGAGACTAGGACTGTGATCGCCATCCTGTATTAGAGACTAGGACTGTGATCGTCATCCTGTATTAGAGACAAGGACAGTGATCGTCATCCTGTATTAGAGAATAGGACTGTGATCGTCATCCTGTATTAGGGCTAGGACTGTGATCGTCATCCTGTATTAGAGACTAGGTCTGTGATCGTCATCCTATATTAGAGACTAGGACTGTGATCGTCATCCTGTATTAGAGACTAGGACTGTGATCGTCATCCTGTATTAGAGACTAGGATTGTGATCATCATCCTGTATTAGAGACTAGGACTGTGATCGTCATCCTGTATTAGAGACTACGACTGTGATCGTCATCCTGTATTAGAGACTAGGACTGTGATCGTGATCTTGTATTAGAGATTAGGACTGTGATCGTCATCCTGTATTAGAAACTAGGACTGTGATAGTCATCCTGTATTAGAGACTAGAACTGTGATCGTCATTCTGTATTAGAGACTAGGACTGTGATCGTCATCCTGTATTAGAAACTACGACTGTGATCGTCATCCTGTATTAGAGACTAGGACTGTGATCGTCATTATGTATTAGAAACTAGGACTGTGATCGTCATCCTCTATTAGAGACTAGGACTGTGATCATCATCCTGTATTAGAGACTAAGTCTGTGATCGTCATCCTGTATTAGAAACTAGAACTATGATAATAATCCTGTATTAGAGACTACGACTGTGATCGTCATCCTGTATTAGAGACTAGGACTGTGATCGTCATCTTGTATTAGAGACTAGGACTGTGATCGTCATCCTGTATTAGAGACTAGGACTGTGATCGTCATCCTGTATTAGAGACTAGGACTGTAATCGTCATCCTGTATTAGAGACTAGGACTGTGATCGTCACCCTGTATTAGAGACTAGGACTGTGATCGTTATCCTGTATTAGATATTAGGACTGTGATCGTCATCCTGTATTAGAGACCAGGACTGTGATCGTCATCCTGTATTAGAGACTAGGACTGTGATCGTCATCCTGTATTAGAGACTAGGACTGTGATCGTCATGCTGTATTAGAGACTAGGACTGTGATCGTCATCCTGTATTAGAGACCAGGACTGTGATCGTCATCCTGTATTAGAGACTAGGACTGTGATCGTCATCCTGTATTAGAGACTAGACCTATGATCATCATCCTGTATTAGAGACTAAGTCTGTGATCGTCATCCTGTATTAGAGACTAGAACTATGATAGTCATCCTGTATTAGAGACTACGACTGTGATCGTCATCCTGTATTAGGGACTAGGACTGTGATCGTCATCTTGTATTAGAGACTAGGATTGTGATCGTCATCCTGTATTAGAGACTAGGACTGTGATAGTCATCCTGTATTAGAGACTAGGACTGTAATCGTCATCCTGTATTAGAGACTAGGACTGTGATCGTCATCCTGTATTAGAGACTAGGACTGTGATCGTCATCCTGTATTAGAGATTAGGACTGTGATCGTCATCCTGTATTAGAGACCAGGACTGTGATCGTCATCCTGTATTAGAGACTAGGACTGTGATCGTCATCCTGTATTAGAGACTAGGACTGTGAGCGTCATGCTGTATTAGAGACTAGGACTGTGATCGTCATCCTGTATTAGAGACCAGCACTGTGATCGTCATCCTGTATTAGAGATTAGGACTGTGATCGTCATCCTGTATTAGAGACTAGGACTGTGATCGTCATCCTGTATTAGAAACCAGGACTGTGATCGTTATCCTGTATTAGAGACTAGGACTGTGATCGTCATCCTGTATTAGAGATTAGGACTGTGATCATCATCCTGTATTAGAGAAAAGGATTGTGATCGTCATCCTGTATTAGAGACTAGGATTGTGATCGTCATCCTGTATTAGAGACTAGGTCGGTGATCGTCATCCTGTATTAGAGACTAGGACTGTGATCGTCATCCTCTATTAGAGATTAGGACTGTGATAGTCATCCTGTATTAGAGACTAGGTCTGTGATCGTCATCCTGTATTAGAGACTAGGACTGTGATCGTCATTCTGTATTATAGACTAGGACTGTGAACGTCATCCTGTATTAGAGACTAGGTCTGTGATCGTCATCCTGTATTAGAGACTAGGACTGTGATTGTCATCCTGTATTAGAGACTAGAACTGTGATCGTCATCCTGTATTAGAGACTAGGACTGTGATCGTCATCCTGTATTAGAGACTAGGACTGTGATCGTCATCCTGTATTAGAGATCAGGACTGTGATCGTCATCCTGTATTAGAGACTAGGACTGTGATCATCATCCTGTATTAAAAACTAGGACTGTGATCGTCATCCTGTATTAGAGACTAGAACTGTGATCGTCATTCTGTATTAGAGACCAGGACTGTAATTGTCATCCTGTATTAGAGACTAGGACTGTGATCGTCATCCTGTATTAGAGACTAGGACTGTGATCGTCATCCTGTATTAGAGACTAGGACTGTGATCGTCATCCTGTATTAGAGACTAGGACTGTGATCGTCATCCTGTATTAGAGACTGGGACTGTGATTGTCATCCTGTATTAAAGACCAGGACTGTGATCGTCATCCTGTATTAGAGACTAGGACTGTGATCGTCATCTTGTATTAGAGACTAGGACTGTGATCGTCATCCTGTATTAGAGACTAGGACTGTGATCGGCATCCTGTATTAGAGACCAGGACTGTGATTGTCATACTGTATTAGAGACTAGAACTGTGATCGTAATGCTGTATTAGAGACTAGGACTGTGATCGTCATCCTGTATTAGAGACTAGGACTGTGATCGTCATCCTGTATTAGAGACTAGGACTGTGATCGTCATCCTGTATTAGAGACTAGGACTGTGATCGTCATCCTGTATTAGAGACTATGACTGTGATCGTCATGCTGTATTAGAGACTAGGAATGCGATAGTCATCCTGTATTAGAGACCAGGACTGTGATCGTCATCCTGTATTAGAGACTAGGACTGTGATCATCATCCTGTATTAGAGACTAAGTCTGTGATCGTCATCCTGTATTAGAAACTAGAACTATGATAGTAATCCTGTATTAGAGACTACGACTGTGATCGTCATCCTGTATTAGAGACTAGGACTGTGATCGTCATCTTGTATTAGAGACTAGGACTGTGATCGTCATCCTGTATTAGAGACTAGGACTGTGATAGTCATCCTGTATTATAGACTAGGACTGTAATCGTCATCCTGTATTAGAGACTAGGACTGTGATCGTCATCCTGTATTAGAGATTAGGACTGTGATCGTCATCCTGTATTAGAGACCAGGACTGTGATCGTCATCCTGTATTAGAGACTAGGACTGTGATCGTCATCCTGTATTAGAGACTAGGACTGTGATCGGCATCCTGTATTAGAGACTAGGACTGTGATCGTCATCCTGTATTAGAGACCAGGACTGTGATTGTCATACTGTATTAGAGACTAGAACTGTGATCGTAATGCTGTATTAGAGACTAGGACTGTGATCGTCATCCTGTATTAGAGACTAGGACTGTGATCCTCATCCTGTATTAGAGACTAGGATTGTGATCATCATCCTGTATTAGAGACTAGGACTGTGATCGTCATCCTGTATTAGAGACTACGACTGTGATCGTCATCCTGTATTAGAGACTAGGACTGTGATCGTGATCTTGTATTAGAGACTAGGACTGTGATCGTCATCCTGTATTAGAAACTAGGACTGTGATAGTCATCTTGTATTAGAGACTAGGACTGTGATCGTCATTCTGTATTAGAGACTAGGACTGTGATCGTCATCCTGTATTAGAAACTAGGACTGTGATCGTCATCCTGTATTAGAGACTAGGACTGTGATCGTCATTATGTATTAGAGACTAGGACTGTGATCGTCATCCTGTATTAGAGACTAGGACTGTGATCATCATCCTGTATTAGAGACTAAGTCTGTGATCGTCATCCTGTATTATAAACTAGAACTATGATAGTAATCCTGTATTAGAGACTACGACTGTGATCGTCATCCTGTATTAGAGACTAGGACTGTGATCGTCATCTTGTATTAGAGACTAGGACTGTGATCGTCATCCTGTATTAGAGACTAGGACTGTGATAGTCATCCTGTATTAGAGACTAGGACTGTAATCGTCATCCTGTATTAGAGACTAGGACTGTGATCGTCATCCTGTATTAGAGACTAGGACTGTGATCGTCATGCTGTATTAGAGACTAGGACTGTGATCGTCATCCTGTATTAGAGATTAGGACTGTGATCGTCATCCTGTATTAGAGACCAGGACTGTGATCGCCATCCTGTATTAGAGACTAGGACTGTGATCGTCATCCTGTATTAGAGAGTAGGACTGTGATCGTCATGCTGTATTAGAGACTAGGACTGTGATCGTCATCCTGTATTAGAGACTAGGACTGTGATCGTCATCCTGTATTAGAGACTAGGTCTGTGATCGTCATCCTATATTAGAGACTAGGACTGTGATCGTCATCCTGTATTAGAGACTAGGACTATGATCGTCATCCTGTATTAGAGACTAGGATTGTGATCATCATCCTGTATTAGAGACTAGGACTGTGATCGTCATCCTGTATTAAAGACTATGACTGTGATCGTCATCCTGTATTAGAGACTAGGACTGTGATCGTGATCTTGTATTAGAGACTGGGACTGTGATCGTCATCCTGTATTAGAAACTAGGACTGTGATAGTCATCCTGTATTAGAGACTAGGACTGTGATCGTCATTCTGTATTAGAGACTAGGACTGTGATCGTCATCCTGTATTAGAAACTAGGACTGTGATCGTCATCCTGTATTAGAGACTAGGACTGTGATCGTCATTATGTATTAGAGACTAGGACTGTGATCGTCATCCTGTATTAGAGACTAGGACTGTGATCATCATCCTGTATTAGAGACTAAGTCTGTGATCGTCATCCTGTATTAGAAACTAGAACTATGATAGTAATCCTGTATTAGAGACTACGACTGTGATCGTCATCCTGTATTAGAGACTAGGACTGTGATCGTCATCTTGTATTAGAGACTAGGACTGTGATCATCATCCTGTATTAGAGACTAGGACTGTGATCGTCATCCTGTATTAGAGACTAGGACTGTAATCTTCATCCTGTATTAGAGACTAGGACTGTGATCGTCATCCTGTATTAGAGACTAGGACTGTGATAGTCATCCTGTATTAGAGACTAGGACTGTGATCGTAATCCTGTATTAGAGACTAGGACTGTGATCGTCATCCTGTATTAGAGACCAGGACTGTGATCGTCATCCTGTATTAGAGACTAGGACTGTGATCGTCATCCTGTATTAGAGACTAGGACTGTGATCGTCATGCTGTATTAGAGACTAGGACTGTGATCGTCATCCTGTATTAGAGACCAGGACTGTGATCGTCATCCTATATTAGAGACTAGGACTGTGATCGTCATCCTGTATTAGAGACTAGACCTATGATCATCATCCTGTATTAGAGACTAAGTCTGTGATCGTCATCCTGTATTAGAGACTAGAACTATGATAGTCATCCTGTATTAGAGACTACAACTGTGATCGTCATCCTGTATTAGCGACTAGGACTGTGATCGTCATCTTGTATTAGAGACTAGGATTGTGATCGTCATCCTGTATTAGAGACTAGGACTGTGATAGTCATCCTGTATTAGAGACTAGGACTGTATTCGTCATCCTGTATTAGAGACTAGGACTGTGATCGTCATCCTGTATTAGAGACTAGGACTGTGATCGTCATCCTGTATTAGAGATTAGGACTGTGATCGTCATCCTGTATAAGGACTAGGACTGTGATTGTCATCCTGTATTAGAGACTAGGACTGTGATCGTCATGCTGTATTAGAGACTAGGACTGTGATCGTCATCCTGTATTAGAGACCAGCACTGTGATCGTCATCCTGTATTAGAGACTAGGACTGTGATCGTCATCCTGTATTAGAGACTAGGACTGTGATCGTCATCCTGTATTAGAAACCAGGACTGTGATCGTCATCCTGTATTAGAGATTAGGACTGTGACCATCATCCTGTAATAGAGAAAAGGATTGTGATCGTCATCCTGTATTAGAGACTAGGATTGTGATCGTCATCCTGTATTAGAGACTAGGTCGGTGATCGTCATCCTGTATTAGAGACTAGGACTGTGATCGTCATCCTGTATTAGAGATTAGGACTGTGATCGTCATCCTGTATTAGAGACTAGGTCTGTGATCGTCATCCTGTATTAGAGACTAGGACTGTGATCGTCATTCTGTATTATAGACTAGGACTGTGAACGTCATCCTGTATTAGAGACTAGGTCTGTGATCGTCATCCTGTATTAGAGACTAGGACTGTGATCATCATCCTGTATTAAACACTAGGACTGTGATCGTCATCCTGTATTAGAGACTAGAACTGTGATCGTCATCCTGTATTAGAGACTAGGACTGTGATCGTCATCCTGTATTAGAGACTAGGACTGTGATCGTCATCCTGTATTAGAGACCAGGACTGTGATTGTCATACTGTATTAGAGACTAGAACTGTGATCGTAATGCTGTATTAGAGACTAGGACTGTGATCGTCATCCTGTATTAGAGACTAGGACTGTGATCGTCATCCTATATTAGAGACTAGGATTGTGATCATCATCCTGTATTAGAGACTAGGACTGTGATCGTCATCCTGTATTAGAGACTATGACTGTGATCGTCATCCTGTATTAGAGACTAGGACTGTGATCGTGATCTTGTATTAGAGACTAGGACTGTGAGCGTCATCCTGTATTAGAAACTACGACTGTGATAGTCATCCTGTATTAGAGACTAGGACTGTGATCGTCATCCTGTATTAGAGACTAGACCTATGATCATCATCCTGTATTAGAGACTAAGTCTGTGATCGTCATCCTGTATTAGAGACTAGAACTATGATAGTCATCCTGTATTAGAGACTACAACTGTGATCGTCATCCTGTATTAGCGACTAGGACTGTGATCGTCATCTTGTATTAGAGACTAGGATTGTGATCGTCATCCTGTATTAGAGACTAGGACTGTGATAGTTATCCTGTATTAGAGACTAGGACTGTATTCGTCATCCTGTATTAGAGACTAGGACTGTGATCGTCATCCTGTATTAGAGACTAGGACTGTGATCGTCATCCTGTATTAGAGATTAGGACTGTGATCGTCATCCTGTATAAGGACTAGGACTGTGATCGTCATCCTGTATTAGAGACTAGGACTGTGATCGTCATGCTGTATTAGAGACTAGGACTGTGATCGTCATCCTGTATTAGAGACCAGCACTGTGATCGTCATCCTGTATTAGAGACTAGGACTGTGATCGTCATCCTGTATTAGAGACTAGGACTGTGATCGTCATCCTGTATTAGAAACCAGGACTGTGATCGTCATCCTGTATTAGAGATTAGGACTGTGACCATCATCCTGTAATAGAGAAAAGGATTGTGATCGTCATCCTGTATTAGAGACTAGGATTGTGATCGTCATCCTGTATTAGAGACTAGGTCGGTGATCGTCATCCTGTATTAGAGACTAGGACTGTGATCGTCATCCTGTATTAGAGATTAGGACTGTGATCGTCATCCTGTATTAGAGACTAGGTCTGTGATCGTCATCCTGTATTAGAGACTAGGACTGTGATCGTCATTCTGTATTATAGACTAGGACTGTGAACGTCATCCTGTATTAGAGACTAGGTCTGTGATCGTCATCCTGTATTAGAGACTAGGACTGTGATCATCATCCTGTATTAAACACTAGGACTGTGATCGTCATCCTGTATTAGAAACTAGGACTGTGATCGTCATCCTATGTTAGAGACTAGGATTGTGATCATCATCCTGTATTAGAGACTAGGACTGTGATCGTCATCCTGTATTAGAGACTAGGTCTGTGATCGTCATCCTGTATTAGAGACTAGGACTGTGATCATCATCCTGTATTAAACACTAGGACTGTGATCGTCATCCTGTATTAGAGACTAGAACTGTGATCGTAATGCTGTATTAGAGACTAGGACTGTGATCGTCATCCTGTATTAGAGACTAGGACTGTGATCGTCATCCTATATTAGAGACTAGGATTGTGATCATCATCCTGTATTAGAGACTAGGACTGTGATCGTCATCCTGTATTAGAGACTATGACTGTGATCGTCATCCTGTATTAGAGACTAGGACTGTGATCGTGATCTTGTATTAGAGACTAGGACTGTGAGCGTCATCCTGTATTAGAAACTAGGACTGTGATAGTCATCCTGTATTAGAGACTACGACTGTGATCGTCATTCTGTATTAGAGACTAAGACTGTGATCGTCATCCTGTATTAGAAACTAGGACTGTGATCGTCATCCTGTATTAGAGACTAGGACTGTGATCGTCATTATGTATTAGAGACTAGGACTGTGATCGTCATCCTGTATTAGAGACTAGGACTGTGATCATCATCCTGTATTAGAGACTAAGTCTGTGATCGTCATCCTGTATTAGAAACTAGAACTATGATAGTAATCCTGTATTAGAGACTACGACTGTGATTGTCATCCTGTATTAGAGACTAGGACTGTGATCGTCATCTTGTATTAGAGACTAGGACTGTGATCGTCATCCTGTATTAGAGACTAGGACTGTGATAGTCATCCTGTATTAGAGACTAGGACAGTAATCGTCATCCTGTATTAGAGACTAGGACTGTGATCGTCATCCTGTATTAGAATCTAGGACTGTGATCGTCATCCTGTATTAGAGACTAGGACTGTGATCGTCATCCTGTATTAGAGACTAGGACTGTGATCGTCATCCTGTATTAGAAACCAGGACTGTGATCGTCATCCTGTATTAGAGATTAGGACTGTGACCATCATCCTGTAATAGAGAAAAGGATTGTGATCGTCATCCTGTATTAGAGACTAGGATTGTGATCGTCATCCTGTATTAGAGACTAGGTCGGTGATCGTCATCCTGTATTAGAGACTAGGACTGTGATCGTCATCCTGTATTAGAGATTAGGACTGTGATCGTCATCCTGTATTAGAGACTAGGTCTGTGATCGTCATCCTGTATTAGAGACTAGGACTGTGATCGTCATTCTGTATTATAGACTAGGACTGTGAACGTCATCCTGTATTAGAGACTAGGTCTGTGATCGTCATCCTGTATTAGAGACTAGGACTGTGATCATCATCCTGTATTAAACACTAGGACTGTGATCGTCATCCTGTATTAGAGACTAGAACTGTGATCGTCATCCTGTATTAGAGACTAGGACTGTGATCGTCATCCTGTATTAGAGACTAGGACTGTGATCGTCATCCTGTATTAGAGACCAGGACTGTGATTGTCATACTGTATTAGAGACTAGAACTGTGATCGTAATGCTGTATTAGAGACTAGGACTGTGATCGTCATCCTGTATTAGAGACTAGGACTGTGATCGTCATCCTATATTAGAGACTAGGATTGTGATCATCATCCTGTATTAGAGACTAGGACTGTGATCGTCATCCTGTATTAGAGACTATGACTGTGATCGTCATCCTGTATTAGAGACTAGGACTGTGATCGTGATCTTGTATTAGAGACTAGGACTGTGAGCGTCATCCTGTATTAGAAACTACGACTGTGATAGTCATCCTGTATTAGAGACTACGACTGTGATCGTCATTCTGTATTAGAGACTAAGACTGTGATCGTCATCCTGTATTAGAAACTAGGACTGTGATCGTCATCCTGTATTAGAGACTAGGACTGTGATCATCATCCTGTATTAGAGACTAAGTCTGTGATCGTCATCCTGTATTAGAAACTAGAACTATGATAGTAATCCTGTATTAGAGACTACGACTGTGATCGTCATCCTGTATTAGAGACTAGGACTGTGATCGTCATCTTGTATTAGAGACTAGGACTGTGATCGTAATCCTGTATTAGAGACTAGGACTGTGATAGTCAACCTGTATTAGAGACTAGAACTGTAATCTTCATCCTGTATTAGAGACTAGGACTGTGATCGTCATCCTGTATTAGAGACTAGGACTGTGATCGTTATCCTGTATTAGAGATTAGGACTGTGATCGTCATCCTGTATTAGAGACCAGGACTGTGATCGTCATCCTGTATTAGAGACTAGGACTGTGATCGTCATCCTGTATTAGAGACCAGGACTGTGATCGTCATCCTGTATTAGAGACCAGGACTGTGATCGTCATCCTATATTAGAGACTAGGACTGTGATCGTCATCCTGTATTAGAGACTAGACCTATGATCATCATCCTGTATTAGAGACTAAGTCTGTGATCGTCATCCTGTATTAGAGACTAGAACTATGATAGTCATCCTGTATTAGAGACTACAACTGTGATCGTCATCCTGTATTAGCGACTAGGACTGTGATCGTCATCTTGTATTAGAGACTAGGATTGTGATCGTCATCCTGTATTAGAGACTAGGACTGTGATAGTTATCCTGTATTAGAGACTAGGACTGTATTCGTCATCCTGTATTAGAGACTAGGACTGTGATCGTCATCCTGTATTAGAGACTAGGACTGTGATCGTCATCCTGTATTAGAGATTAGGACTGTGATCGTCATCCTGTATAAGGACTAGGACTGTGATCGTCATCCTGTATTAGAGACTAGGACTGTGATCGTCATGCTGTATTAGAGACTAGGACTGTGATCGTCATCCTGTATTAGAGACCAGCACTGTGATCGTCATCCTGTATTAGAGACTAGGACTGTGATCGTCATCCTGTATTAGAGACTAGGACTGCGATCGTCATCCTGTATTAGAAACCAGGACTGTGATCGTCATCCTGTATTAGAGATTAGGACTGTGACCATCATCCTGTAATAGAGAAAAGGATTGTGATCGTCATCCTGTATTAGAGACTAGGATTGTGATCGTCATCCTGTATTAGAGACTAGGTCGGTGATCGTCATCCTGTATTAGAGACTAGGACTGTGATCGTCATCCTGTATTAGAGATTAGGACTGTGATCGTCATCCTGTATTAGAGACTAGGTCTGTGATCGTCATCCTGTATTAGAGACTAGGACTGTGATCGTCATTCTGTATTATAGACTAGGACTGTGAACGTCATCCTGTATTAGAGACTAGGTCTGTGATCGTCATCCTGTATTAGAGACTAGGACTGTGATCATCATCCTGTATTAAACACTAGGACTGTGATCGTCATCCTGTATTAGAAACTAGGACTGTGATCGTCATCCTATGTTAGAGACTAGGATTGTGATCATCATCCTGTATTAGAGACTAGGACTGTGATCGTCATCCTGTATTAGAGACTAGGTCTGTGATCGTCATCCTGTATTAGAGACTAGGACTGTGATCATCATCCTGTATTAAACACTAGGACTGTGATCGTCATCCTGTATTAGAGACTAGAACTGTGATCGTAATGCTGTATTAGAGACTAGGACTGTGATCGTCATCCTGTATTAGAGACTAGGACTGTGATCGTCATCCTATATTAGAGACTAGGATTGTGATCATCATCCTGTATTAGAGACTAGGACTGTGATCGTCATCCTGTATTAGAGACTATGACTGTGATCGTCATCCTGTATTAGAGACTAGGACTGTGATCGTGATCTTGTATTAGAGACTAGGACTGTGAGCGTCATCCTGTATTAGAAACTAGGACTGTGATAGTCATCCTGTATTAGAGACTACGACTGTGATCGTCATTCTGTATTAGAGACTAAGACTGTGATCGTCATCCTGTATTAGAAACTAGGACTGTGATCGTCATCCTGTATTAGAGACTAGGACTGTGATCGTCATTATGTATTAGAGACTAGGACTGTGATCGTCATCCTGTATTAGAGACTAGGACTGTGATCATCATCCTGTATTAGAGACTAAGTCTGTGATCGTCATCCTGTATTAGAAACTAGAACTATGATAGTAATCCTGTATTAGAGACTACGACTGTGATTGTCATCCTGTATTAGAGACTAGGACTGTGATCGTCATCTTGTATTAGAGACTAGGACTGTGATCGTCATCCTGTATTAGAGACTAGGACTGTGATAGTCATCCTGTATTAGAGACTAGGACAGTAATCGTCATCCTGTATTAGAGACTAGGACTGTGATCGTCATCCTGTATTAGAATCTAGGACTGTGATCGTCATCCTGTATTAGAGACTAGGACTGTGATCGTCATCCTGTATTAGAGATTAGGACTGTGATCGTCATCCTCTATTAGAGACCAGGACTGTGATCGTCATCCTGTATTAGAGACTAGGACTGTGATCGTCATCCTGTATTAGAGACTAGGACTGTGATCGTCATGCTGTATTAGAGACTAGGACTGTGATCGTCATCCTGTATTAGAGACTAGGACTGTGATCGTCATCCTGTATTAGAGACTAGGTCTGTGATCGTCATCCTATATTAGAGACTAGGACTGTGATCGTCATCCTGTATTAGAGACTAGGACTGTGATCGTCATCCTGTAATGGAGACTAGGATTGTGATCATCATCCTGTATTAGAGACTAGGACTGTGATCGTCATCCTGTATTAGAGACTACGACTGTGATCGTCATCCTGTATTAGAGACTAGGACTGTGATCGTGATCTTGTATTAGAGACTGGGACTGTGATCGTCATCCTGTATTAGAAACTAGGACTGTGATAGTCATCCTGTATTAGAGACTAGGACTGTGATCGTCATTCTGTATTAGAGACTAGGACTGTGATCGTCATCCTGTATTAGAAACTAGGACTGTGATCGTCATCCTGTATTAGAGACTAGGACTGTGATCGTCATTATGTATTAGAGACTAGGACTGTGATCGTCATCCTGTATTAGAGACTAGGACTGTGATCATCATCCTGTATTAGAGACTAAGTCTGTGATCGTCATCCTGTATTAGAAACTAGAACTATGATAGTAATCCTGTATTAGAGACTACGACTGTGATCGTCATCCTGTATTAGAGACTAGGACTGTGATCGTCATCTTGTATTAGAGACTAGGACTGTGATCGTAATCCTGTATTAGAGACTAGGACTGTGATAATCATCCTGTATTAGAGACTAGGACTGTAATCGTCATCCTGTATTAGAGACTAGGACTGTGATCGTCATCCTGTATTAGAGACTAGGACTGTGATCGTTATCCTGTATTAGAGATTAGGACTGTGATCGTCATCCTGTATTAGAAACCATGACTGTGATCGTCATCCTGTATTAGAGACTAGGACTGTGATCGTCATCCTGTATTAGAGACTAGGACTGTGATCGTCATGCTGTATTAGAGACTAGGACTGTGATCGTCATCCTGTATTAGAGACCAGGACTGTGATCGTCATCCTGTATTAGAGACTAGGTCTGTGATCGTCATCCTGTATTAGAGACTAGGACTGTGATCGTCATTCTGTATTATAGACTAGGACTGTGAACGTCATCCTGTATTAGAGACTAGGTCTGTGATCGTCATCCTGTATTAGAGACTAGGACTGTGATCATCATCCTGTATTAAACACTAGGACTGTGATCGTCATCCTGTATTAGAGACTAGAACTGTGATCGTCATCCTGTATTAGAGACTAGGACTGTGATCGTCATCCTGTATTAGAGACTAGGACTGTGATCGTCATCCTGTATTAGAGACTAGGACTGTGATCGTCATCCTGTATTAGAGACTAGGACTGTGATCGTCATCTTGTATTAGAGACTAGGACTGTGATCGTCATCCTGTATTAGAGACTAGGACTGTGATCGGCATCCTGTATTAGAGACTAGGACTGTGATCGTCATCCTGTATTAGAGACTAGGACTGTGATCGTAATCCTGTATTAGAGACTAGGACTGTGATAATCATCCTGTATTAGAGACTAGGACTGTAATCGTCATCCTGTATTAGAGACTAGGACTGTGATCGTCATCCTGTATTAGAGACTAGGACTGTGATCGTCATCCTGTATTAGAGACTAGGACTGTGATCGTCATCCTGTATTAGAGACTAGGTCTGTGATCGTCATCCTATATTAGAGACTAGGACTGTGATCGTCATCCTGTATTAGAGACTAGGACTGTGATCGTCATCCTGTAATGGAGACTAGGATTGTGATCATCATCCTGTATTAGAGACTAGGACTGTGATCGTTATCCTGTATTAGAGATTAGGACTGTGATCGTCATCCTGTATTAGAGACCATGACTGTGATCGTCATCCTGTATTAGAGACTAGGACTGTGATCGTCATCCTGTATTAGAAACTAGGACTGTGATCGTCATGCTGTATTAGAGACTAGGACTGTGATCGTCATCCTGTATTAGAGACCAGGACTGTGATCGTCATCCTGTATTAGAGACTAGGTCTGTGATCGTCATCCTGTATTAGAGACTAGGACTGTGATCGTCATTCTGTATTATAGACTAGGACTGTGAACGTCATCCTGTATTAGAGACTAGGTCTGTGATCGTCATCCTGTATTAGAGACTAGGACTGTGATCATCATCCTGTATTAAACACTAGGACTGTGATCGTCATCCTGTATTAGAGACTAGAACTGTGATCGTCATCCTGTATTAGAGACTAGGACTGTGATCGTCATCCTGTATTAGAGACTAGGACTGTGATCGTCATCCTGTATTAGAGACTAGGACTGTGATCGTCATCCTGTATTAGAGACTAGGACTGTGATCGTCATCTTGTATTAGAGACTAGGACTGTGATCGTCATCCTGTATTAGAGACTAGGACTGTGATCGGCATCCTGTATTAGAGACTAGGACTGTGATCGTCATCCTGTATTAGAGACTAGGACTGTGATCGTCATGCTGTATTAGAGACTAGGACTGTGATCGTCATCCTGTATTAGAGACCAGGACTGTGATCGTCATCCTGTATTAGAGACTAGGACTGTGATCGTCATCCTGTATTAGAGACTAGACCTATGATCATCATCCTGTATTAGAGACTAAGTCTGTGATCGTCATCCTGTATTAGAGACTAGAACTATGATAGTCATCCTATATTAGAGACTACAACTGTGATCGTCATCCTGTATTAGCGACTAGGACTGTGATCGTCATCTTGTATTAGAGACTAGGATTGTGATCGTCATCCTGTATTAGAGACTAGGACTGTGATAGTCATCCTGTATTAGAGACTAGGACTGTATTCGTCATCCTGTATTAGAGACTAGGACTGTGATCGTCATCCTGTATTAGAGACTAGGACTGTGATCGTCATCCTGTATTAGAGATTAGGACTGTGATCGTCATCCTGTATTAGAGACTAGGACTGTGATCGTCATCCTGTATTAGAGACTAGGACTGTGATCGTCATGCTGTATTAGAGACTAGGACTGTGATCGTCATCCTGTATTAGAGACCAGCACTGTGATCGTCATCCTGTATTAGAGACTAGGACTGTGATCGTCATCCTGTATTAGAGACTAGGACTGTGATCGTCATCCTGTATTAGAAACTAGGACTGTGATCGTCATCCTGTATTAGAGATTAGGACTGTGATCATCATCCTGTATTAGAGAAAAGGATTGTGATCGTCATCCTGTATTAGAGACTAGGATTGTGATCGTCATCCTGTATTAGAGACTAGGTCGGTGATCGTCATCCTGTATTAGAGACTAGGACTGTGATCGTCATCCTGTATTAGAGATTAGCACTGTGATCGTCATCCTGTATTAGAGACTAGGTCTGTGATCGTCATCCTGTATTAGAGACTAGGACTGTGATCGTCATTCTGTATTATAGACTAGGACTGTGAACGTCATCCTGTATTAGAGACTAGGACTGTGATCGTCATCCTGTATTAGAGACTAGGACTGTGATCATCATCCTGTATTAAACACTAGGACTGTGATCGTCATCCTGTATTAGAGACTAGGACTGTGATTGTCATCCTGTATTAGAGACTAGGTCTGTGATCGTCATCCTGTATTAGAGACTAGGACTGTGATCATCATCCTGTATTAAACACTAGGACTGTGATCGTCATCCTGTATTAGAGACTAGGACTGTGATCGTCATCCTGTATTAGAGACTAGGACTGTGATCGTCATCTTGTATTAGAGAAAAGGATTGTGATCGTCATCCTGTATTAGAGACTAGGACTGTGATCGTCATCCTCTATTAGAGACTGGGACTGTGATTGTCATCCTGTATTAAAGACCAGGACTGTAATCGTCATCTTGTATTAGAGACCAGGACTGTGATCGTCATCCTGTTTTAGAGACTAGGACTGTGATCGTCATCCTGTTTTAGAGACTAGGACTGTGATCGTCATCCTGTTTTAGAGACTAGGACTGTGATCGTCATCCTGTTTTAGAGACTAGGACTGTGATCGTCATCCTGTATTAGAGACCAGGACTGTGATTGTCATACTGTATTAGAGACTAGAACTGTGATCGTAATGCTGTATTAGAGACTAGGACTGTGATCGTCATCCTGTATTAGAGACTATGACTGTGATCGTCATGCGGTATTAGAGACTAGGACTGCGATCGTCATCCTGTATTAGAGACCAGGACTGTGATCGTCATCCTGTATTAGAGACTAGGTAGGTGATCTTCATGCTGTATTAGAGACTAGGACTGTGATCGTCATCCTGTATTAGAGACTAGAACTGTGATCGTCATCTTGTGCAATACACTGGCCAAAGGGATAATTAGAGATCGTAACTAGAAGTCAGACAATACACTGGCCAAAGGGGTAATTAGAAACCGTAACTAGAAGACAGACAATACACTGGCCAAAGAGATAATTAGAGACCGTAACTAGAAGACATGCAATACACTGGCCAAAGGGGTAATTAGAAACCGTAACTAGAAGACAGACAATACACTGGCCAAAGGGATAATTAGAGATCGTAACTAGAAGTCAGACAATACACTGGCCAAAGCGGTAATTAGAAACCGTAACTAGAAGACAGACAATACACTGGCCAAAGGGATAATTAGAGATCGTAACTAGAAGACAGACATTACACTGGCCAAAGGGGTAATTAGAAACCGTAACTAGAAGACAGACAATACACTGGCCAAAGGGGTAATTAGAGACCGTAACTAGAAGACAGCCAATACACTGGCCAAAGGGATAATTAGAGATCGTAGCTAGAAGACAGACATTACACTGGCCAAAGGGGTAATTAGAAACCGTAACTAGAAGACAGACAATACACTGGCCAAAGGGATAATTAGAGACCGTAACTAGAAGACAGACAATGCACTGGCCAAAGGGGTAATTAGAGACCGTAACTAGAAGACAGACAATACACTGGCCAAAGGGATAATTAGAGACCGTAACTAGAAGACAGACAATACACTGGCCAAAGGGGTAATTAGAGACCGTAATTAGAAGACAGACAATACACTGGCCAAAGGAGTAATTAGAGACCGTAACTAGAAGACAGACAATATACTGGCCAAAGGGGTAATTAGAGATCGTAACTAGAAGACAGACAATACACTGGCCAAAGGGGTAATTAGAAACCGTAACTAGAAGACAGACAATACACTGGCCAAAGGGGTAATTAGAGATCGTAACTAGAAGACAGACAATACACTGGCCAAAGGGATAATTAGAGACCGTAACTAGAAGACACACAATACACTGGCCAAAGGGGTAATTAGAAACCGTAACTAGAAGACAGACAATACACTGGCCAAAGGGGTAATTAGAGATCGTAACTAGAAGACAGACAATACATTGGCCAAAGTGATAATTAGAGACCGTAACTAGAAGACACACAATACACTGGCCAAAGGGGTAATTAGAAACCGTAACTAGAAGACAGACAATACACTGGCCAAAGGGATAATTAGAGATCGTAACTAGAAGACAGACAATACACTGGCCAAAGGGGTAATTAGAAACCGTAACTAGAAGACAGACAATACACTGGCCAAAGTGGTAATTAGAGATCGTAACTAGAAGACAGACAATACACTGGCCAAAGGGGTAATTAGAAACCGTAACTAGAAGACAGACAATACACTGGCCAAAGGGGTAATTAGAGATCGTAACTAGAAGACAGACAATACACTGGCCAAAGGGATAATTAGAGACCGTAACTAGAAGACACACAATACACTGGCCAAAGGGGTAATTAGAAACCGTAACTAGCAGACAGACAATACACTGGCCAAAGGGATAATTTGAGACCGTAACTAGAAGACAGACAATACACTGGCCAAAGGGATAATTAGAGATCGTAACTAGAAGTCAGACAATACACTGGCCAAAGGGGTAATTAGAAACCGTAATTAGAAGACAGACAATACACTGGCCAAAGGGATAATTAGAGATCGTAACTAGAAGACAGACATTACACTGGCCAAAGGGGTAATTAGAAACCGTAACTAGAAGACAGACAATACACTGGCCAAAGGGGTAATTAGAGACCGTAACTAGAAGACAGCCAATACACTGGCCAAAGGGATAATTAGAAACCGTAACTAGAAGACAGACAATACACTGGCCAAAGGGGTAATTAGAGACCGTAACTAGAAGACAGCCAATACACTGGCCAAAGGGATAATTAGAGATCGTAGCTAGAAGACAGACATTACACTGGCCAAAGGGGTAATTAGAAACCGTAACTAGAAGACAGACAATACACTGGCCAAAGGGATAATTAGAGACCGTAACTAGAAGACAGACAATGCACTGGCCAAAGGGGTAATTAGAGACCGTAACTAGAAGACAGACAATACACTGGCCAAAGGGATAATTAGAGACCGTAACTAGAAGACAGACAATACACTGGCCAAAGGGGTAATTAGAGACCGTAATTAGAAGACAGACAATACACTGGCCAAAGGGGTAATTAGAAACCGTAACTAGAAGACACACAATACACTGGCCAAAGGGGTAATTAGAAACCGTAACTAGAAGACAGACAATACACTGGCCAAAGGGGTAATTAGAGATCGTAACTAGAAGACAGACAATACACTGGCCAAAGTGATAATTAGAGACCGTAACTAGAAGACACACAATACACTGGCCAAAGGGGTAATTAGAAACCGTAACTAGAAGACAGACAATACACTGGCCAAAGGGATAATTAGAGATCGTAACTAGAAGACAGACATTACACTGGCCAAAGGGGTAATTAGAAACCGTAACTAGAAGACAGACAATACACTGGCCAAAGGGATATTTAGAGATCGTAGCTAGAAGACAGACATTACACTGGCCAAAGGGATAATTAGAGATCGTAGCTAGAAGACAGACATTACACTGGCCAAAGGGGTAATTAGAAACCGTAACTAGAAGACAGACAATACACTGGCCAAAGGGATAATTAGAGACCGTAACTAGAAGACAGACAATGCACTGGCCAAAGGGGTAATTAGAGACCGTAACTAGAAGACAGACAATACACTGGCCAAAGGGATAATTAGAGACCGTAACTAGAAGACAGACAATACACTGGCCAAAGGGGTAATTAGAGACCGTAATTAGAAGACAGACAATACACTGGCCAAAGGGGTAATTAGAGACCGTAACTAGAAGACAGACAATATACTGGCCACAGGGGTAATTAGAGATCGTAACTAGAAGACAGACAATACACTGGCCAAAGGGGTAATTAGAAACCGTAACTAGAAGACAGACAATACACTGGCCAAAGGGGTAATTAGAGATCGTAACTAGAAGACACACAATACACTGGCCAAAGGGATAATTAGAGACCGTAACTAGAAGACACACAATACACTGGCCAAAGGGGTAATTAGAGATCGTAACTAGAAGACAGACAATACACTGGCCAAAGTGATAATTAGAGACCGTAACTAGAAGACACACAATACACTGGCCAAAGGGGTAATTAGAAACCGTAACTAGAAGACAGACAATACACTGGCCAAAGGGGTAATTAGAAACCGTAACTAGAAGACAGACAATACACTGCCCAAAGGGATAATTAGAGATCGTAACTAGAAGACAGACAATACACTGGCCAAAGTGGTAATTAGAGATCGTAACTAGAAGACAGACAATACACTGGCCAAAGGGGTAATTAGAAACCGTAACTAGAAAACAGACAATACACTGGCCAAAGGGGTAATTAGAGATCGTAACTAGAAGACAGACAATACACTGGCCAAAGGGATAATTAGAGACCGTAACTAGAAGACACACAATACACTGGCCAAAGGGGTAATTAGAAACCGTAACTAGAAGACAGACAATACACTGGCCAAAGGGATAATTAGAGACCGTAACTAGAAGACACACAATACACTGGCCAAAGGGATAATTAGAAACCGTAACTAGAAGACAGACAATACACTGGCCAAAGGGGTAATTAGAGATCGTAACTAGAAGACAGACATTACACTGGCCAAAGGGGTAATTAGAAACCGTAACTAGAAGACAGATATTACACTGGCCAAAGGGGTAATTAGAGACCGTAACTAGAAGACAGACAATACACTGGCCAAAGGGGTAATTAGAGATCGTAACTAGAAGACACACAATACACTGGCCAAAGGGATAATTAGAGACCGTAACTAGAAGACAGACAATACACTGGCCAAAGGGGTAATTAGAGATCGTAACTAGAAGACAGACAATACATTGGCCAAAGGGATAATTAGAGACCGTACCTAGAAGACAGACAATACACTGGCCAAAGGGGTAATTAGAGACCGTAACTAGAAGACAGACAATACATTGGCCAAAGGGGTAATTAGAGATCGTAACTAGAAGACAGACAATACACTGGCCAAAGGGGTAATTAGAAACCGTAACTAGAAGACAGACAATACACTGGCCAAAGGGGTAATTAGAGATCGTAACTAGAAGACAGACAATACACTGGCCAAAGGGGTAATTAGAGATCGTAACTAGAAGACAGACAATACACTGGCCAAAGGGGTAATTAGAAACCGTAACTAGAAGACACACAATACACTGGCCAAAGGAATAATTAGAGATCGTAACTAGAAGACAGACAATACACTGGCCAAAGGGGTAATTAGAGACCGTAACTAGAAGACAGACAATACATTGGCCAAAGGGGTAATTAGAGATCGTAACTAGAAGACAGACAAGACACTGGCCAAAGGGGTAATTAGAAACCGTAACTAGAAGACAGACAATACACTGGCCAAAGGGTTAATTAGAGACCGTAACTAGAAGACACACAATACACTGGCCAAAGGGATAATTAGAAACCGTAACTAGAAGACAGACAATACACTGGCCAAAGGGGTAATTAGAGATCGTAACTAGACGACAGAAAATACACTAGCCAAAGGGGTAATTAGAGATCGTAACTAGAAGACAGACAATACACTGGCCAAAGGGGTAATTAGAGATCGTAACTAGAAGACAGACAATACACTGGCCAAAGGGGTAATTAGAGATCGTAACTAGAAGACAGACAATACACTGGCCAAAGGGGTAATTAGAGATCGTAACTAAAAGACACACAATACACTAGCCAAAGGGGTAATTAGAGACCGTAACTAGAAGACAGTCAATACACTAGCCAAAGGGATAATTAGAGATCGTAACTAGAAGACAGACAATACACTGGCCAAAGGGGTAATTAGAAACCGTAACTAGAAGACAGACAATACACTGGCCAAAGGGGTAATTAGAGATCGTAACTAGAAGACAGTCAATACACTGGCCAAAGGGGTAATTAGAGACCGTAACTAGAAGACAGAAAATACACTAGCCAAAGGGATAATTAGAGATCGTAACTAGAAGACAGACAATACACAGGCCAAAGGGGTAATTAGAAACCGTAACTAGAAGACAGATTATACACTGGCCAAAGGGGTAATTAGAGATCGTAACTAGAAGACAGACAATACACTGGCCAAAGGGATAATTAGAGATCGTAACTAGAAGACAGACAATACACTGGCCAAAGGGGTAATTAGAGATTGTAACTACAAGACAGACAATTCACTGGCCAAAGGGGTAATTAGAGATCGTAACTAGAAGACAGAAAATACACTAGCCAAAGGGGTAATTAGAGACCGTAACTAGAAGACAGACAATACACTGGCCAAAGGGGTAATTAGAGATCGTAACTAGAAGACAGACAATACACTGGCCAAAGGGATAATTAGAGACCGTAACTAGAAGACAGACAATACATTGGCCAAAGGGGTAATTAGAGAGCGTAACTAGAAGACAGACAATACACTGGCCAAAGGGGTACTTAGAAACCGTAACTAGAAGACAGACAATACACTGGCCAAAGAGGTAATTAGAGATCGTAACTAGAAGACAGACAATACGCTGGCCAAAGGGGTAATTAGTGACCGTAACTAGAAGACAGACAATACATTGGCCAAAGGGGTAATTAGAGATCGTAACTAGAAGACAGACAAGACACTGGCCAAAGGGGTAATTAGAAACCGTAACTAGAAGACAGACAATACATTGGCCAAAGAGTTAATTAGAGACCGTAACTAGAAGACACACAATACACTGGCCAAAGGGATAATTAGAAACCGTAACTAGAAGACAGACAATACACTGGCCAAAGGGGTAATTAGAGATCGTAACTAGACGACAGAAAATACACTAGCCAAAGGGGTAATTAGAGATCGTAACTAGAAGACACACAATACACTGGCCAAAGTGGTAATTAGAGATCGTAACTAGAAGACAGACAATACACTGGCCAAAGGGGTAATTAGAGATCGTAACTAGAAGACAGACAATACACTGGCCAAAGGGGTAATTAGAGATCGTAACTAAAAGACACACAATACACTAGCCAAAGGGGTAATTAGAGACCGTAACTAGAAGACAGTCAATACACTAGCCAAAGGGATAATTAGAGATCGTAACTAGAAGACAGACAATACACTGGCCAAAGGGGTAATTAGAAACCGTAACTAGAAGACAGACAATACACTGGCCAAAGGGGTAATTAGAGATCGTAACTAGAAGACAGTCAATACACTGGCCAAAGGGGTAATTAGAGACCGTAACTAGAAGACAGACAATACACTGGCCAAAGGGGTAATTAGAAACCGTAACTAGAAGACAGACAATACACTGGCCAAAGGGGTAATTAGAGATCGTAACTAGAAGACAGACAAGACACTGGCCAAAGGGATAATTAGAGATCGTAACTAGAAGACAGACAATACACTGGCCAAAGGGGTAATTAGAGATTGTAACTACAAGACAGACAATTCACTGGCCAAAGGGGTAATTAGAGATCGTAACTAGAAGACAGAAAATACACTAGCCAAAGGGGTAATTAGAGACCGTAACTAGAAGACAGACAATACACTGGCCAAAGGGGTAATTAGAGATCGTAACTAGAAGACAGACAATACACTGGCCAAAGGGGTAATTAGAGATCGTAACTAGAAGACAGACAATACACTGGCCAAAGGGGTAATTAGAGATCGTAACTAGAAGACAGAAAATACACTAGCCAAAGGGATAATTAGAGATCGTAACTAGAAGACAGACAATACACTGGCCAAAGGGGTAGTTAGAGATCGTAACTAGAAGACAGAAAATACACTAGCCAAAGGGATAATTAGAGATCGTAACTAGAAGACAGACAATACACTGGCCAAAGGGGTAATTAGAAACGTAACTAGAAGACAGACAATACACTGGCCAAAGGGATAATTAGAGACCGTAACTAGAAGACATACAATACACTGGCCAAAGGGGTAATTAGAAATAGTAACTAGAAGACAGACAATACACTGGCCAAAGGGATAATTAGAGATCGTAACTAGAAGTCAGACAATACACTGGCCAAAGGGGTAATTAGAAACCGTAACTAGAAGACAGACAATACACTGGCCAAAGGGATAATTAGAGATCGTAACTAGAAGACAGACATTACACTGGCCAAAGGGGTAATTAGAAACCGTAACTAGAAGACAGACAATACACTGGCCAAAGGGGTAATTAGAGACCGTAACTAGAAGACAGCCAATACACTGGCCAAAGGGATAATTAGAGATCGTAACTAGAAGACAGACATTACACTGGCCAAAGGGGTAATTAGAAACCGTAACTAGAAGACAGACAATACACTGGCCAAAGGGATAATTAGAGACCGTAACTAGAAGACAGACAATGCACTGGCCAAAGGGGTAATTAGAGACCGTAACTAGAAGACAGACAATACACTGGCCAAAGGGGTAATTAGAGACCGTAACTAGAAGACAGACAATACACTGACCAAAGGGGTAATTAGAGATCGTAACTAGAAGACAGAAAATACACTGGCCAAAGGGGTAATTAGAAACCGTAACTAGAAGACAGACAATACACTGGCCAAAGGGGTAATTAGAGATCGTAACTAGAAGACAAACAATACACTGGCCAAAGGGATAATTAGAGACCGTAACTAGAAGACAGACAATACACTGGCCAAAGGGGTAATTAGAGACCGTAACTAGAAGACAGACAATACACTGGCCAAAGGGGTAATTAGAGACCGTAACTAGAAGACAGACAATATACTGGCCAAAGGGGTAATTAGAGATCGTAACTAGAAGACAGACAATACACTGGCCAAAGGGGTAGTTAGAGATCGTAACTAGAAGACAGAAAATACACTAGCCAAAGGGATAATTAGAGATCGTAACTAGAAGACAGACAATACACTGGCCAAAGGGGTAATTAGAAACGTAACTAGAAGACAGACAATACACTGGCCAAAGGGATAATTAGAGACCGTAACTAGAAGACATACAATACACTGGCCAAAGGGGTAATTAGAAATAGTAACTAGAAGACAGACAATACACTGGCCAAAGGGATAATTAGAGATCGTAACTAGAAGTCAGACAATACACTGGCCAAAGGGGTAATTAGAAACCGTAACTAGAAGACAGACAATACACTGGCCAAAGGGATAATTAGAGATCGTAACTAGAAGACAGACATTACACTGGCCAAAGGGGTAATTAGAAACCGTAACTAGAAGACAGACAATACACTGGCCAAAGGGGTAATTAGAGACCGTAACTAGAAGACAGCCAATACACTGGCCAAAGGGATAATTAGAGATCGTAACTAGAAGACAGACATTACACTGGCCAAAGGGGTAATTAGAAACCGTAACTAGAAGACAGACAATACACTGGCCAAAGGGATAATTAGAGACCGTAACTAGAAGACAGACAATGCACTGGCCAAAGGGGTAATTAGAGACCGTAACTAGAAGACAGACAATACACTGGCCAAAGGGGTAATTAGAGACCGTAACTAGAAGACAGACAATACACTGACCAAAGGGGTAATTAGAGATCGTAACTAGAAGACAGAAAATACACTGGCCAAAGGGGTAATTAGAAACCGTAACTAGAAGACAGACAATACACTGGCCAAAGGGGTAATTAGAGATCGTAACTAGAAGACAAACAATACACTGGCCAAAGGGATAATTAGAGACCGTAACTAGAAGACAGACAATACACTGGCCAAAGGGGTAATTAGAGACCGTAACTAGAAGACAGACAATACACTGGCCAAAGGGGTAATTAGAGACCGTAACTAGAAGACAGACAATATACTGGCCAAAGGGGTAATTAGAGATCGTAACTAGAAGACAGACAATACACTGGCCAAAGGGGTAATTAGAAACCGTAACTAGAAGACAGACAATACACTGGCCAAAGGGGTAATTAGAGATCGTAACTAGAAGACAGACAATACACTGGCCAAAGGGATAATTAGAGACCGTAACTAGAAGACACACAATACACTGGCCAAAGGGGTAATTAGAAACCGTAACTAGAAGACAGACAATACACTGGCCAAAGGGGTAATTAGAGATCGTAACTAGAAGACAGACAATACACTGGCCAAAGTGATAATTAGAGACCGTAACTAGAAGACACACAATACACTGGCCAAAGAGGTAATTAGAAACCGTGACTAGAAGACAGACAATACACTGGCCAAAGGGATAATTAGAGATTGTAACTAGAAGACAGACAATACACTGGCCAAAGGGGTAATTAGAAACCGTAACTAGAAGACAGACAATACACTGGCCAAAGTGGTAATTAGAGATCGTAACTAGAAGACAGACAATACACTGGCCAAAGGGGTAATTAGAAACCGTAACTAGAAGACAGACAATACACTGGCCAAAGGGGTAATTAGAGATCGTAACTAGAAGACAGACAATACACTGGCCAAAGGGATAATTAGAGACCGTAACTAGAAGACACACAATACACTGGCCAAAGGGGTAATTAGAAACCGTAACTAGAAGACACACAATACACTGGCCAAAGGGGTAATTAGAGACCGTAACTAGAAGACACACAATACACTGGCCAAAGGGATAATTAGAAACCGTAACTAGAAGACAGACAATACACTGGCCAAAGGGGTAATTAGAGATCGTAACTAGAAGACACACAGTACACTGGCCAAAGGGGTAATTAGAAACCGTAACCAGAAGACAGACAATACACTGGCCAAAGGGGTAATTAGAGATCGTAACTAGAAGACAGACAATATACTGGCCAAAGGGGTAATTAGAGATCGTAACTAGAAGACAGACAATACATTGGCCAAAGGGATAATTAGAGACCGTAACTAGAAGACAGACAATACACTGGCCAAAGGGGTAATTAGAGATCGTAACTAGAAGACAGAAAATACATTGGCCAAAGGGATAATTAGAGACCGTAATTAGAAGACACACAATACAGTGGTCAAAGGGATAATTAGAGACCGTAACTAGAAGACAGACAATACACTGGCCAAAGGGGTAATTAGAGATCGTAACTAGAAGACAGACAATACATTGGCCAAAGGGATAATTAGAGACCGTAACTAGAAGACAGACAATACACTGGCCAAAGGGGTAATTAGAGACCGTAACTAGAAGACAGACAATACATTGGCCAAAGGGGTAATTAGAGATCGTAACTAGAAGACAGACAATACACTGGCCAAAGGGGTAATTAGAAACCGTAACTAGAAGACAGACAATACACTGGCCAAAGGGGTAATTAGAGATCGTAACTAGAAGACAGACAATACACTGGCCAAAGGGATAATTAGAGACCGTAACTAGAAGACACACAATACACTGGCCAAAGGGGTAATTAGAAACCGTAACTAGAAGACAGACAATACACTGGCCAAAGGGGTAATTAGAGATCGTAACTAGAAGACAGACAATACACTGGCCAAAGAGGTAATTAGAGATCGTAACTAGAAGACACACAATACACTGGCCAAAGGGATAATTAGAGATCGTAACTAGAAGACAGACAATACACTGGCCAAAGGGGTAATTAGAAACCGTAACTAGAAGACAGACAATACACTGGCCAAAGTGGTAATGAGAGATCGTAACTAGAAGACAGACAATACACTGGCCAAAGGGGTAATTAGAAACCGTTACTAGAAGACAGACAATACACTGGCCAAAGGGGTAATTAGAGATCGTAACTAGAAGACAGACAATACACTGGCCAAAGGGATAATTAGAGACCGTAACTAGAAGACACACAATACACTGGCCAAAGGGGTAATTAGAAACCGTAACTAGAAGACAGACAATACACTGGCCAAAGGGGTAATTAGAGATCGTAACTAGAAGACAGACATTACACTGGCCAAAGGGGTAATTAGAAACCGTAAATAGAAGACAGATATTACACTGGCCAAAGGGGTAATTAGAAACCGTAACTAGAAGACAGATATTACACTGGCCAAAGGGGTAATTAGAGACCGTAACTAGAAGACAGACAATACACTGGCCAAAGGGGTAATTAGAGATCGTAACTAGAAGACAGACAATACACTGGCCAAAGGGATAATTAGAGATCGTAACTAGAAGACAGACAATACACTGGCCAAAGGGGTAATTAGAGATCGTAACTAGAAGACAGACAATACACTGGCCAAAGGGATAATTAGAGACCGTAACTAGAAGACACACGATACACTGGCCAAAGGGATAATTAGAGACCGTAACTAGAAGACAGATAATACACTGGCCAAAGGGGTAATTAGAGAGCGTAACTAGAAGACAGACAATACATTGGCCAAAGGGGTAATTAGAGATCGTAACTAGAAGACAGACAATACACTGGCCAAAGGGGTAATTAGAAACCGTAACTAGAAGACAGACAATACACTGGCCAAAGGGGTAATTAGAGATCGTAACTAGAAGACAGACAATACACTGGCCAAAGGGATAATTAGAGACCGTAACTAGAAGACACACAATACACTGGCCAAAGGGGTAATTAGAAACCGTAACTAGAAGACAGACAATACACTGGCCAAAGGGGTAATTAGAGATCGTAACCAGAAGACAGACAATACACTGGCCAAAGGGGTAATTAGAGACCGTAACTACAAGACAGACAATACATTGGCCAAAGGGGTAATTAGAGATCGTAACTAGAAGACAGACAATACACTGACCAAAGGGGTAATTAGAAACCGTAACTAGAAGACAGACAATACACTGGCCAAAGGGGTAATTAGAGATCGTAACTAGACGACAGAAAATACACTAGCCAAAGGGGTAATTAGAGATCGTAACTAGAAGACACACAATACACTGGCCAAAGGGGTAATTAGAGATCGTAACTAGAAGACAGACAATACACTGGCCAAAGGGGTAATTAGAGATCGTAACTAGAAGACAGACAATACACTGGCCAAAGGGGTAATTAGAGATCGTAACTAGAAGACACACAATACACTAGCCAAAGGGGTAATTAGAGACCGTAACTAGAAGACAGTCAATACACTAGCCAAAGGGAAAATTAGATATCGTAACTAGAAGACAGACAATACACAGGCCAAAGGGGTTATTAGAAACCGTAACTAGAAGACAGACAATACACTGGCCAAAGGGGTAATTAGAGATCGTAACTAGAAGACAGTCAATACACTGGCCAAAGGGGTAATTAGAGACCGTAACTAGAAGACAGAAAATACACTAGCCAAAGGGATAATTAGAGATCGTAACTAGAAGACAGACAATACACTGGCCAAAGGGGTAATTAGAAACCGTAACTAGAAGACAGACTATACACTGGCCAAAGGGGTAATTAGAAACCGTAACTAGAAGACAGACAATACACTGGCCAAAGGGATAATTAGAGATCGTAACTAGAAGACAGAAAATACACTGGCCAAAGGGGTAATTAGAGATTGTAACTACAAGACAGACAATTCACTGGCCAAAGGGGTAATTAGAGATCGTAACTAGAAGACAGAAAATACACTAGCCAAAGGGGTAATTAGAGACCGTAACTAGAAGACAGACAATACACTGGCCAAAGGGGTAATTAGAGATCGTAACTAGAAGACAGACAATACACTGGCCAAAGGGGTAATTAGAGATCGTAACTAGAAGACAGAAAATACACTAGCCAAAGGGATAATTAGAGATCGTAACTAGAAGACAGACAATACATTGGCCAAAGGGGTAATTAGAGACCGTAACTAGAAGACAGACAATACATTGGCCAAAGGGGTAATTAGAGACCGTAACTAGAAGACAGACAATACACTAGCCAAAGGGATAATTAGAGATCGTAACTAGAAGACAGTCAATACACTGGCCAAAGGGGTAATTAGAGACCGTAACTAGAAGACAGACAATACGTTGTCCAAAGGGGTAATTAGAGACCGTAACTAGAAGACAGACAATACACTAGCCAAAGGGATAATTAGAGATCGTAACTAGAAGACAGACAATACACTGGCCAAAGGGGTAATTAGAGACCGTAACTAGAAGACAGACAATACACTGGCCAAAGGGGTAATTAGAGACCGTAACTAGAAGACAGACAATACATTGGCCAAAGGGGTAATTAGAGACCGTAACTAGAAGACAGACAATACACTAGCCAAAGGGGTAATTAGAGATCGTAACAAGAATACAGTCAATACACTAGCCAAAGGGATAATTAGAGATCGTAACTAGAAGACAGACAATACACTGGCCAAAGGGGTAATTAGAGATCGTAACTAGAAGACAGACAATACACTGGCCAAAGGGATAAGTAGAGACCGTAACTAGAAGACACACAATACTCTGGCCAAAGGGGTAATTAGAAACCGTAACTAGAAGACAGACAATACACTGGCCAAAGGGGTAATTAGAGATCGTAACTAGAAGACAGACATTACACTGGCCAAAGGGGTAATTAGAAACCGTAACTAGAAGACAGATATTACACTGGCCAAAGGGGTAATTAGAAACCGTAACTAGAAGACAGATATTACACTGGCCAAAGGGGTAATTAGAGACCGTAACTAGAAGACAGACAATACACTGGCCAAAGGGGTAATTAGAGATCGTAACTAGAAGACAGACAATACACTGGCCAAAGGGATAATTAGAGATCGTAACTAGAAGACAGACAATACACTGGCCAAACGGGTAATTAGAGATCGTAACTAGAAGACAGACAATACACTGGCCAAAGGGATAATTAGAGACCGTAACTAGAAGACACACGATACACTGGCCAAAGGGATAATTAGAGACCGTAACTACAAGACAGATAATACACTGGCCAAAGGGGTAATTAGAGAGCGTAACTAGAAGACAGACAATACATTGGCCAAAGGGGTAATTAGAGATCGTAACTAGAAGACAGACAATACACTGGCCAAAGGGGTAATTAGAAACCGTAACTAGAAGACAGACAATACACTGGCCAAAGGGGTAATTAGAGATCGTAACTAGAAGACAGACAATACAGTGGCCAAAGGGATAATTAGAGACCGTAACTAGAAGACACACAATACACTGGCCAAAGGGGTAATTAGAAACCGTAACTAGAAGACAGACAATACACTGGCCAAAGGGGTAATTAGAGATCGTAACCAGAAGACAGACAATACACTGGCCAAAGGGGTAATTAGAGACCGTAACTACAAGACAGACAATACATTGGCCAAAGGGGTAATTAGAGATCGTAACTAGAAGACAGACAATACACTGACCAAAGGGGTAATTAGAAACCGTAACTAGAAGACAGACAATACACTGGCCAAAGGGGTAATTAGAGATCGTAACTAGAAGACAGACAATACACTGGCCAAAGGGATAATTAGAGACCGTAACTAGAAGACACACAATACACTGGCCAAAGGGGTAATTAGAAACCGTAACTAGAAGACAGACAATACACTGGCCAAAGGGGTAATTAGAGATCGTAACCAGAAGACAGACAATACACTGGCCAAAGGGGTAATTAGAGACCGTAACTACAAGACAGACAATACATTGGCCAAAGGGGTAATTAGAGATCGTAACTAGAAGACAGACAATACACTGACCAAAGGGGTAATTAGAAACCGTAACTAGAAGACAGACAATACACTGGCCAAAGGGGTAATTAGAGATCGTAACTAGAAGACACACAATACACTGGCCAAAGGGGTAATTAGAGATCGTAACTAGAAGACAGACAATACACTGGCCAAAGGGGTAATTAGAGATCGTAACTAGAAGACAGACAATACACTGGCCAAAGGGGTAATTAGAGATCGTAACTAGAAGACACACAATACACTAGCCAAAGGGGTAATTAGAGACCGTAACTAGAAGACAGTTAATACACTAGCCAAAGGGAAAATTAGATATCGTAACTAGAAGACAGACAATACACAGGCCAAAGGGGTAATTAGAAACCGTAACTAGAAGACAGACAATACACTGGCCAAAGGGGTAATTAGAGATCGTAACTAGAAGACAGTCAATACACTGGCCAAAGGGGTAATTAGAGACCGTAACTAGAAGACAGAAAATACACTAGCCAAAGGGATAATTAGAGATCGTAACTAGAAGACAGACAATACACTGGCCAAAGGGGTAATTAGAAACCGTAACTAGAAGACAGACTATACACTGGCCAATGGGGTAATTAGAAACCGTAACTAGAAGACAGACAATACACTGGTCAAAGGGATAATTAGAGATCGTAACTAGAAGACAGACAATACACTGGCCAAAGGGGTAATTAGAGATTGTAACTACAAGACAGACAATTCACTGGCCAAAGGGGTAATTAGAGATCGTAACTAGAAGACAGAAAATACACTAGCCAAAGGGGTAATTAGAGACCGTAACTAGAAGACAGACAATACACTGGCCAAAGGGGTAATTAGAGATCGTAACTAGAAGACAGACAATACACTGGCCAAAGGGGTAATTAGAGATCGTAACTAGAAGACAGACAATACACTGGCCAAAGGGGTAATTAGAGATCGTAACTAGAAGACAGAAAATACACTAGCCAAAGGGATAATTAGAGATCGTAGCTAGAAGACAGACAATACACTGGCCGAAGGGGTAATTAGAGATCGTAACTAGAAGACAGAAAATACACTAGCCAAAGGGATAATTAGAGATCGTAACTAGAAGACAGACAATACACTGGCCAAAGGGGTAATTAGAAACGTAACTAGAAGACAGACAATACACTGGCCAAAGGGGTAATTAGAGACCGTAACTAGAAGACAGACAAAACATTGGCCAAAGGGGTAAATAGAGACCGTAACTAGAAGACAGACAATACATTGGCCAAAGGGGTAATTAGAGACCGTAACTAGAAGACAGACAATACACTAGCCAAAGGGATAATTAGAGATCGTAACTAGAAGACAGTCAATACACTGGCCAAAGGGGTAATTAGAGACCGTAACTAGAAGACAGACAATACATTGGCCAAAGGGGTAATTAGAGACCGTAACTAGAAGACAGACAATACACTAGCCAAAGGGATAATTAGAGATCGTAACTAGAAGACAGACAATACACTGGCCAAAGGGGTAATTAGAGACCGTAACTAGAAGACAGACAATACATTGGCCAAAGGGGTAATTAGAGACCGTAACTAGAAGACAGACAATACATTGGCCAAAGGGGTAATTAGAGACCGTAACTAGAAGACAGACAATACACTAGCCAAAGGGGTAATTAGAGATCGTAACTAGAATACAGTCAATACACTAGCCAAAGGGATAATTAGAGATCGTAACTAGAAGACAGACAATACACTGGCCAAAGGGATCATTAGAGACCGTAACTAGAAGACAGACAATACACTGGCCAAAGGGGTAATTAGAGACCGTAATTAGAAGACAGACAATACATTGGTCAAAGGGGTAATTAGAGACCGTAACTAGAAGACAGACAATACATTGGCCAAAGGGGTAATTAGAGACCGTAACTAGAAGACAGACAATACACTAGCCAAAGGGATAATTAGAGATCGTAACTAGAAGACAGTCAATACACTGGCCAAAGGGGTAATTAGAGACCGTAACTAGAAGACAGACAATACGTTGTCCAAAGGGGTAATTAGAGACCGTAACTAGAAGACAGACAATACACTAGCCAAAGGGATAATTAGAGATCGTAACTAGAAGACAGACAATACACTGGCCAAAGGGGTAATTAGAGACCGTAACTAGAAGACAGACAATACACTGGCCAAAGGGGTAATTAGAGACCGTAACTAGAAGACAGACAATACATTGGCCAAAGGGGTAATTAGAGACCGTAACTAGAAGACAGACAATACACTAGCCAAAGGGGTAATTAGAGATCGTAACAATAATACAGTCAATACACTAGCCAAAGGGATAATTAGAGATCGTAACTAGAAGACAGACAATACACTGGCCAAAGGGGTAATTAGAGATCGTAACTAGAAGACAGACAATACACTGGCCAAAGGGATAAGTAGAGACCGTAACTAGAAGACACACAATACTCTGGCCAAAGGGGTAATTAGAAACCGTAACTAGAAGACAGACAATACACTGGCCAAAGGGGTAATTAGAGATCGTAACTAGAAGACAGACATTACACTGGCCAAAGGGGTAATTAGAAACCGTAACTAGAAGACAGATATTACACTGGCCAAAGGGGTAATTAGAAACCGTAACTAGAAGACAGATATTACACTGGCCAAAGGGGTAATTAGAGACCGTAACTAGAAGACAGACAATACACTGGCCAAAGGGGTAATTAGAGATCGTAACTAGAAGACAGACAATACACTGGCCAAAGGGATAATTAGAGATCGTAACTAGAAGACAGACAATACACTGGCCAAACGGGTAATTAGAGATCGTAACTAGAAGACAGACAATACACTGGCCAAAGGGATAATTAGAGACCGTAACTAGAAGACACACGATACACTGGCCAAAGGGATAATTAGAGACCGTAACTAGAAGACAGATAATACACTGGCCAAAGGGGTAATTAGAGAGCGTAACTAGAAGACAGACAATACATTGGCCAAAGGGGTAATTAGAGATCGTAACTAGAAGACAGACAATACACTGGCCAAAGGGGTAATTAGAAACCGTAACTAGAAGACAGACAATACACTGGCCAAAGGGGTAATTAGAGATCGTAACTAGAAGACAGACAATACAGTGGCCAAAGGGATAATTAGAGACCGTAACTAGAAGACACACAATACACTGGCCAAAGGGGTAATTAGAAACCGTAACTAGAAGACAGACAATACACTGGCCAAAGGGGTAATTAGAGATCGTAACCAGAAGACAGACAATACACTGGCCAAAGGGGTAATTAGAGACCGTAACTACAAGACAGACAATACATTGGCCAAAGGGGTAATTAGAGATCGTAACTAGAAGACAGACAATACACTGACCAAAGGGGTAATTAGAAACCGTAACTAGAAGACAGACAATACACTGGCCAAAGGGGTAATTAGAGATCGTAACTAGAAGACAGACAATACACTGGCCAAAGGGATAATTAGAGACCGTAACTAGAAGACACACAATACACTGGCCAAAGGGGTAATTAGAAACCGTAACTAGAAGACAGACAATACACTGGCCAAAGGGGTAATTAGAGATCGTAACCAGAAGACAGACAATACACTGGCCAAAGGGGTAATTAGAGACCGTAACTACAAGACAGACAATACATTGGCCAAAGGGGTAATTAGAGATCGTAACTAGAAGACAGACAATACACTGACCAAAGGGGTAATTAGAAACCGTAACTAGAAGACAGACAATACACTGGCCAAAGGGGTAATTAGAGATCGTAACTAGAAGACACACAATACACTGGCCAAAGGGGTAATTAGAGATCGTAACTAGAAGACAGACAATACACTGGCCAAAGGGGTAATTAGAGATCGTAACTAGAAGACAGACAATACACTGGCCAAAGGGGTAATTAGAGATCGTAACTAGAAGACACACAATACACTAGCCAAAGGGGTAATTAGAGACCGTAACTAGAAGACAGTTAATACACTAGCCAAAGGGAAAATTAGATATCGTAACTAGAAGACAGACAATACACAGGCCAAAGGGGTAATTAGAAACCGTAACTAGAAGACAGACAATACACTGGCCAAAGGGGTAATTAGAGATCGTAACTAGAAGACAGTCAATACACTGGCCAAAGGGGTAATTAGAGACCGTAACTAGAAGACAGAAAATACACTAGCCAAAGGGATAATTAGAGATCGTAACTAGAAGACAGACAATACACTGGCCAAAGGGGTAATTAGAAACCGTAACTAGAAGACAGACTATACACTGGCCAATGGGGTAATTAGAAACCGTAACTAGAAGACAGACAATACACTGGTCAAAGGGATAATTAGAGATCGTAACTAGAAGACAGACAATACACTGGCCAAAGGGGTAATTAGAGATTGTAACTACAAGACAGACAATTCACTGGCCAAAGGGGTAATTAGAGATCGTAACTAGAAGACAGAAAATACACTAGCCAAAGGGGTAATTAGAGACCGTAACTAGAAGACAGACAATACACTGGCCAAAGGGGTAATTAGAGATCGTAACTAGAAGACAGACAATACACTGGCCAAAGGGGTAATTAGAGATCGTAACTAGAAGACAGACAATACACTGGCCAAAGGGGTAATTAGAGATCGTAACTAGAAGACAGAAAATACACTAGCCAAAGGGATAATTAGAGATCGTAGCTAGAAGACAGACAATACACTGGCCGAAGGGGTAATTAGAGATCGTAACTAGAAGACAGAAAATACACTAGCCAAAGGGATAATTAGAGATCGTAACTAGAAGACAGACAATACACTGGCCAAAGGGGTAATTAGAAACGTAACTAGAAGACAGACAATACACTGGCCAAAGGGGTAATTAGAGACCGTAACTAGAAGACAGACAATACATTGGCCAAAGGGGTAAATAGAGACCGTAACTAGAAGACAGACAATACATTGGCCAAAGGGGTAATTAGAGACCGTAACTAGAAGACAGACAATACACTAGCCAAAGGGATAATTAGAGATCGTAACTAGAAGACAGTCAATACACTGGCCAAAGGGGTAATTAGAGACCGTAACTAGAAGACAGACAATACATTGGCCAAAGGGGTAATTAGAGACCGTAACTAGAAGACAGACAATACACTAGCCAAAGGGATAATTAGAGATCGTAACTAGAAGACAGACAATACACTGGCCAAAGGGGTAATTAGAGACCGTAACTAGAAGACAGACAATACATTGGCCAAAGGGGTAATTAGAGACCGTAACTAGAAGACAGACAATACATTGGCCAAAGGGGTAATTAGAGACCGTAACTAGAAGACAGACAATACACTAGCCAAAGGGGTAATTAGAGATCGTAACTAGAATACAGTCAATACACTAGCCAAAGGGATAATTAGAGATCGTAACTAGAAGACAGACAATACACTGGCCAAAGGGATCATTAGAGACCGTAACTAGAAGACAGACAATACACTGGCCAAAGGGGTAATTAGAGACCGTAATTAGAAGACAGACAATACATTGGTCAAAGGGGTAATTAGAGACCGTAACTAGAAGACAGACAATACATTGGCCAAAGGGGTAATTAGAGACCGTAACTAGAAGACAGAAAATACACTGGCCAAAGGGATAATTAGAGACCGTAACGAGAAGACAGACAATACATTGGCCAAAGGGGTAATTAGAGACCGTAACGAGAAGACAGACAATACACTGGCCAATGGGGTAATTAGAGATCGTAACTAGAAGACAGAAAATACACTGGCCAAAGGGGTAATTAGAAACCGTAACGAGAAGACAGACAATACACTGGCCAAAGGGGTAATTAGAGATCGTAACTAGAAGACAAACAATACACTGGCCAAAGGGGTAATTAGAGATCGTAACTAGAAGACAGACAATACACTGGCCAAAGGGGTAATTAGAGACCGTAACTAGAAGACAGACAATACACTGGCCAAAGGGGTAATTAGAGACCGTAACTAGAAGAGAGACAATACATTGGCCAAAGGGGTAATTAGAGACCGTAACTAGAAGACAGACAATACACTAGCCAAAGGGGTAATTAGAGATCGTAACTAGAAGACAGTCAATACACTAGCCAAAGGGATAATTAGAGATCGTAACTAGAAGACAGACAATACACTGGCCAAAGGGATCATTAGAGACCGTAACTAGAAGACAGACAATACACTGGCCAAAGGGGTAATTAGAGACCGTAACTAGAAGACAGACAATACATTGGCCAAAGGGGTAATTAGAGACCGTAACTAGAAGACAGAAAATACACTGGCCAAAGGGGTAATTAGAGACCATAACGAGAAGACAGACAATACATTGGCCAAAGGGGTAATTAGAAACCGTAACGAGAAGACAGACAATACACTGGCCAAAGGGGTAATTAGAGATCGTAACTAGAAGACAGACAATACACTGGCCAAAGGGGTAATTAGAAACCGTAACTAGAAGACAGACAATACACTGGCCAAAGGGGTAATTAGAAACGGTAACTAGAAGACAGACAATACACTGGCCAAAGGGGTAATTAGAGATCGTAACTAGAAGACAGACAATACACTGGCCAAAGGGATAATTAGAGATCGTAACTAGAAGACATACAATACACTGGCCAAAGGGGTAATTAGAGATTGTAACTACAAGACAGACAATTCACTGGCCAAAGGGGTAATTAGAGATCGTAACTAGAAGACAGACAATACACTGGCCAAAGGGGTAATTAGAGATTGTAACTACAAGACAGACAATTCACTGGCCAAAGGGGTAATTAGAGATCGTAACTAGAAGACAGAAAATACACTAGCCAAAGGGGTAATTAGAGACCGTAACTAGAAGACAGACAATATATTGGCCAAAGGGGTAATTAGAGACCGTAACTAGAAGACAGACAATACATTGGCCAAAGAGGTAATTAGAGACCGTAACTAGAAGACAGACAATACACTAGCCAAAGGGGTAATTAGAGATCGTAACTAGAATACAGTCAATACACTAGCCAAAGGGATAATTAGAGATCGTAACTAGAAGACAGACAATACACTGGCCAAAGGGATCATTAGAGACCGTAACTAGAAGACACACAATACACTGGCCAAAGGGGTAATTAGAGACCGTAACTAGAAGACAGACAATACATTGGCCAAAGGGGTAATTAGAGACCGTAACTAGAAGACAGACAATACACTGGCCAAAGGGGTAATTAGAGATCGTAACTAGAAGACACACAATACACTGACCAAAGGGGTAATTAGAGACCGTAACTAGAAGACAGACAATTCACTGGCCAAAGGGGTAATTAGAGATCGTAACTAGAAGACAGAAAATACACTAGCCAAAGGGGTAATTAGAGACCGTAACTAGAAGACACACAATACACTGGCCAAAGGGGTAATTAGAGATCGTAACTAGAAGACAGACAATACACTGGCCAAAGGGATAATTAGAGACCGTAACTAGAAGACACACAATACACTGGCCAAAGGGGTAATTAGAAACCGTAACTAGAAGACAGACAATACACTGGCCAAAGGGGTAATTAGAGATCGTAACCAGAAGACAGACAATACACTGGCCAAAGGGGTAATTAGAGACCGTAACTACAAGACAGACAATACATTGGCCAAAGGGGTAATTAGAGATCGTAACTAGAAGACAGACAATACACTGACCAAAGGGGTAATTAGAAACCGTAACTAGAAGACAGACAATACACTGGCCAAAGGGGTAATTAGAGATCGTAACTAGAAGACACACAATACACTGGCCAAAGGGGTAATTAGAGATCGTAACTAGAAGACAGACAATACACTGGCCAAAGGGGTAATTAGAGATCGTAACTAGAAGACAGACAATACACTGGCCAAAGGGGTAATTAGAGATCGTAACTAGAAGACACACAATACACTAGCCAAAGGGGTAATTAGAGACCGTAACTAGAAGACAGTTAATACACTAGCCAAAGAGAAAATTAGATATCGTAACTAGAAGACAGACAATACACAGGCCAAAGGGGTAATTAGAAACCGTAACTAGAAGACAGACAATACACTGGCCAAAGGGGTAATTAGAGATCGTAACTAGAAGACAGTCAATACACTGGCCAAAGGGGTAATTAGAGATCGTAACTAGAAGACAGAAAATACACTAGCCAAAGGGATAATTAGAGATCGTAACTAGAAGACAGACAATACACTGGCCAAAGGGGTAATTAGAAACCGTAACTAGAAGACAGACTATACACTGGCCAATGGGGTAATTAGAAACCGTAACTAGAAGACAGACAATACACTGGTCAAAGGGATAATTAGAGATCGTAACTAGAAGACAGACAATACACTGGCCAAAGGGGTAATTAGAGATTGTAACTACAAGACAGACAATTCACTGGCCAAAGGGGTAATTAGAGATCGTAACTAGAAGACAGAAAATACACTAGCCAAAGGGGTAATTAGAGACCGTAACTAGAAGACAGACAATACACTGGCCAAAGGGGTAATTAGAGATCGTAACTAGAAGACAGACAATACACTGGCCAAAGGGGTAATTAGAGATCGTAACTAGAAGACAGACAATACACTGGCCAAAGGGGTAATTAGAGATCGTAACTAGAAGACAGAAAATACACTAGCCAAAGGGATAATTAGAGATCGTAGCTAGAAGACAGACAATACACTGGCCGAAGGGGTAATTAGAGATCGTAACTAGAAGACAGAAAATACACTAGCCAAAGGGATAATTAGAGATCGTAACTAGAAGACAGACAATACACTGGCCAAAGGGGTAATTAGAAACGTAACTAGAAGACAGTCAATACACTGGCCAAAGGGGTAATTAGAGACCGTAACTAGAAGACAGACAAAACATTGGCCAAAGGGGTAAATAGAGACCGTAACTAGAAGACAGACAATACATTGGCCAAAGGGGTAATTAGAGACCGTAACTAGAAGACAGACAATACACTAGCCAAAGGGATAATTAGAGATCGTAACTAGAAGACAGTCAATACACTGGCCAAAGGGGTAATTAGAGACCGTAACTAGAAGACAGACAATACATTGGCCAAAGGGGTAATTAGAGACCGTAACTAGAAGACAGACAATACACTAGCCAAAGGGATAATTAGAGATCGTAACTAGAAGACAGACAATACACTGGCCAAAGGGGTAATTAGAGACCGTAACTAGAAGACAGACAATACATTGGCCAAAGGGGTAATTAGAGACCGTAACTAGAAGACAGACAATACATTGGCCAAAGGGGTAATTAGAGACCGTAACTAGAAGACAGACAATACACTAGCCAAAGGGGTAATTAGAGATCGTAACTAGAATACAGTCAATACACTAGCCAAAGGGATAATTAGAGATCGTAACTAGAAGACAGACAATACACTGGCCAAAGGGATCATTAGAGACCGTAACTAGAAGACAGACAATACACTGGCCAAAGGGGTAATTAGAGACCGTAATTAGAAGACAGACAATACATTGGTCAAAGGGGTAATTAGAGACCGTAACTAGAAGACAGACAATACATTGGCCAAAGGGGTAATTAGAGACCGTAACTAGAAGACAGACAATACACTAGCCAAAGGGATAATTAGAGATCGTAACTAGAAGACAGTCAATACACTGGCCAAAGGGGTAATTAGAGACCGTAACTAGAAGACAGACAATACGTTGTCCAAAGGGGTAATTAGAGACCGTAACTAGAAGACAGACAATACACTAGCCAAAGGGATAATTAGAGATCGTAACTAGAAGACAGACAATACACTGGCCAAAGGGGTAATTAGAGATCGTAACTAGAAGACAGACAATACACTGGCCAAAGGGGTAATTAGAGACCGTAACTAGAAGACAGACAATACATTGGCCAAAGGGGTAATTAGAGACCGTAACTAGAAGACAGACAATACACTAGCCAAAGGGGTAATTAGAGATCGTAACAAGAATACAGTCAATACACTAGCCAAAGGGATAATTAGAGATCGTAACTAGAAGACAGACAATACACTGGCCAAAGGGGTAATTAGAGATCGTAACTAGAAGACAGACAATACACTGGCCAAAGGGATAAGTAGAGACCGTAACTAGAAGACACACAATACTCTGGCCAAAGGGGTAATTAGAAACCGTAACTAGAAGACAGACAATACACTGGCCAAAGGGGTAATTAGAGATCGTAACTAGAAGACAGACATTACACTGGCCAAAGGGGTAATTAGAAACCGTAACTAGAAGACAGATATTACACTGGCCAAAGGGGTAATTAGAAACCGTAACTAGAAGACAGATATTACACTGGCCAAAGGGGTAATTAGAGACCGTAACTAGAAGACAGACAATACACTGGCCAAAGGGGTAATTAGAGATCGTAACTAGAAGACAGACAATACACTGGCCAAAGGGATAATTAGAGATCGTAACTAGAAGACAGACAATACACTGGCCAAACGGGTAATTAGAGATCGTAACTAGAAGACAGACAATACACTGGCCAAAGGGATAATTAGAGACCGTAACTAGAAGACACACGATACACTGGCCAAAGGGATAATTAGAGACCGTAACTAGAAGACAGATAATACACTGGCCAAAGGGGTAATTAGAGAGCGTAACTAGAAGACAGACAATACATTGGCCAAAGGGGTAATTAGAGATCGTAACTAGAAGACAGACAATACACTGGCCAAAGGGGTAATTAGAAACCGTAACTAGAAGACAGACAATACACTGGCCAAAGGGGTAATTAGAGATCGTAACTAGAAGACAGACAATACAGTGGCCAAAGGGATAATTAGAGACCGTAACTAGAAGACACACAATACACTGGCCAAAGGGGTAATTAGAAACCGTAACTAGAAGACAGACAATACACTGGCCAAAGGGGTAATTAGAGATCGTAACCAGAAGACAGACAATACACTGGCCAAAGGGGTAATTAGAGACCGTAACTACAAGACAGACAATACATTGGCCAAAGGGGTAATTAGAGATCGTAACTAGAAGACAGACAATACACTGACCAAAGGGGTAATTAGAAACCGTAACTAGAAGACAGACAATACACTGGCCAAAGGGGTAATTAGAGATCGTAACTAGAAGACAGACAATACACTGGCCAAAGGGATAATTAGAGACCGTAACTAGAAGACACACAATACACTGGCCAAAGGGGTAATTAGAAACCGTAACTAGAAGACAGACAATACACTGGCCAAAGGGGTAATTAGAGATCGTAACCAGAAGACAGACAATACACTGGCCAAAGGGGTAATTAGAGACCGTAACTACAAGACAGACAATACATTGGCCAAAGGGGTAATTAGAGATCGTAACTAGAAGACAGACAATACACTGACCAAAGGGGTAATTAGAAACCGTAACTAGAAGACAGACAATACACTGGCCAAAGGGGTAATTAGAGATCGTAACTAGAAGACACACAATACACTGGCCAAAGGGGTAATTAGAGATCGTAACTAGAAGACAGACAATACACTGGCCAAAGGGGTAATTAGAGATCGTAACTAGAAGACAGACAATACACTGGCCAAAGGGGTAATTAGAGATCGTAACTAGAAGACACACAATACACTAGCCAAAGGGGTAATTAGAGACCGTAACTAGAAGACAGTTAATACACTAGCCAAAGGGAAAATTAGATATCGTAACTAGAAGACAGACAATACACAGGCCAAAGGGGTAATTAGAAACCGTAACTAGAAGACAGACAATACACTGGCCAAAGGGGTAATTAGAGATCGTAACTAGAAGACAGTCAATACACTGGCCAAAGGGGTAATTAGAGACCGTAACTAGAAGACAGAAAATACACTAGCCAAAGGGATAATTAGAGATCGTAACTAGAAGACAGACAATACACTGGCCAAAGGGGTAATTAGAAACCGTAACTAGAAGACAGACTATACACTGGCCAATGGGGTAATTAGAAACCGTAACTAGAAGACAGACAATACACTGGTCAAAGGGATAATTAGAGATCGTAACTAGAAGACAGACAATACACTGGCCAAAGGGGTAATTAGAGATTGTAACTACAAGACAGACAATTCACTGGCCAAAGGGGTAATTAGAGATCGTAACTAGAAGACAGAAAATACACTAGCCAAAGGGGTAATTAGAGACCGTAACTAGAAGACAGACAATACACTGGCCAAAGGGGTAATTAGAGATCGTAACTAGAAGACAGACAATACACTGGCCAAAGGGGTAATTAGAGATCGTAACTAGAAGACAGACAATACACTGGCCAAAGGGGTAATTAGAGATCGTAACTAGAAGACAGAAAATACACTAGCCAAAGGGATAATTAGAGATCGTAGCTAGAAGACAGACAATACACTGGCCGAAGGGGTAATTAGAGATCGTAACTAGAAGACAGAAAATACACTAGCCAAAGGGATAATTAGAGATCGTAACTAGAAGACAGACAATACACTGGCCAAAGGGGTAATTAGAAACGTAACTAGAAGACAGACAATACACTGGCCAAAGGGGTAATTAGAGACCGTAACTAGAAGACAGACAATACATTGGCCAAAGGGGTAAATAGAGACCGTAACTAGAAGACAGACAATACATTGGCCAAAGGGGTAATTAGAGACCGTAACTAGAAGACAGACAATACACTAGCCAAAGGGATAATTAGAGATCGTAACTAGAAGACAGTCAATACACTGGCCAAAGGGGTAATTAGAGACCGTAACTAGAAGACAGACAATACATTGGCCAAAGGGGTAATTAGAGACCGTAACTAGAAGACAGACAATACACTAGCCAAAGGGATAATTAGAGATCGTAACTAGAAGACAGACAATACACTGGCCAAAGGGGTAATTAGAGACCGTAACTAGAAGACAGACAATACATTGGCCAAAGGGGTAATTAGAGACCGTAACTAGAAGACAGACAATGCATTGGCCAAAGGGGTAATTAGAGACCGTAACTAGAAGACAGACAATACACTAGCCAAAGGGGTAATTAGAGATCGTAACTAGAATACAGTCAATACACTAGCCAAAGGGATAATTAGAGATCGTAACTAGAAGACAGACAATACACTGGCCAAAGGGATCATTAGAGACCGTAACTAGAAGACACACGATACACTGGCCAAAGGGATAATTAGAGACCGTAACTAGAAGACAGATAATACACTGGCCAAAGGGGTAATTAGAGAGCGTAACTAGAAGACAGACAATACATTGGCCAAAGGGGTAATTAGAGATCGTAACTAGAAGACAGACAATACACTGGCCAAAGGGGTAATTAGAAACCGTAACTAGAAGACAGACAATACACTGGCCAAAGGGGTAATTAGAGATCGTAACTAGAAGACAGACAATACAGTGGCCAAAGGGATAATTAGAGACCGTAACTAGAAGACACACAATACACTGGCCAAAGGGGTAATTAGAAACCGTAACTAGAAGACAGACAATACACTGGCCAAAGGGGTAATTAGAGATCGTAACCAGAAGACAGACAATACACTGGCCAAAGGGGTAATTAGAGACCGTAACTACAAGACAGACAATACATTGGCCAAAGGGGTAATTAGAGATCGTAACTAGAAGACAGACAATACACTGACCAAAGGGGTAATTAGAAACCGTAACTAGAAGACAGACAATACACTGGCCAAAGGGGTAATTAGAGATCGTAACTAGAAGACAGACAATACACTGGCCAAAGGGATAATTAGAGACCGTAACTAGAAGACACACAATACACTGGCCAAAGGGGTAATTAGAAACCGTAACTAGAAGACAGACAATACACTGGCCAAAGGGGTAATTAGAGATCGTAACCAGAAGACAGACAATACACTGGCCAAAGGGGTAATTAGAGACCGTAACTACAAGACAGACAATACATTGGCCAAAGGGGTAATTAGAGATCGTAACTAGAAGACAGACAATACACTGACCAAAGGGGTAATTAGAAACCGTAACTAGAAGACAGACAATACACTGGCCAAAGGGGTAATTAGAGATCGTAACTAGAAGACACACAATACACTGGCCAAAGGGGTAATTAGAGATCGTAACTAGAAGACAGACAATACACTGGCCAAAGGGGTAATTAGAGATCGTAACTAGAAGACAGACAATACACTGGCCAAAGGGGTAATTAGAGATCGTAACTAGAAGACACACAATACACTAGCCAAAGGGGTAATTAGAGACCGTAACTAGAAGACAGTTAATACACTAGCCAAAGGGAAAATTAGATATCGTAACTAGAAGACAGACAATACACAGGCCAAAGGGGTAATTAGAAACCGTAACTAGAAGACAGACAATACACTGGCCAAAGGGGTAATTAGAGATCGTAACTAGAAGACAGTCAATACACTGGCCAAAGGGGTAATTAGAGACCGTAACTAGAAGACAGAAAATACACTAGCCAAAGGGATAATTAGAGATCGTAACTAGAAGACAGACAATACACTGGCCAAAGGGGTAATTAGAAACCGTAACTAGAAGACAGACTATACACTGGCCAATGGGGTAATTAGAAACCGTAACTAGAAGACAGACAATACACTGGTCAAAGGGATAATTAGAGATCGTAACTAGAAGACAGACAATACACTGGCCAAAGGGGTAATTAGAGATTGTAACTACAAGACAGACAATTCACTGGCCAAAGGGGTAATTAGAGATCGTAACTAGAAGACAGAAAATACACTAGCCAAAGGGGTAATTAGAGACCGTAACTAGAAGACAGACAATACACTGGCCAAAGGGGTAATTAGAGATCGTAACTAGAAGACAGACAATACACTGGCCAAAGGGGTAATTAGAGATCGTAACTAGAAGACAGACAATACACTGGCCAAAGGGGTAATTAGAGATCGTAACTAGAAGACAGAAAATACACTAGCCAAAGGGATAATTAGAGATCGTAGCTAGAAGACAGACAATACACTGGCCGAAGGGGTAATTAGAGATCGTAACTAGAAGACAGAAAATACACTAGCCAAAGGGATAATTAGAGATCGTAACTAGAAGACAGACAATACACTGGCCAAAGGGGTAATTAGAAACGTAACTAGAAGACAGACAATACACTGGCCAAAGGGGTAATTAGAGACCGTAACTAGAAGACAGACAATACATTGGCCAAAGGGGTAAATAGAGACCGTAACTAGAAGACAGACAATACATTGGCCAAAGGGGTAATTAGAGACCGTAACTAGAAGACAGACAATACACTAGCCAAAGGGATAATTAGAGATCGTAACTAGAAGACAGTCAATACACTGGCCAAAGGGGTAATTAGAGACCGTAACTAGAAGACAGACAATACATTGGCCAAAGGGGTAATTAGAGACCGTAACTAGAAGACAGACAATACACTAGCCAAAGGGATAATTAGAGATCGTAACTAGAAGACAGACAATACACTGGCCAAAGGGGTAATTAGAGACCGTAACTAGAAGACAGACAATACATTGGCCAAAGGGGTAATTAGAGACCGTAACTAGAAGACAGACAATGCATTGGCCAAAGGGGTAATTAGAGACCGTAACTAGAAGACAGACAATACACTAGCCAAAGGGGTAATTAGAGATCGTAACTAGAATACAGTCAATACACTAGCCAAAGGGATAATTAGAGATCGTAACTAGAAGACAGACAATACACTGGCCAAAGGGATCATTAGAGACCGTAACTAGAAGACAGACAATACACTGGCCAAAGGGGTAATTAGAGACCGTAATTAGAAGACAGACAATACATTGGTCAAAGGGGTAATTAGAGACCGTAACTAGAAGACAGACAATACATTGGCCAAAGGGGTAATTAGAGACCGTAACTAGAAGACAGAAAATACACTGGCCAAAGGGATAATTAGAGACCGTAACGAGAAGACAGACAATACATTGGCCAAAGGGGTAATTAGAGACCGTAACGAGAAGACAGACAATACACTGGCCAATGGGGTAATTAGAGATCGTAACTAGAAGACAGAAAATACACTGGCCAAAGGGGTAATTAGAAACCGTAACGAGAAGACAGACAATACACTGGCCAAAGGGGTAATTAGAGATCGTAACTAGAAGACAAACAATACACTGGCCAAAGGGGTAATTAGAGATCGTAACTAGAAGACAGACAATACACTGGCCAAAGGGGTAATTAGAGACCGTAACTAGAAGACAGACAATACACTGGCCAAAGGGGTAATTAGAGACCGTAACTAGAAGAGAGACAATACATTGGCCAAAGGGGTAATTAGAGACCGTAACTAGAAGACAGACAATACACTAGCCAAAGGGGTAATTAGAGATCGTAACTAGAAGACAGTCAATACACTAGCCAAAGGGATAATTAGAGATCGTAACTAGAAGACAGACAATACACTGGCCAAAGGGATCATTAGAGACCGTAACTAGAAGACAGACAATACACTGGCCAAAGGGGTAATTAGAGACCGTAACTAGAAGACAGACAATACATTGGCCAAAGGGGTAATTAGAGACCGTAACTAGAAGACAGAAAATACACTGGCCAAAGGGGTAATTAGAGACCATAACGAGAAGACAGACAATACATTGGCCAAAGGGGTAATTAGAAACCGTAACGAGAAGACAGACAATACACTGGCCAAAGGGGTAATTAGAGATCGTAACTAGAAGACAGACAATACACTGGCCAAAGGGGTAATTAGAAACCGTAACTAGAAGACAGACAATACACTGGCCAAAGGGGTAATTAGAAACGGTAACAAGAAGACAGACAATACACTGGCCAAAGGGGTAATTAGAGATCGTAACTAGAAGACAGACAATACACTGGCCAAAGGGATAATTAGAGATCGTAACTAGAAGACATACAATACACTGGCCAAAGGGGTAATTAGAGATTGTAACTACAAGACAGACAATTCACTGGCCAAAGGGGTAATTAGAGATCGTAACTAGAAGACAGACAATACACTGGCCAAAGGGGTAATTAGAGATTGTAACTACAAGACAGACAATTCACTGGCCAAAGGGGTAATTAGAGATCGTAACTAGAAGACAGAAAATACACTAGCCAAAGGGGTAATTAGAGACCGTAACTAGAAGACAGACAATATATTGGCCAAAGGGGTAATTAGAGACCGTAACTAGAAGACAGACAATACATTGGCCAAAGAGGTAATTAGAGACCGTAACTAGAAGACAGACAATACACTAGCCAAAGGGGTAATTAGAGATCGTAACTAGAATACAGTCAATACACTAGCCAAAGGGATAATTAGAGATCGTAACTAGAAGACAGACAATACACTGGCCAAAGGGATCATTAGAGACCGTAACTAGAAGACACACAATACACTGGCCAAAGGGGTAATTAGAGACCGTAACTAGAAGACAGACAATACATTGGCCAAAGGGGTAATTAGAGACCGTAACTAGAAGACAGACAATACACTGGCCAAAGGGGTAATTAGAGATCGTAACTAGAAGACACACAATACACTGACCAAAGGGGTAATTAGAGACCGTAACTAGAAGACAGACAATTCACTGGCCAAAGGGGTAATTAGAGATCGTAACTAGAAGACAGAAAATACACTAGCCAAAGGGGTAATTAGAGACCGTAACTAGAAGACACACAATACACTGGCCAAAGGGGTAATTAGAGATCGTAACTAGAAGACAGACAATACACTGGCCAAAGGGGTAATTAGAGATCGTAACTAGAAGACAGACAATACACTGGCCAAAGGGGTAATTAGATATCGTAACTAGAAGACAGAAAATACACTAGCCAAAGGGATAATTAGAGATCGTAACTAGAAGACAGACAATACACTGGCCAAAGGGGTAATTAGAGACCGTAACTAGAAGACAGACAATACATTGGCCAAAGGGGTAATTAGAGACCGTAACTAGAAGACAGACAATACATTGGCCAAAGGGGTAATTAGAGACCGTAACTAGAAGACAGACAATACACTAGCCAAAGGGATAATTAGAGATCGTAACTAGAAGACAGTCAATACACTGGCCAAAGGGGTAATTAGAGACCGTAACTAGAAGACAGACAATACATTGGCCAAAGGGGTAATTAGAGACCGTAACTAGAAGACAGACAATACACTAGCCAAAGGGATAATTAGAGATCGTAACTAGAAGACAGACAATACACTGGCCAAAGGGGTAATTAGAGACCGTAACTAGAAGACAGACAATACATTGGCCAAAGGGGTAATTAGAGACCGTAACTAGAAGACAGACAATACACTGGCCAAAGGGGTAATTAGAGACCGTAACTAGAAGACAGACAATACATTGGCCAAAGGGGTAATTAGAGACCGTAACTAGAAGACAGACAATACACTAGCCAAAGGGGTAATTAGAGATCGTAACTAGAAGACAGTCAATACACTAGCCAAAGGGATAATTAGAGATCGTAACTAGAAGACAGACAATACACTGGCCAAAGGGATCATTAGAGACCGTAACTAGAAGACAGACAATACACTGGCCAAAGGGGTAATTAGAGACCGTAACTAGAAGACAGACAATACATTGGCCAAAGGGGTAATTAGAGACCGTAACTAGAAGACAGACAATACATTGGCCAAAGGGGTAATTAGAGACCGTAACTAGAAGACAGAAAATACACTGGCCAAAGGGGTAATTAGAGACCGTAACGAGAAGACAGACAATACATTGGCCAAAGGGGTAATTAGAGACCGTAACTAGAAGACAGAAAATACACTGGCCAAAGGGGTAATTAGAGACCGTAACTAGAAGACAGTCAATACACTGGCCAAAGGGATCATTAGAGACCGTAACTAGAAGACAGACAATACACTGGCCAAAGGGGTAATTAGAGACCGTAACTAGAAGACAGACAATACACTGGCCAAAGGGGTAATTAGAGACCGTAACGAGAAGACAGACAATACACTGGCCAATGGGGTAATTAGAGATCGTAACTAGAAGACAGACAATACACTGGCCAAATGGGTAATTAGAAACCGTAACTAGAAGACAGACAATACACTGGCCAAAGGGGTAATTAGAGATCGTAACTAGAAGACAGACAATACACTGGCCAAATGGGTAATTAGAGATCGTAACTAGAAGACAGACATTACACTGGCCAAAGGGGTAATTAGAGACCGTAACTAGAAGACATACAATACATTGGCCAAAGGGGTAATTAGAGACCGTAACTAGAAGACAGACAATACACTAGCCAAAGGGATAATTAGAGATCGTAACTAGAAGACAGACAATACACTGGCCAAAGGGGTAATTAGAGACCGTAACTAGAAGACAGACAATACATTGGCCAAAGGGGTAATTAGAGACCGTAACTAGAAGACAGACAATACACTGGCCAAAGGGGTAATTAGAGACCGTAACTAGAAGACAGACAATACATTGGCCAAAGGGGTAATTAGATACCGTAACTAGAAGACAGACAATACACTAGCCAAAGGGGTAATTAGAGATCGTAACTAGAAGACAGTCAATACACTAGCCAAAGGGATAATTAGAGATCGTAACTAGAAGACAGACAATACACTGGCCAAAGGGATCATTAGACACCGTAACTAGAAGACAGACAATACACTGGCCAAAGGGGTAATTAGAGACCGTAACTAGAAGACAGACAATACACTGGCCAAAGGGGTAATTAGAGACCGTAACTAGAAGACAGACAATACATTGGCCAAAGGGGTAATTAGAGACCGTAACTAGAAGACAGAAAATACACTGGCCAAAGGGGTAATTAGAGACCGTAACGAGAAGACAGTCAATACACTAGCCAAAGGGATAATTAGAGATCGTAACTAGAAGACAGACAATACACTGGCCAAAGGGGTAATTAGAGACCGTAACTAGAAGACAGACAATACATTGGCCAAAGGGGTAATTAGAGACCGTAACTAGAAGACAGACAATACATTGGCCAAAGGGGTAATTAGAGACCGTAACTAGAAGACAGACAATACACTGGCCAAAGGGGTAATTAGAGATCGTAACTAGAAGACAGTCAATACACTAGCCAAAGGGGTAATTAGAGATCGTAACTAGAAGACAGTCAATACACTAGCCAAAGGGATAATTAGAGATCGTAACTAGAAGACAGACAATACACTGGCCAAAGGGATCATTAGAGACCGTAACTAGAAGACAGACAATACACTGGCCAAAGGGGTAATTAGAGACCGTAACTAGAAGACAGACAATACACTGGCCAAAGGGGTAATTAGAGACCGTAACTAGAAGACAGACAATACATTGGCCAAAGGGGTAATTAGAGACCGTAACTAGAAGACAGAAAATACACTGGCCAAAGGGGTAATTAGAGACCGTAACGAGAAGACAGACAATACATTGGCCAAAGGGGCAATTAGAAACCGTAACTAGAAGACAGTCAATACACTAGCCAAAGGGGTAATTAGAGACCGTAACGAGAAGACAGACAATACACTGGCCAATGGGGTAATTAGAGATCGTAACTAGAAGACAGACAATACACTGGCCAAATGGGTAATTAGAAACCGTAACTAGAAGACAGACAATACACTGGCCAAAGGGGTAATTAGAGATCGTAACTAGAAGACAGACAATACACTGGCCAAATGGGTAATTAGAGATCGTAACTAGAAGACAGACATTACACTGGCCAAAGGGGTAATTAGAGACCGTAACTAGAAGACATACAATACATTGGCCAAAGGGGTAATTAGAGACCGTAACTAGAAGACAGACAATACACTAGCCAAAGGGATAATTAGAGATCGTAACTAGAAGACAGACAATACACTGGCCAAAGGGGTAATTAGAGACCGTAACTAGAAGACAGACAATACATTGGCCAAAGGGGTAATTAGAGACCGTAACTAGAAGACAGACAATACACTGGCCAAAGGGGTAATTAGAGACCGTAACTAGAAGACAGACAATACATTGGCCAAAGGGGTAATTAGATACCGTAACTAGAAGACAGACAATACACTAGCCAAAGGGGTAATTAGAGATCGTAACTAGAAGACAGTCAATACACTAGCCAAAGGGATAATTAGAGATCGTAACTAGAAGACAGACAATACACTGGCCAAAGGGATCATTAGAGACCGTAACTAGAAGACAGACAATACACTGGCCAAAGGGGTAATTAGAGACCGTAACTAGAAGACAGACAATACACTGGCCAAAGGGGTAATTAGAGACCGTAACTAGAAGACAGACAATACATTGGCCAAAGGGGTAATTAGAGACCGTAACTAGAAGACAGAAAATACACTGGCCAAAGGGGTAATTAGAGACCGTAACGAGAAGACAGACAATACACTGGCCAAAGGGGTAATTAGAGATCGTAACTAGAAGACAGACAATACACTGGCCAAAGGGGTAATTAGAGACCGTAACTAGAAGACAGACAATACATTGGCCAAAGGGGTAATTAGAGACCGTAACGAGAAGACAGACAATACACTAGCCAAAGGGATAATTAGAGACCGTAAATAGAAGACAGTCAATACACTAGCCAAAGGGGTAATTAGAGACCGTAACTAGAAGACAGACAATACACTGGCCAAAGGGGTAATTAGAGACCGTAACTAGAAGACAGACAATACATTGGCCAAAGGGGTAATTAGAGACCGTAACGAGAAGACAGACAATACACTGGCCAAAGGGGTAATTAGAGACCGTAACTAGAAGACAGACAATACATTGGCCAAAGGGGTAATTAGAAACCGTAACTAGAAGACAGACAATACACTGGCCAAAGGGGTAATTAGAGACCGTAACTAGAAGACAGACAATACATTGGCCAAAGGGGTAATTAGAAACGGTAACTAGAAGACAGACAATACATTGGCCAAAGGGGTAATTAGAGACCGTAACGAGAAGACAGACAATACACTGGCCAAAGGGGTAATTAGAGACCGTAACTAGAAGACAGACAATACATTGGCCAAAGGGGTAATTAGAGACCGTAACGAGAAGACAGACAATACATTGGCCAAAGGGGTAATTAGAGATCGTAACTAGAAGACAGACAATACACTGGCCAAAGGGGCAATTAGAAACCGTAACTAGAAGACAGACAATACACTGGCCAAAGGGGTAATTAGAGATCGTAACTAGAAGACAGACAATACATTGGCCAAAGGGGTAATTAGAGACCGTAACGAGAAGACAGACAATACACTGGCCAAAGGGGTAATTAGAGACCGTAACTAGAAGACAGACAATACATTGGCCAAAGGGGTAATTAGAAACCGTAACTAGAAGACAGACAATACACTGGCCAAAGGGGTAATTAGAGACCGTAACTAGAAGACAGACAATACATTGGCCAAAGGGGTAATTAGAAACGGTAACTAGAAGACAGACAATACATTGGCCAAAGGGGTAATTAGAGACCGTAACGAGAAGACAGACAATACACTGGCCAAAGGGGCAATTAGAAACCGTAACTAGAAGACAGACAATACACTGGCCAAAGGGGTAATTAGAGACCGTAACGAGAAGACAGACACTACACTGGCCAAAGGGGTAATTAGAGACCGTAACGAGAAGACAGACAATACATTGGCCAAAGGGGTAATTAGAGACCGTAACTAGAAGACAGACAATACACTGGCCAAAGGGGTAATTAGAGACCGTAACTAGAAGACAGACAATACATTGGCCAAAGGGGTAATTAGAGACCGTAACTAGAAGACAGACAATACACTGGCCAAAGGGGTAATTAGAGACCGTAACGAGAAGACAGACAATACACTGGCCAAAGGGGTAATTAGAGACCGTAACGAGAAGACAGACAATACATTGGCCAAAGGGGTAATTAGAGATCGTAACTAGAAGACAGACAATACACTGGCCAAAGGGGCAATTAGAAACCGTAACTAGAAGACAGACAATACACTGGCCAAAGGGGTAATTAGAGATCGTAACTAGAAGACAGACAATACACTGGCCAAAGGGGTAATTAGAGATCGTAACTAGAAGACAGACATTACACTGGCCAAAGGAAAAGGGTCAAAAGGTCAAACATTGATCGACGAAATACTACAGAGAAAACTAAAGATTGGACAACACGAACCCGATTAAACACCTGTAGTTGACTCATTTGCTCTTGAAAGGGAAGCAGTTCCTGCTCCACTAGTAACACCAGTCGTGTTTTTGTTAATATACACGAACATCGTCTGATAGGGGAAATCGTGTTGAACATCAGTATACGTAAACAATAAAAATACGACTCTAGCTTTATCCTTTGTTTATCGAAATCTGTATTGGCCGCAACGCAAATAAACTCAATTGTATTGTGAATTTATTTTATTTTCATTTTAATCTTGAACTGTTTCATTAGAACATAGGAAAATACGAATAATGACTAAAGGAATGTTGTTTTTTTTTCAGATTGGTATCTAGTGTTAAATAAATGAATGTATTATGTAGAGCACCATTAATATACAAGATACCAAACATGAACAAAACTCATGAGACAGCACCACATCACTACTTGTGTACATAATTCACAAAAGTTTATAAAACAATTAAATGTACTCTGGTTATTAATTAATAAATGTAATATTATCAGATGTATACATGTACATGTATTAGTTCAATTACCATGATTAGAACTAATGTGAACAAATTAAAATCCGTCTGTATAAAAACGGTGGTAATTGACATGGTACCTGAATAGTCTTAGGCAGTGTATTTAATATATTATGATATGTTAGTCTTTAGATTCAATTAAATTAAGATTTGATGTTTATTAAGAATGCTTAGGCGATACATTAACATCTAGCAACATCCCGTATCATAGCTCATGTCGCCTAATCTCTAACATCTAGCAACATCCCGTATCATAGCCCATGTCGTCTAATCTCTAACATCTAGCAACATCCCGTATCATAGCTCATGTCGCCTAATCTCTAACATCTAGCAACATCCCGTATCATAGCTCATGTCGCCTAATCTCTAACATCTAGCAACATCCCGTATCATAGCTCATGTCGCCTAATCTTTCATTAATCTTATATATATACCTCTCAATAATATCCAAGACAGCTAAATATATTGACTTATCGATAACAGCTCTGCGTTTAGTTTTTTTTATATATATACCCGATGATGTTGTAGGCTCGTAGATGATTGTTCGGATGATCCCTGATGTGGTTCTGAACAGGATGTCGTAACGAAACAAATCCAACAAACATTTAATTTTGATTAGAAACATGTACATTAATCTCTAAATCACAGTTCTCAGTCTTGAACTTAACACGGGAGTTTGATTCCTGTATTATGATTTTGTAAGTCTTCATTTTCATTTCGAGTTTATTTGAAGCTTATTAGATTACCATACAGGACAGTACAATTATGGAATGGACAAATAACCTTTTTCCCCATTTGTGTCTCAAAACATTAACAAATATGATATAGTGGTTTTGAAAAGTTATACAGTATTGCCACAACATAGTAATGAAAAGTTTTTAATTCCAATAAAATGAGAGAGAAAAACACACTGTGGAAACAGTTGAGAAGAAGAATGAAAATCAGATATACCTGGACTTACTTTCTGCCCGTCTTAAAAACACTTTCACCTTCACATAAATATGAGTAGGAGTCGGTTGATCTAACATTTTGTCATTTATCTATCTAATTTAACCATTTCATTATTAGCAGTTTAAAATACTGTTATTAACTAATCAATGTATTGATCACGTTCGGCTCATTAAACTGTTGTTAACCAATCAAATAACACCATTTGATCATTACCGGTTCAATAAAATATCATCAACCGATCAAATTTACACAAATTCGTCATTAGCAGTTGATTAAACTGTCATTTAACTTTGATACATTCTAATGCAGTCAGATATGATTAGAAATCAATTAATATAATGTAGCGAATTACAAGGGGGAAATATCTTACTCCTCTGCTAAAGACACGTGAAAACTAACAATAAAATAAAAAACAAGACAAAAATACCCCCCTGTCGGAATATTTCTAAAATCCAATAAAATTAATTCAGTAGAAAGAGGTAAAATCGATACTTCTGACACAAATACATGACAACTCATTTTCCTGTCTTGGTACAGGCACTTATAGGGGCGGAGTTAGATTAATTTTATGAACCCAAATCTCCCCTCCTAGTTAAATGATGCGGTCATGCAAGTGCTTTCTGCATATGAGTAAAATATGTTAATAAAGAGAAGTATTATCTGGTGCTTGTTCATTCTTTTTCTAAATAGTAGGTGTATAAACATATACTAGAAAGTTTGACCTAAATAGTAGGTGTATAAACATATACTAGAAAGTTTTGACCTAAATAGTAGGTGTATAAACATGTACTAGAAAGTTTGACCTAAATAGAAATTTGGAAACATTGCTTTCTTTAACCACACTAAAAGTCAACATTTTCGTACTATCACTAATCTTGTTAGCATGAGAGACAAAAGTGGCTAAAAATGAACAGAAACTATCACATGATTATTTATACCAATTAAAAATCATTACTCATGGTTTAACCAAACCCCAAAATGATATGATTTAAAGTGAGGTGAACATGTACACAGGGATCTAAGACAAACAGCACATTAATTCTATTTTATAACAATGGATTTTCTCACAGTTCATACATTCCTTGGACATATACCATATAATGCCTTTTAACCTGGCTATTCAGTAACGCCTTTATACTGTCCTTAACACAGTGACAACATTCTTTCCTAATTTCAGAAACTGAAATGCACATGGTCTTTGCCCAAACTTGAGTTTCTCAATAATCAATATAAATATTTTTAGATGAATTAACATCTTATATACCTTTTTATCAATATGATAAATACCACGTGTTAGATACAGTATGACTTAACTTGATTTGATCTTACATGAACTTTAGCTTAAGCCAATGAAAACACTCAGTTAGGTTTCAACCAGTAATGGAAAATCCCCGAGAGGTTACTAAAGTTCACATAGACAAAATATTAGATGTTAAAAGAGTGTTAGCATTGTCAACATATGATTCTAATCAGATTCACTCTTACACCACAAAATTAAAAAATACAATAACCTAGGAATCACAATGAATTCATAATATATATTTAATCACCGATCAATTATGACGTCATCAATGCTTTTTCCGTCTTGTAGACATGTAAATATTTCTTTTAGCACTTTTATAACCCGTCTGTCTAAAGCGAACAAAAAAGGTTCTGTTAATATGGGACTAATGGAATCTTTTGCTAAAGAGTCTCTCATTACAGAACTAAGTTTATCTGGTCCAATATAGAGTTTGACTAATTTCACGAATGTCGTGTAGCGTATTTGACAGCACTGGTATATAGGCGCTAATATTGACATTTCATCATGGACGGTTTTACCAAATCTGAAAAGAAAATGGATATAAATATACATATTCGTCTGAAAATTAAATCCAACAGTTTGTCCAAATAATTCTGATAATCCATATATATCTGCTAAATGCTGATAGTGATGGATTGAATTATTGATTGATTTGTGCTTACTGCCAACTTAAGCAGTATTTCAGCTATATCTTATCTGAATAAATTTGATAAATTAATCTTTCATCAAAGACAAAATAAAAGGATCAGACGATATATTTAGAAGGTATGTTATCTATTTATATATTAGTATATCATTTGTTTACAATGATGGAAAACAATATCAATAACATATATTTTAGAACGATACAATTGGACCTCTTGTTTAGTATGATTTTTCCCATTACATTTTTTTGTTAATGACATTTTGTAGAATAATTTAAACGCCTGTATAATTTATGTACGTCAGAAATATAAATAAATTATCACTGTGCGTCAGTTATTATTATACAGATAAAAGAAAATGCTATCTGCATATTTATTTAATATTGTTCCACATATATTATTCAAATGTAATTATTTTACTTTTTTACTGAAAAACATGATAAAAGAAACTAGGATTTACTCTTACTTATAAAATAAAACAAATTTACAGTAGACCAATTTCTACTTCCTATGCTTTTAGTTAATCTCTCTAAAATAATAATTGGTTTAGATAAATAGTTAGGTAAGCACTATGACAAAATAAAATGGACCTTTGATGTAAGCAGGTTATCAATATACACTAATTATTACACAGTTAAACCCATCTCAACCAAATCTCATTGGGACCAAATTTTGTGTTCGGAAAATACAGGTTTTTTACAGGTGACATTAACATTTCCTGCATTGGGGCTTTATTTAAAATTTGATTCTTACTGGTTTCTGGTTTATTCAGGGTTAGATTTTTACAGGTTTCTGGTTTATTCATGGTTCGGTTTTTACAGGTTTCTGGATTATACAGGGTTCGGCTTTTACAGGTTTCTGGTTTATTCAGGGTTCGGTTTTTACAGGTTCGGTTTTTCCAGGTTTCTGGTTTATTCATGGTTCAGGTTTTACAGGTTTCTGGTTTATTCAGGGTTCGGTTTTTACAGATTTCTGGTTTATACAGGGTTCGGCTTTTACAGGATTCTGGTTTATTCAGGGTTCGGTTTTAACAGGTTTCTGGTTTATTCAGGGTTCGGTTTTTACAGGTTTCTGGTTTATTCATGGGCCAGTTTTTACAGGTTTCTGGTTTATTCAGAGTTCGGTTTTTACAGATTTCTGGTTTATTCAGGGTTCTTTTTTCTTTACATATTTCTGGTTTATTCACGGTTCTTTTTTTAACATATTTCTGGTTTATACAGGGTTCGGTTTAGACAAGTTTCACTGTAGTATCATACTGGTGTTTTTAGAAAATAACTTAATGACATCACCACATACACACAGGTCGACGCCAGAGATGATATGGTATTTTCTTTCCTTATTGTTTTCGAATGTTTTGGGATTGCTGCCCAGATCGTATGGTCATGAATCTCTTCCACTCGTTGTTATGTATTCCAATCTAGTGCAGACAACGTATTTCTGGAATACCCTTCATCAGGGACACTCTTGTACTCATTACATTGAATCTTATGTGAAAACCTTTATCATGTGATCAGTTGATCATCGTTTTTGTTTTGTTTTGTGTTTCGTATTTCATTTGTCTTTGTCTTGTGTGATTAATGATGCATGCGTCTCTGGATTTTCCATTCTTGATTGCTACTTTGTTCTTTTCTAATGTTAATTTACTTATGTATAATATGTGATTTTCTACAACTACTCCGTAGGCCTATCACCTACCAATGAAGAACGAGGCGTACATGGTGTGACTGAAATATCATTGGCGTTGAACTTCAATAATTCAAATCGCCTCTGTGATGTCTCATATTTACATCTACCTATCACCACTTAAGTTTCTGACTTCCGATTCCGACCATTGGTGACATGTACTCGATGGAGTTTGTCAGTTATTCGGATTATTTCGGTAGTTTTCTCTTGACTGTTCCTGTTTCGTCCACCAATAAATTTGACAGTAATGCTGAAAGCGATATTAAAATAGCTTGTGTGTGAAATTACTTTTACAATTATGTTCTCTGACTATTCGACGGTAATTATATGACTGAATTATTACTATACATCTCGACTATGTGAGATAAATCTTTGACTATAAAAAGTACCAAATAGATCAGTTTAACGTTACATAAATACTTGTTACATAAACATACCCTCTTCCGTTGTCTAAATGTAAATGGAATGTATCATTACCAAAATCTTTTAACGTTTCATAATGGTGTCTATCCATGTTTCCTGAAATAGCAAGAAACATACGACACTTAGTATTTTCCTTTTGTATGCAATATAAATATTTGTATGCATAGTGAGCTACAGTTGAGTCCTATTTTCTTATAATTAGATGTTTTTGTGAGGTAAGAAGCAGGAATTGCTTAATCTTCGCGAGCACCTGGGCTCACCCCACTCCCCGTTTTTTTCGGTGGGGTCCGTGTTGCTCATCTTTTTAATTTTATCTTTTGTGGTTGTTTGTTTTGTCTTCGTCCTGTGTCTTGTATTCTCAATGTTGCCATTGTCTCTGGATTGTCTTTGTCCTGTTTCTTGTATGCTCAATGTTGCCATTGTCTCTGGATTGTCTTCGTCCTGTGTCTTGTATGCTCAATGTTGCCATTGTCTCTGGATTGTCCTCGTCCTGTGTCTTGTATGCTCAATGTTGCCATTGTCTCTGGATTATCTTTGTCCTGTGTCTTGTATGCTCAATGTTGCCATTGTCTCTGGATTGTCTTCGTCCTGTGTCTTGTATGCTCAATGTTGCCATTGTCTCTGGATTGTCTTTGTCCTGTGTCTTGTATGCTCAATGTTGTCATTGTCTCTGGATTTTCTTTGTCCTGTGTCTTGCATGCTCAATGTTGCCATTGTCTCTGGATTGTCTTTGTCCTGTGTCTTGTATGCTCAATGTTGCCATTGTCTCTGGATTTTCTTTGCCCTGTGTCTTGTATGCTCAATGTTGCCATTGTCTCTGGATTGTCTTCGTCCTGTGTCTTGTATGCTCAATGTTGCCATTGTCTCTTGATTGTCCATGCATGATTGCCTTTCTGTTTTCTTTAGTATTTGTTCTTTACGTTAATCCATTAACATCTGGTTTAACATTAAGGTGGTAAAAAACATTTATCGTGTTGAAACAGAAAATTGTCTTAATGTCGGAGTAAACCCATAGTTTTTTCTCATAATTTCCAAAGATGATAGAGCTCTAGGGGTGAAAGTGTGGTATTGTGGTATTAGAGAAAAAATCGGAAAGACAGAAAACGATTTTTTCCCTTTAAAAAAATCCCGCCATTCCTTCAATGAATATGGTTGACGCCAAGTAACATCTTGTATGAGTCGTGATATATAGGTAACCTTTCATTCGTGTATTTATAAAACATATGTACATTGTCCCCGAATATAAAATTTATTTGTTCGATCGTAAGACACAGGAACAAAAGCCAGTCTCTAGGATAATTGTGGTCAATTTTCGAATGAAGAAGAGTTTGAAGATACCAAAGGGGAAATCAGAATCTGTAAATCGTAGGACAGACAACACAATGACAAAAAGGAAAAGAACAAACAACCATATACAAAACACTACACAGAAAACTACAGATGGAGTAACACGAAACCCCCTAAAAACCGGGTTGAGCGCAGGTGCTCCGGTAGGGTAAGCAGTTACTGCTCCACTAGTGGCATCTGTCGTGTTACTCTAGTTATAAACCCCGATGCTACGTCGTGAATGACGAAATGTCTTTTGTGTCATTGTGAAAAAACAGCTCATGAACACAGACGAAAATGACAATCATACCACATCTATACCTATGTGGTAGCATAAAAGCCAAAATGATCCTAATATAATCGTACAATATAGCTGATTGGAACATTTACCTTGTAGAAAATCAAATATATGCATATCTATGAGATCTAGTAGTCTTCTCCCCTTGTTGTATGGTGGTCGTTGTTTCACCTTTTCACAGAGATCGTCGTAAGCTTCCCAGTAAGCCTTCCTATGTTTACTATACGACCGTTTCCATGGGTTTCTCCATGTTTTTCTTGCCGCTAATTTTTCTGGGGGGAGGAATGTAGCGAATGAGCCTTCTAACATATCTGGATTTCCACAAATAGCATGACTCGTATCACAGTAATAGGAACAAGAACCATGGAAACATATATTATTCGCTAAAATAAATAAAAATAAAAACATAAATAATGCAGTTAATTGCGCTTATATTGTTATAACATTTATGGGGGTATGGTGTTTAACGCCACTTTCAACAATATTTCAGTCATATTGTGGTGGCCATTTTATTGGTGTAGGAAACCGGAGTACCCGGAGAAAACTACCAACCTGCCACAAGTTACTGACAAACTATCACATAATGTTGTATCGAGTACCTCTTGCCATGAGCGGGATTAGAACTCACAACTTTAGTGGTGATAAGCACTGATTGCAGAGGTATTTGTAACTAAGAAACTACCATGCAATCACGACCACGACGGCCACTAACATTGATAGTTACTATGTCAAACAGTATGCTTCGCTTCATATATATCTTAAATCCAAAGGATTTGAGCTGTTCATTGTTCCATTTATTAAAAGATCTTCGTTCCCTAGGAAAGATGAACCGATCTATGCATAAACCTATTTCTATGTTAATGTGTATTATATTGTGAATTCTTTATCTTTATTTGCTGTTGGGTTTTTTTCTACTGCAACATAATTGTCATTGTATTATAGTTGCATTGTATTGTGTTATATGCCTTCAATACCTTTGGGGTAAACATGTGCTCAATAAACTATAACTGTATAAAATCATATGGGCATCAGATTTAAAATTGTCGAAATGCAATTCGAAAATATATCATCCGGGGGTTCCATTACATAACGTAGAAATGATGGCCTTAATCAATGAACAGACCAGATTTATTATTGTTGAAATGCATTGGGAAACTTGCTCCCTGTGTGTTCAATGAACAACTATAAACTATGGTTTCAATCAATGAACAACAGTTTTCTTGTAATCTATTTTGGGGACATGAAATTATTGGATGTCTCATGATTATTGTTGTCATTGGATACGTTGAGCTTGTCTAGAAACACAAAATTCGCACATTTTTTTTTTTTAGTGCAAAAAGACTTTCTTTATAACGCAAACCTGTTGGTATCTACAATATAAATAGAATACATAAAACAAAAGAAAACACATAGATGTCATAGGTTTTGTAAATGCCATTGTGCATGAACATTTCCCATCCCTCGCTCCCCCTCTGACATCTTGTCTAATTGATATCATTATCGATAAGTAAGAGTATACAATGTATTTTGTATAAACACGCAAATGTTACAAATTGATAGATATTCGATAAACAGAATAAACGAATAGGCATCGTTTAATTATCAAAATAATGTTTGTTTTGCATAAAATGGAAGTTTATTTACCACAAATGTTTTATCGAATAATACTGGAACAATTATAGGAGAGATACAAACAAAATCAATGGCTGTCTGAATTTTCATATTGAAATTGTTTCAAAATTGTGTGGGTATTGGGATGAAAGAACAAACGTTTATACACTGAAATCACAACAGCTTGTTCTCCGGGGAATCAACAGACACCCGCAACTTCGCTACAAGCCGGATTAAATCTTAGGTATCATCTGTTATATGTTTCTACTAAAAATGTCTTCAATAAATATCTCCCATTTTTTTTCTCAAGTTTATCTGGTGTTTATTTAAATATAATAACATAAATTTCCTTTCGGTTAAACATTTGACTATCCTTGTTTTTCTCCTGTGTTGATCGTGCATTGCAAGATATTAATATTAATATATGTTGCAACGGTTGCAAAAATGTTTCATTCCTAGTTTTCAAAATGAAAAGGCCGACCTCGGTTTGGGGTAAAATATGCATTATGTAACAAAGTTAATGCTTTCAATGCATTTGCAATTTCATGTCGTTTAAATGTGTTTACTTTTGTATAACAAATCTCACAAGATACTGGTATATAATTAACGAATATAGGATCATATAGACTACATGCAACATTGCATAAATGATATATACAATGATTTATTTAAATAGTACATAAAACATATACGTATTTCATACCTGGAGATTTGAAAAATGTTTTTGCTAGTTTATGGTCTGCTAATCTCTTCAAGTCATATGTCATATTGACTCTTCTTCCAGCAGTTGGGGGCACACGATAAAACCCTAAAGCCCTGTAAAATAACAACGCAATATATATTTCATTTCAGTGATAAGGTATTACTATATATTTAGCGATATTTTTTGCGAGTACAAAAATATATGAAATAGAAATTACTATTGTTCGTGGAGTACTCATTTTTCGCGGATTTAGTTGTAAATACACGAATTTAAAAAAATGCATAATGGCAATTCTAAGAAATGTTTAAAGATCCCAGAAGTCGTAAATCGAAGAAGGACATACCATGCAATGGTCAAACGAAAACGGGTGTTAATAAACTTAAAGAAGTCTACTAATTGTAGTTTCCACAAACGAAATTCTCGCTCAGTTTCATGACACGGCTGCCATTTGGTAAACACTTGCATGTTTGGGCCCATAGATCTAGTTCAACCCCGCCACTTACTATTGAAGTGTCTTTGCTCAAATAGGAGAGGGAGCGTCACCCGACCAAAAATATGTTAAATGGAGTAATTCATACTAAGCGTTGTTTTGGCAAATATATAGAACATATTAGTCAAATATAAAACACCACAAATTAGTAACTGTTCTCACTTCATCGAGAGAAAAATAAAATCTGCATTATATCTCATGTGACTACTTTGCTATATTTGTTGATTTCCGTGGTAATCATGTGACTACTTTGTTATATGTGTTGATTTCCGTGGTAATCATGTGACTATTTTGTTATATTTGTTGATTTCCGTGGTAATCATGTGACTACTTTGCTGTATTTGTTGATTTCCGTGGTAATCATGTGACTACTTTGTTATATGTGTTGATTTCCGTGGTAATCATGTGACTATTTTGTTATATTTGTTGATTTCCGTGGTAATCATGTGACTACTTTGCTATATTTGTTGATTTCCGTGGTAATCATGTGACTACTTTGCTATATTTGTTGATTTCCGTGGTAATCATGTGACTACTTTGTTATATGTGTTGATTTCCGTGGTAATCATGTGACTATTTTGTTATATTTGTTGATTTCCGTGGTAATCATGTGACTACTTTGCTATATTTGTTGATTTCCGTGGTAATCATGTGACTAGTTTGTTATATTTGTTGATTTCCGTGGTAATCATGTGACTAGTTTGTTATATTTGTTGATTTCCGTGGTAATCATGTGACTACTTTGTTATATTTGTTAATTTCCGTGGTAATCATGTGACTACTTTGTTATATTTGTTGATTTCCGTGGTAATCATGTGACTACTTTGTTATATTTGTTGATTTCCGTGGTAATCATGTGACTACTTTGTTATATTTGTTGATTTCCGTGGTAATCATGTGACTACTTTGTTATATTTGTTGATTTCCGTAGTAATCATGTGACTACTTTGTTTTATTTGTTGATTTCCGTGGTAATCATGTGACTACTTGTATACACTCTCTTTATCACGTACCATTGATTCTTAAATGTTGTTTACTTTATTTGAGTCTAGACTATGATATGTCTGGTTATAAATGTAATTTACATCCTTGTGTGTTTGTTTGTTTGTGTGTGTTTGATTGTTTGTGTGTTTGTTTGTGTGTTTGTTTGTTTTTGTTTTTGTTTTTGTTTTTGTTTTTGTTTTTTGCTTTGTTTTTCTATTCTTTTTTTTCATTTTATTTTCTTTTGATTCATATTTCATTCATTGTACTTATATACATCGCGATGAGTCATATCATAAAGAAGAAGCAGACATTCGTGGCTCAAACATCCATGATACTACCCGAAATTATTTACAAAATGGCTCAGATTGCATGTTTACATGTATTTTCCAGTTTTGCAAAAAGTGACATATAAAGTCGAATTGATTTGTTATTGTATCTTAATATTGATTCATGAGTGTATACAAAGAGACCGAAGAAATAAAAAAAAAAAACATTTAAAAAAATCAACAGATGTAGAGTGTCAGAATTTTATATATTTATTGTCAACAATTTACACTAACTTTTCTTGTCAACAATTTACACTAACTTTTCTTGTCAACAATTTACACTAACTTTTCTTGTCAACAATTTACACTAACTTTTCTTGTCAACAATTTACACTAACTTTTCTTGTCAACAATTTACACTAACTTTTCTTGTCAACAATTTACACTAACTTTTCTTGTCAACAATTTACACTAACTTTTCTTGTCAACAATTTACACTAACTTTTCTTGTCAACAATTTACACTAACTTTTCTTGTCAACAATTTACACTAACTTTTCTTGTCAACAATTTACACTAACTTTTCTTGTCAACAATTTACACTAACTTTTTTTGTCAACAATTTACACTAACTTTTCTTGTCCACAATTTACACTAACTTTTCTTGTCAACAATTTACACTAACTTTTCTTGTCAACAATTTACATTAGCTTTTTCCATTCGTATTTTGATTTTATGGATGAACACAATCAAATGTACATACATCAATATTTTAACTTGTGCAATGTAGAACTAAAATGTCTACCGTCATATATGGATGATTATGTAATGTAGATTTCCTATTTAGTGTGCAGGCGCTTTTTTGGAATAACTTTCATCAGGTAACGCTCAAAATCGAAATATTAGAGTCAAATGCTTTAAAAAAAATACCTTTGGGGGCAATTAAGTCAAAATGACTAAACAGGACACCTAAAATGCCTAAACAGGATACCTAAAATGACTAATCAGGATACCTAAAATGACTAAACAGGATACATAAAATGACTAAACAGGATGCCTAAAATGACTAAACAGGATACCTAATATGACTAAACAGGTTACATAAAATGACTAAACAGGATACATAAAATGACTAAACAGGATGCCTAAAATGACTAAACAGGATACCTAATATGACTAAACAGGTTACATAAAATGACTAAACAGGATACATAAAATGACTAAACAAGATACCTAATATGACTAAACAGGCTACCTAAAATGACTAAACAGGATACATAAAATGACTAGGCAGGATACCTAAAATGACTAAACAGGATACCTAATATGACTAAACAGGCTACATAAAATGACTAAACAGGATACCTAAAATGACTAAACATGATACCTAAAATGACTAAGCAGGATACCTAGAATCACTAAACAGGATACCTAAAATGACTAGGCAGGATACCTAAAATGACTAAACAGGATACCTAAAATGACTAAGCAGGATACCTAAAATGACTAAACAGGTTACATAAAATGACTAAACAGGATACCTAATATGACTAAGCAGGATACCTAAAATGACTAAACAGGATACCTAAAATGACTAAACAGGATACCTAAAATGACTAAACAGGATACCTAAAATGACTAAGCAGGATACCTAGAATCACTAAACAGGATACCTAATATGACTAAGCAGGATACCTAAAATAACTAAACAGGATACCTAAAATGACTAAACAGGATACATAAAATGACTAAACAGGATACCTAATATGACTAAGCAGGATACCTAAAATAACTAAACAGGTTACATAAAATGACTAAACAGGATACCTAATATGACTAAGCAGGATACCTAAAATGACTAAACAGGATACATAAAATGACTAAATAGGATACCTAAAATGACTAAACAGGATACCTAAAATGACTAAATAGAATATATAAAATGACTAAACAGGATACCTAAATGACTAAACAGGATACCTAAAATGATTAAACAGGATACATAAAATGACTAAACAGGATACCTAAAATGACTAAACAGGATACATAAAATGATTAAACAGGATACCTAAAATGACTAAGCAGGATACCTAAAATGACTAAACAGGATACCTAAAATGACTAAACAGGATGCCTAAAATGACTAAACAGGATACCTAAAATGACTAAACAAGATACCTAAAATGACTAAACAGGATGCCTAATATGACTAAACAGGATACATAAAATGACTAAACAGGATACATAAAATGACTAAGCAGGATACCTAAAATGACTAAACAGGATACCTAAAATGACTATACAGGATACATAAAATGACTAAACAGGATGCCTAAAATGACTAAACAGGATACCTAAAATGACTAAACAGGATACCTGAAATGACTATACAGGATACATAAAATGACTAAACAGGATGCCTAAAATGACTAAACAGGTTACCTAAAATGACTATACAGGATACATAAAATGACTAAACAGGTTACCTAAAATGACTAAACAGGATACCTAAAATGACTAAACAGGATACCTAAAATGATTAAACAGGATACCTAAAATGACTAAACAGGTTACCTAAAATGACTAAACAGGATACCTAAAATGACTAAACAGGTTACCTAAAATGACTAAACAGGATACCTAAAATAACTAAACAGGTTACCTAAAATGACTAAACAGGTTACCTAAAATGACTAAACAGGATACCTAAAATAACTAAACAGGATACCTAAAATGACTAAACAGGTTACCTAAAATGACTAAACAGGTTACCTAAAATGACTAAACAGGATACCTAAAATAACTAAACAGGATACCTAAAATGACTAAACAGGATACATAAAATAACTAAACAGGATACCTAAAATGACTAAACAGGATACATAAAATGACTAAACAGGTTACCTAAAATGACTAAACAGGTTACCTAAAATGACTAAACAGGATACCTAAAATAACTAAACAGGATACCTAAAATGACTAAACAGGATACCTAAAATGACTAAACAGGTTACCTAAAATGACTAAACAGGTTACCTAAAATGACTAAACAGGTTACCTAAAATGACTAAACAGGATACATAAAATAACTAAACAGGATACCTAAAATGACTAAACAGGATACCTAAAATAACTAAACAGGATACCTAAAATGACTAAACAGGTTACCTAAAATGACTAAACAGGATACCTAAAATAACTAAACAGGATACCTAAAATGACTAAACAGGATACCTAAAATGACTAAACAGGTTACCTAAAATGACTAAACAGGTTACCTAAAATGACTAAACAGGTTACCTAAAATCAGCAAAGGTCACTTATACCTGAAGGAGAAGAACCATAGTTTTAACTGTTGAGTTTGTTTAATTTCCCTAAAAAACAAGACTATGTCAGGTCAGGTGAAATGTGGTCTCCAACAGCGAAGCCTCGTACTCGACAGGTTATCAGTTATTCTCATCCAAGCTTCAAGAGACATCAAGCTTTATTACCATTCATCGACTTTTGAAACTTTTAACTGTCTAAGATTTTTGTGATATCAATCATCCGTTATTTTGGTTATCCGAAACATTATAAGTAGAACATATTTTATCTCTAAAAATTAATGTCCCCGAGTTGGATTCGGTCCTTGGTCCTCTACTACATGTAACTGACCTAACAGAGATCTCTCTTAACGGTTAGAGTGCATGGTAATGAGTCTAGTGTAGTCCCTATAACCTTATGTACAGAGTTTTGCTGCTTAAACTTCAAAATTTTTTAATCTATTTTAAGAACTCCATTATGATAGACTAATTGTGATTTATTGAAAGCAGAATTAAGTGACAATTAGGACTTTAAGTCTAAGGTTTCACTAAAGATTCTCTTAAAACAGATATTTAACACAATAGTTAACTTCATACAGAACAATTTGATTGTTTCCGTTGTAATAACTCTTACAGTACGTTAGTACTTTAATGATGATAGCCCAATACGTAGTTAAAACGATGAAACCCTTTGGGGAATCCAAAGTAAAGTAAGCATCAAATATTTATTTAAAATCAATGTTTGTATTGGTTTAATTTATTTTAAAATTGATTATAATTTAAAGCTTTTGAGTAGTTTTAGCAATCAATTTGGAAACAATCTGTTACCACTTATAGTATTTTTTTCTTTTAAGAAATATTAATATCAGGTCAAAACGTTTTGTATTTGCTGCCATTATTTGAGGACAATTTGAAATATAAACCTAATAATGTTTGACATCTGAAAACAGCTTATATAGACATAGGAAAATTTATATCATTTCCAGCTTAAAAATTAAAGACTGAATTAAGAAAGATTTGTTTCCTGGATAAAGTCCATTAAAGGATTAAATGCTTCTTATAGCAGGAATTCATGCGTGTGTAAACTGTACCGATGCACTCATCAGTTGAATACGTTTAGGTAAAGAACCGTTTAATCCTTATAATTCTTCAATGTGAATATTTCCCCTTTTTTAATTAGTAAACTGATTTCATGCTTGCTCTCTATCGGATATTATCAGAGTTTCCCGTCGACAGCTGCCATTTTGTTTACACTGGTTACACGAAAAGTCGTTCCGGCACGCAAAAGCACATCGAGTTATGAACGGATCAAAATCAAACAGGTGACAGTGTTGTTGTCCAAGCAAAAGGCACGAAAACTATATACATTAATTCTATAATAATGTGTTTTTAAATGATGGCTCAATATATATTAAAACATAACATGTAAAAATGCTTTTCTTTGTAGTTTGAATTAATTTCATTGGAATTGCATCACGTGGAACATGCCCGTTCAATAGTTTCCTTGTAAATATTTGTTTATTTCAGGATTGCACAAGCATCATCAGAGAATTTGACAATCGTTTTATATATTGCAACGTGAATACAAGAGTATGAATATGACCTAGTTCTCAACTGCGGGATAAGCGGATCCGGAAGTGGATTGTGTCCAATCGTTCTGCAAAACGAATCAAATACACAACTCGCCCCTTTGACGGCGTGTAAATAATAGCGTTGTTTGCAGAATGTCACTCTCTTTGTACGTAGACGCCAACTTGATGCAGCTCCTAATAGTGGGATGGGTCGTTGATGGCCCGTTGTAAGACAAACTTGCCCGACTTTCTCTTGAGGCAATATAAGACATTAGAGTTTTTAATGTACTTTATACGATTGGAAATTTCTTGTTGTGAAAATAGGGCATATATTAAAATGCTATAGAAGTTAAATGAACTTTAACAACTAAATATGATGACTTAATTTTAAAAACCATTAACTCACAATGTGTTTTTTAACTGCTTAATTATGAACATTTTAAACATATTTTTGTAATTTAATGGTTGTCAGTGGTATAAAAAGAAACTTGTATAAAAAGTATGTATCATATAGAAATGTAATGTATAACATCAAATATTGTACACTGAACGACCTCCGTCTAGTGACCAATTATGTTTGATATTGAAATAGCAGAGATTTCGAGTTATCTGATTATATTAAGCTTACATCAATCATGAACATAACTTATTTTTAACTGGTGTTATCAACGGAACCAAACCGCATCGATGATGTAATGGTTTGCGTGCTCGTCTCGAGTGTCGTACATCGTGGGTTCGAGCCCTGATCGGATCAATCCATACTATGAAATTGGTATTTGTTGCTTCTCCACTAAGCATGCAGCATTAAGGAGGATAATGTGTCCGAATGGGGCGACATGTCTATCCGTGGCCTGTTGTTTCAGTGAGCTAGCACTATAAAAATCCAGCTAAGTGTGTTGGTCTAGTACACAGAGGATCTCATCATCATTTCATTGAAAATTAACTTGTTCTCATCATGACATAGCTGAAGATTGCTGAGTTGGTGTTAAACAACAATCACTCACTCACTCACTCACTCAACGGAAAAACTTTTCAGCGTTAAAGATATCACGGTTTTGATTGTATATTATATTATACAAGAAGAGTTTGAAGATACCAAAGGGAGGTAATCAGAATCCGTATACCGAAGAAGAACAGACAATACAATGGCCAAAGAAAAAGTACAAAAGGACAAACAACGATCTACAAAACATACATATAAAACTAAAGATCGAGTAACACGAACCCCACTAAATATTTAGTTCTAACATTTCAAGAACATTAAACCATGACATAAGTAAGCGAGCGTGTTACGGGACGAGTTAAATGTGTTGTCTTTATCATAGCGCAATATTACAATGAAACGTTTAATGATACCTGATGTATTTGTTGTGCTAGCTTACTGAAACAAAAGCATTCCGTAGGTAGACATTTGGTCCATTTACATCGACGCCGAGCAGTTTTGTTCTTCCTCTTTCATGCTGCGTAACCAGAGGAGAAACAGAAAATACAAATTCGATAGACATTTGTTTTACCAGACTGAACTTCTAACCAACAATCTATCGACCTCGAGGCCACAATTCTAATCATTACACGAGGGTCACAGTTTCGTAGATCAATAGGTGTTAACACAGCATTAAAATTAATCCGTAGATATCAAATATAGTGCACACGATTTAGAATAACCATCATCAGTTACATATGAAGATATACATGTGTTTTGTAACTTAGTTTTTCTATTAAAAACGTGGTATGTGTACCTACTTGTAACAAATCCATTATATTTTATGTAACTTGCTCTAAATTTATACATATACTTTAAGTATTCATGTTAATGTCTATTATTAGTCCTTAAACGTGTAATAAAGCAATATATTGCACTTCTGTTTGTTAAAGGTTGTGTTTTACGAAGCATAGACAACTTTGCATACACCGATCTGTATCAGTATTGCTTCATTATGTCTCATAAAACATCATATTTGTAAGTACATTGCCAGTATAGATTATAAACTTGAAATCACGTCATCACAATTGAACCTATGTAAATCATTTGTATACTATTGAAAGCAACATATTATTTGAATTTGAATAAATCTTATAAATAATTTCGACTTAAATTGCTTATTTGAGAATAATATCGCGTTTCTCATGACTTCATAAAACATTATATCTATGATGACTGTGAGCTGATTGTGTCCTTTTGACACGTGTTCTAGAAACGTTCTGTTTGTTAGTCACACGTGTTTCATTCTCCAAGGTCAGGTACTATGCTTTACATAAGGTTGTACAGAGTAACTGATGACAAGATCATGTTTTCTCTATATCTCAATGTTCTAACAACACCTGTGGTTTGTATTACTGTGAGTATGTGATTAAGCTTTAGAAGTGTAGGAGAATAGGAGAGTTCCTTGTTTTATGGAAAGCCTGATATTTTAATGAGGGTTTACTGTAATGGAGAAATAAAAACGTTTCAAGATCTCCATTACAATTAAAATGTAGATATCTAATTTAGTACACACCACTTGTTCCTTGAATAACCTTCATCAGGTAGGCTGAAAGTCTAAAGATGGGAAAACTAAATTATTAAAAAGACTTTGGGAGCAGAAATACCAAAAGGCCTACACAGAATACCTAAAAATAGACTAATGTCACATATACCCGGGGGAGGAGAACCTTAGTTTTGATTCCTACACAGAATACCTAAAAATAGACTAATGTCACATATACCCGGGGGAGGAGAACCTTAGTTTTGATTCCTACACAGAATACCTAAAAATAGACTAATGTCACATATACCCGGGGGAGGAGAACCTTAGTTTTGATTCCTACACAGAATACCTAAAAATAGACTAATGTCACATATACCCGGGGGAGGAGAACCTTAGTTTTGATTCCTACACAGAATATCTAAAAATAGACTAATGTCACATATACCCGGGGGAGGAGAACCTTAGTTTTGATTCCTACACAGAATACCTAAAAATAGGCTAATGTCACATATACCCGGGGGGAAGAGAACCTTAGGTTTGATTCCTACACAGAATACCCAAAAATATGTTAATGTCACATATACCCGGGAGAGGAGAACCTTAGTTTTGATTCCTACACAGAATACCCAAAAATAGGCTAATGTCACATATACCCGGGGGAAGAGAACCTCACTTTTGATTCCTACACAGAATACACAAAAATAGGCTAATGTCACATATACCCGGGAGAGGAGAACCTTAGTTTTGATTCCTACACAGAATACCAAAAAATAGGCTAATGTCACATATACCCGGGAGAAGAGAACCTTAGTTTTGATAATAATTATATTATTTAAGAGACAAAAGTCTTGGTAGCAAGAAAACTAAACACTGATATTAGTGTTTATCGCTAGATGTATATTACCGTTAGGATTATGGTCATTGTGTTTAACGCCACTTCCAACAATATTTCAGTTATATCGTGGAGGTCAGTTTTATTGGTGGATGAAAACGGAGTACTCGGAGAAAACCAACGACCTGTCGCAAGTCACTGACAAACTTTATCACATAATGTTGTATCGAGTACACCTCGCTGGAGTGGGGTTCGAACTCACAACTTTAGTGATGTATATTTGTTTTCTTGACAATGTTCAATTTATTTCCATTCTATAATATATATTATTATTGTGTGTTGTTAAAACATGCTAAGAGCTTGTCTATGAGAAAACCATGCACAAAACTATGAGCCAATGTTGTACTAAATGTCATCTTGACGACGTCAAACAATGAGTGATACATCATGCCTTCATTAACAGTACATTCACATATTAATGCAAATTAGGAACAATTAATTAGCTACAAGACATTCTAATTAACCTGCCTTGTACATATGTGTCATTATTATATATTTTAATATTCTAATTTGGTCATTATTATGCTAACAAATATTCTTAACTAAAATACTTGATTGTCCTTTAACAGTCAATTGAGCAGTATTTCAACCATATATCATGACGAGAAGACGTTTATGAACAATAAATCTTGAAATTAAAAAGATGACACTGGGGGTTTATGGTGCAGATGATTTGATTGCTACAAGGAAGAAATAGTATGAGGGAAAGGATTTGAAAGTTTTGAAATGCAATAGACCACTGATGAAAACTTCTAACAAACTAGTTCATAAGGAGATGATGCTTTTTGTAAAAGGGGCGTTGCATTCTGCTAACCAGAGGTACTAGTTGACGTCACATGTGTACTTTCCGCACAACCATCGTATCCCCTTTTCGGATGTGAATCATCTAGCTACTGTTGTTTCTCGATAGTTTATTATTACAAATACGGTATATTTGTAAATTAACGTTAGAGAAAACCGAAGGGACAATCAAGAATGAACAATCCAGAGGCACTGGCAACATAGGGTACACAAGACACAGGACAAACAAATCAAACACACACAACACAACACAACACAACACAGAAAACTAAGAATGCGAGCAACACGGACCCCACCAAAAACTGGGGGAGAACACAGGTGCTCGAGCAACACGGACCCCACCAACAACTGGGGGAGAGCCCATATGCTCGAGCAACACGGACCCCACCAAAAACTGGCGGAGAACACAGGTGCTCGAGCAACACGAACCCCGCCAACAACTGGGGGAGAACACAGGTGCTCGAGCAACACGGACCCCATCAAAAACTGAGGGAGAACCCATGTGCTCGAGCAACACGGACCCCACCAAAACCTGGCGGAGAACACAGGTGCTCGAGCAACACGGACCCCGCCAACAACTGGGGGAGAACACAGGTGCTCGAGCAACACGGACCCCACCAAAAACTGGGGGAGAACACAGGTGCTCGAGCAACACGGACCCCACCAAAAACTGGGGGAGAACACAGGTGCTCGAGCAACACGGATCCCACCAAAACCTGGGGGAGAACACATGTGCTCGCAAATGGTATTAAGCAGTTTCTGCAATATAATCGTATATCCAGGTCCTAAGAGATTTGCGAGTGAAAGCGCGAACCGAAAGTAATAAAACATCAACATTGCAAACACAAGTCTAAGCTTAAAACAGCAATATTACAAACACAAGATTACTAGTAATCTTAAAACAGCAACAATACAAACACAAGGCAAAACAAAACCAATGCGAACTTCCTAAAGTTAAGACTACATTTGAACTCAGAGATAAGGTGCTCCTTGAGAGATATCATATCCTGCCCTGTTAATGGTATTCGTGATGTAGCATTGATTGGAGCCAGCTATTACATCCTAGGACTTGTTTGTCTAGATAATGCTTTCACCTACCTGTCAAGATGAAATGCAGCTATCTCTGCATTATGACGTTCATAATCAGTAAAATAAAAATGATCTGGTAATGTTTCATAGTCTCTGGAATGTCTGAAATAACCAACAAATGTAAAATATGAAAAAATGAAAATGTGCCTCAATATTTGAAATTAAAATTCAACAACAAAAACGTCACCTGTCTGACATGACCCAAAAACGTCATCTGTCTGACATGACCCAAATTTCGCAATGTCGTTCAATTATGATGGATCGTAAATTAAAAAAATTAAATAAGATCTACACAAACATTAAATCTTAATTAGATTGATTCTGATATCAAACATCCGCCATACTTATTTTGGTGTCAGCACAGGACTCAAACGTACATATATATCTAACATTGATCGTTCCTCTGTTTTTAGAAATTGCTAACCCATCATGCTTGTTTTAGATCTTAGTACGTCGTAAATTTTAATTTTATCTTCAAATCTAATGCATCGTTAAGACATAGTTGTGTAGGTCCTTTTCATGTAAACTAAAGGGTCTTGTGTTCATACTGTAGTGAAAAAAAGTGAGAAGGAGTGTAGGAATGTGTTACTTTTGATCATATATAATAAATCTCATACCTCATAGGTTTAAATAAAGCTTGCCCCTCATCACTAAACGTAATTATTAGCTTCAGCTGTGTACCACCCTCTTTCATCTCTGAAATACAAATATTAAGATCTTTTATTACTCAGAGTAATGTTCTTGAGTATATTATTTTTACTCGCGGTATTTTTTTCCCTAGATTTATTGGTAAATTTTATAGACTAGTCGCTTGCTTGCTATAATCAACAGCAATGATAAAATATCAGTTAGAGCTCTACATAAAGATTCTACGCATTATAATCTTGGTAGACAAAACAAAACAGAACAAAATTATAGAGGATAAGAGCTTGTGATCAGAAATCATGAATAGGGGGATAAAATGCTTGCTTTTCACATCCGGTAAGGTTTTCATTGTAAACTGTAAAATTTCTGACAGACACCCCTTTTTGATAATATTAGAGTACATTCTACGTAATTTATTTCGCCTACGTGTATAGCCATATATCCAGTGATAATAGGTCCTTATACTTAGCTATGGCTGAATTTTAAACACAAATGTATATAAAAACATATTTCAGTTGTAGACTTACTAAGTTTCCCTTAATAATTCATAATTCTAAGAAACACCCGAACCGGAGATAATATGATTGAACTCGCGTAATATGTAAAGAAATGTTATTGATCAAACTTTATCAAATTGGACAGAAAAACTTGTGGTACTCATAGAATAGCACAGAATGGTCACATAAATAAATAAAATGCATCACTAATTGTGTACTTGACCCTCGGCTTTACAATGGCTATTTAAATATATCCAAATATGATATTATCGAACATGATCTTACAATGATATAAAATGCCTTAAAGCTTAAATATCTATTAGTGACCAGTAATTCCATAAAGACATGTACTTACTTTGTTACACGTCTAAAAATAAAACACCGACTATGTATGATATATTATAAATAGTGTTACATTTCCATAGCTGTCATTTCTTGTGTATGATTATAATATTAAATGGTTAGAGTCAATTTCTATATTTCATGGCGCTCAGTTTTGGCTTTCCAATCTTTCAACTTTGAGTGTATCTGGTGATCGTTATTTCAGAAACACGTTGTGTCTATTAGGTTACATATCTACGTTTTAATTGTTGTGGGAAACTGAAGTACCCAACACAGACCAGCCAAAATTGACATACCAGGTAAAGTGACGAACTATGTATTAATTGTTGTGGGAAACTGAAGTACCCAACACAGACCAGCCAAAACTGACATACCAGGTAAAGTGACGAACTATGTATTAATTGTTGTGGGAAACTGAAGTACCCAACACAGACCAGCCAAAACTGACATACCAGGTAAAGTGACGAACTATGTATTATATATTACATATATTACATAAAGTTGTATTAAGTTCAGTTCGCTAAGGGCTGTTTCGAATGGACACAACGTACTACATATGTCTGCTATTGTTCACGATAACCTTGACCCTTTGTAAGAGTAAGTGGTACTTCCGATTGGTTGTAAACTGTAACAATTTGGATGGTCATCTTAATAATTATACAAGTAAATTAATTGGGAGAAGGAAGTGCCAATAAAAACACGGAGAAGGAAAATGTCAAGATTAATGGCCACGAATTAATATCAATCAACAAAGATAAATAATTCGAATCCGGGACGAAAGACAAGATTAGTCATGCTGTCTTAATTTTGGGACCTTTATGAAATATGAGGACATTTTGACAATTAAGTCATAAACACGTAGATATCTAATTTAAAGCGTACGACCTTCATCAGCTCAAAGTCACACGATTGAAAAGACAAATACAATGTAATCTAAAAGTCTTTTGGAACACGAAAACCAAATTGTCTCAGCGGGATAGTCAACATCGGCTGAGCTCACATATGCATACAATAAAATAGCAAAACAAAAAGAGACAATATAGCAAATTCTTAGGTGTATATTTGTACCGAGGTTTTGATGGTTAGCAAAAGGAATAACCAAAGAAAAACCATGTGCACTTGCAACTATTTGAGGGTACCCTTCTCACATAAGGACCAACAGAATCGTGGTTACCTTGGTGTATCACGTAAGCACTAACTGAAGCAAACCCTCCTTCTGTGTGCTGCTCATATTTGATTTTTGTACCTTTCTCATACAAGGACAAACTTAATCAAGCCATACCCCCGTATCACTCATATGCGATTTATTTTTACCTTTCTGATATAAGGACAAACTGAAGCAAGCCATACCACTCAGGCTCTGTATCATTCGTATATGATTTTTATACTTTTCTCACATAAGAACCAAATAAAGCAAGCCTTCATCTGTATTGTTCGCACAGAATGAACACCTTAAAGCCTTTAAATCTATTCGTGACCAGTTATTCCATAAGTACATGTACATGTACTTCATTTGTCGGTCAACACATGTATTAGTTAAAGACGGACTATAAATGATAAACAGTGTAATATATGTATTTCCGTAACATTAGTAGTATATCAGCACGGACAAAACCATATTTGCGGTGGTGCTGTGCGGTGGTGCTACCGGAAGTGGCCCATACCGGAAGTGACGTGATCGGAAGTGACCGGAAGTGACACTGACCAGAAGTGATCGCGTGCGCATGCGCAACCGGTACATTTTGTACTACTACTATAGTAGTAGTAAAAAATGTAGTACAGTAGTACAAATACCATGGCTACCGGAAGTGATCGAAGGTCACGTGATCTCGAAAGGGTGGAATGGTGTGCGCATGCGCAACCGGAAGTTGTGGGCCTTTTGACCGGAAGTGACGTTATGAAACGTCACCCGTAGTGACCGAAGGTTACGTTACCCCTTCGGGGTTCTCTTGGGTGTGCGCATGCGCAACCGAAAATTGCGCAATACTCGCCCTAGTGGGGCCATTTGACTGGAAATAACGTCACCACAAGTAGGCCTTCCCCTGGAAAATATGGGAGCGCGCATGCGCGACTGGAAGTGCCCATGTGGTGCTCTCTAGGACGTGTGCGTCTATCGTTTTCTAGCCCTGGTTTTCTGCCCTTTTCCCGCCATTTTATTTTCATATAATATAATATATTTCAATAATGGTTTTTACCTACAGTGTTTTCGGATATGTTCGCTATGTACTCCAAGTAGTCTATCACGTCCACGTTTTCACTGTGGGGTACTAAATAACCTAAGAGTCAAATGAATGAAATGGTAAATTTGATCCCTACTTGCATAGTCTCCAGCAAAAAAAAAATATTCCAGGATGATTCTTCTCAATTCTGAAAAACAATGTATATACATGCATAGAGGGAGGAGGGCAGTGGCGGTGGTGAAGGCGGCGGCAGCGGCGGCTGTGGTGAAGGCGGCGGCAGCGGCGGCGGAGGAGGAGTGCGGCGTCGGGGAGGAGAGCGGCGGCGGAGGAGGAGAAGGAGGAGGAGGCGGGCGGCGGAGGAGGAGGGCGGCGGAGGAGGAGGGTGGTGGCGGTGGCGGAGGCGGAGGAGGGAGGGATGACGACAAGCAGGAGGAGGAGGAGGTCTCTTTGGGTGTAATTATGACTAACACAAATCTTCCATATTTCCATATCTTTTCACTATTCAACTTACTTTTCCTTCATATTTTCCGTATCTTTTCACTATTCAACTTGGCTTTCTTCCATATTTTCCATATCTTTTCACATTTCAACTTGCCTTTCTTCCATATTTTCCATATCATTTCACTATTCAACTTGAATTTCTTCCATATTGTCCATATCTTTTCACTTTTCAACTTACTTTTCGTTCATATTTTCCATATCTTTTCACTATTCAACTTACTTTTCTTCCATATTTTCCATATCTTTTCATTATTCAACTTACTTTTCTTCCATATTTTTCATATATTTTCACTATTCAGCTCCTCTTTCTTCCATGTTTTCCATATCATTTCACATTTCAACTTACTTTTCTTCCATGTTTTCCATATCATTTCACATTTCAACTTCCTTTTCTTCAATATTTTCCATATCATTTCACAATTCAACCTACTTTTCTTTCGCATTTTCCATATCTTTTCACTATTCAACTTGCTTTTCTTCTGTATTTTCTAAATCTTTTCACCATTCAACTTGGGTTTCTTCCATATTTTTTATATCTTTTCACTATTCAACTTCCCTTTCTTCCATATTGTCCATATCTTATCACTATTCAACTTACTTTTCTTCCATATTTTTCATATCGTTTCACTATTCAACTTGCCTTTCTTCCATATTGTCCATATTTTTTCACATTTCAACTTGTCTTTCTTCCATATTTTCCATATCATTTCACAATTTTCTTCCGTATTTTCCATATCATTTCACAATTCAACCTACATTTCTTTCGCATTTTCGATATCTGTTCACTATTCAAATGATCTTTCTTCTGTATTTGCCATATCTTTTCATTATCCAACTTACTTTTCCTCCATAATTTCCATATCTTTTCACTATTCAACTTACTTTTCTTCCATATTGTCCATATCTTTTCAACTTACTTTTCGTCCATATTTTCCATATCTTTTCACTATTCAACTTACTTTTCTTTCGTCCATATTTTTCATATCTTTTCACTATTCAACTTGACTTTCATCCATATTGTCCATATCTTATCACTATTCAACTTGACTTTCATCCATATTGTCCATATCTTATCACTATTCAATTTACTTTTCTTCCATGTTTTCCATATCATTTCACATTTCAACTTACTTTTCTTCCATATTTTCCATATCTTTTCACTATTAAACCTACTTTTCTTTCGCATTTTCCATATCTTTTCACTATTCAACTTGGGTTTCTTCCATATCTTTCATATCTTTTCACTATTCAACTTGGGCTTCTTCCATATTTTTCATATCTTTTCACTATTCAACTTACCTTTCTTCTGTATTTTTCAAATCTTTTCACTATTCAGCCTACTTTTCTTCCGCATTTTCCATATCTTTTCACTATTCAACTTACTTTTCTTCCATATTTTCCAAATCAATTCACTATTCAAGTTATCTTTCTTCCGCATTTTCCATATCTTTTCACTATTCAACTTACTTTTCTTCCATATTTGTATATGTTCTTCACCCCGCCCTCCTCCTCCTCCGCCGCCGCCACCGCCCTCCTACTCCTCCCTCTATACATGTATATACATTGAGAAGAATCATCCTGGAATAGTTTGGTTTTTTTTGCTAGATTATGCAAGTAGGGATCAAATTTACCATTTCATTCATTTGACTCTTAAGTTATTTAGTACCCCACAGTGAGAACGCGCACGTGATAGACTACTTGGAGTACATAGCGAACATATCCGAAAACACTGTAGGTGAAAACCATTATTGAAATATATTATATTATACGAGAATAAAATGGCGGAAAGGGGCAGAAAACCAGGGCTAGAAAACGATAGACGCGGACGTCCTAGAGAGCATCCCAAGGGCACTTCTGGTCACGCATTTTCCAGGGGAAGCCCTATGTGTGGTCACGTTATTTCCAGTCAAAAGGCCCCACTAGAGCGGATATTGCGCACACCCAAGGGAACCACGAAGGGGTCACGTGACCATCGGTCACTACGGTTGACGTTTCATAACGTCACTTCCAGTCAAAAGGCCCCACTAGGGCGGATATTGCGCAACTTTCGGTTGCGAATGCGCACACCCTTCCATCCCTTCTGGGTAACGTGACCCTTTCGGTCACTTCCGGTAGCCATGGTACTTGTACTACTGTACTACATGTTGTACTACTACTATAGTAGTAGTACAAAATGTACCAGTTGCGCATGCGCATGTGATCACTTCCGGTCATGTGAACGTCGTCACTTCCTGTCACGTCAATTCCGGTCACGTCACTTCCGGTCAGGGTCACTTCCGGTAACACCACCGCAAAAATGGTATTTTCCGTTCTGATATAATACTGTCATTCTAGTGTAGGATTATAATAGGTGTACAGAACGTATATTTTTGTTCCCTTGCATAATTTGCTATGAAAATCCATAATATATCTTTTTTGAGGAACAAATATTATATGCTATTTACTTCCATCGGAATAAATAATAAATATTGCAATGGTTTGTTTTTCGTTCGAATATTTCTTCAAGATCGAGGTAAACATTTCCCTGAATACCATATCTGTCATGCAAAAACATAGTTTCCCTCCCCAAATTTCAACCCCAAGCTCCTACGACCCTGTTTTGGAATTAATATTGATATGGTGTATAGTGCCTGTGATTAACATAACACAGACCCCCCTCATCTACATATTACAATAATACAATTTAATATAGTGATACTTTAAAGTAATATGAAAGGCAAATATCGTGGAATTTTTGGATTAAATATGTTCACTTAATATATCACTTAATTTTAACTAAAATCAACTGCATAACATTAAAAATCCGCTCAAAAGATTTTAAGAGTAAATCGCAAAATATTTGACAGCAGACAATTCTGTTTTCCCGTACAGTAACGCAAATGATATGCGCGTGACCCAAGATTAGAATTCGTTCGGGGAGATTATCGCTCATGCGCACTGTTAAGTTGATGAAAAAAATATCGGATGCAAGTAAAAATATATTCCATGTGTACCACATAAGAATAATTGCACCAAAAAAAATGGTTCACACGACATGAAACAGACAGATTCCTCAATAATCATTGTCAGGAATGTGTGCGTGCTTACCTCAGCATCCATGATTGTTTATCTTTTCGTCACGAGGTCATGATCGGCAATAATCGGAACAAAACAACCGAAAGTTAATCAGTCTCCACAACAATAGCGAGGACGATAAACATGCACACGGATTTGCAGATTTCTAATTGTTGGGAACATATTTCGCCTTGAAACATGCATGAATAGCTTAGTAAAAGTACCGCCGTATTCCAAATTAAATTTTCAGGGGGAAAATGTCTTCACCCAAAATTGGTGTAATATTACTTTAGCTAACTCTTCTTTATTTCGCCATTAAATGTGTATTTATTTGTGCGTGAACTAATTTACAATCTTGATTTATACATTCATATTCATATTTTGAGTAGTTTGATAATAATGTAAAAATTTATTTTTGTCGCAAATAATAAAAAAAAACAAATACATGTAGCAACTGGAAAACAAACAAACAGATGATGCATATATAAGGTGTATCCAGTGCACTTTATATTTCTATTATTAAAATTCACAGACTGTTAAGAAAAAGAAACATCAATATCCCTTCATTGGAAGCGAAAACATCAGACGTTTATTTAAAATTTCCCATGCTTGACGTTTTGTGAGAATTGACTATAAGCTGACCACGTGCTACGCCGTAGCTAGAAAACATTTCGGCTATAGAGCGCACGTCCCAAACAAATAAAATATAAGAATGCCTTTTTAAATTTACATTTTTATATCTTTCCGAAGTGCTTTAAATAAAGCACTTATTTATGAATGTTAATTATGTCGCTTAATCATAAATTCAAAAAATATTATCAGTTTTATTGCAACTGTAAGAATAACGAAAATATGACATTTCCATTTTTTGCTTTTATGTCTTTTTATAATGGTAGCAGATGTTCAATTGAAATCCAGTTTTACATGTACATGTATATCGAAAGAATTTTGAACAAAGTCAACGAAGTTAGCCGTTAAAAATATTTCATCATGATATTCTGTCACCCAGAAAAACAATGTACCTCATCATGATATGCTGTCCCCCAGAAAAACAATGTACCCACATCCTTTAAACTCACGTTGTATATTTTCATATAACATCCTCGCAATTAAATAAATATTCATGACTAATTGTAACAGCGTATGAAAATCAATTGTTTGGCAGCAGTAAAACGACCATAGTTATAGCTTTAATGAAATACCACTTTCATTGATGAACAAAGACATCAAAGACATAAAAGATGGCGTAGTATGTCTGATGACAGCGAAGATAAAAACAAACATGATAGTTTTGTTTAAAAACAAAAACGTTTAAATCAAAATGTATCAACAAGAACACAAACCATTATTGTATTGCTATTCGGTTGTCTTTAATATTTAGAGACTTCGTTGTCATGATCATATGGTAACTGGATGTGTACATTCGTATGAAATCGTTAGCTATTACAAAGACATAACGGTTTGCGATTCCGACTTCTACAATAATCATTAATTATTGTTAAACTTTTGATAATTGGCCTTGTGGTTATAAAATCTTCGAGTACTCAATACAATTTACAAATACTCGAAAGTTATATCATAACGCAATGCATGGGGTTTATCAATGACAAACATATACGTGTCGCTTTTTATTGTGTCTTTACAATATAACTTACTGATGCCGCTGATTTTGCTTATCAAATACTTCATATAAATATTCCACTTTTTAAACGCCATTTGTGTTGTTCATTGCATAAAGTATTCAAAATGTATTACATGATAAACACAATATGCATGTATATGTCAGTTGTCAAGGAGATGACAAGTATAGCAATTTTGAAACGTCTCGGTAATATAAATGTTGAACGTCATCGCTTCAAAGTCGAACCATCGTAGTTTCGATCCTCGATCGGGTAAAATCTATTTGATTCTCTGTTAAGCATGCAACATCAAGGAGAAAGAGAAAGAACCATGGACTGTTATTTTAGTCAGATATCACTACAAGAATCCAGTTCAATGTGTGTCTAGTACATATTTTAGCATGTAACGTCATCATCTCGTCAAAGAGATTGGATGACTGTCCGATGGGTTGTTGTTTAATGTCCAATGAGCAATATTTCACCTATATTCATGACGAAAACAAGATCATAAAGAGTATATTTTGCACGTTAAAACGTGGGCTGAAAATGTATATTGCCACAGGAAAGAAGTATATGAAAGATATGATCAAACAATGTTGTATTACAACGGGTCATCTACGACCACTGGATTAACTCGAAATAGTATAAATATAAAATTGCTTTTCTTGACACAAAAAAACAACAATCACTCACTCAAACGCGAGATATTGATACGAAATACTCTGTAAAAATGCATTTCTTTCCGCTTTGCAATCCAGTAGGAACAATTGGTAATATACCGTTATAACGTTCATATAAAAATAGTTTACAAAAAAGCTACAAGAAACTAACGAAAATGTAGATGTGGATACTCACCTACGTCAATGATTGGTTCATTTGTCATATCTTTCAATAAACCCTCAATACTAAGATCGTTTGGATCGTACAATGCAGTTTGGTGAATTCCTTTGTGGAACTTTTCCCAATTTGTCATGTATGCACTGCAAAACAAAACGGCAAGAAATTAATATTTAATAATCAAAATATATCATAAAGTAGCCGTGATTATCAACGTTTAATGAACAATGGAAGCTGAATAAAAAATCGGACAAAACAAAATCCAGCTGAAAACCGGAAGTGATAACACGCGTTTTGAAAGAGTCAACATGAATATCTTCGTTATAGTAACGACACGAACATGCTTTACTTGTATGCAGAAATTGTGGTGTAAGACGCCAAAATTATATATAAACACGTAAAACATGACGTTTGATATAAACCCAGTATGCCAAAGAAATAATGCAACAAGAATGGGCGAGCCGAACAGAACATCGCTTTTACGCTAAATTTGTACTGCACACTATATGACCTTTCATATTACAAGAACGTGTGTCAAATTTGTCATTATATTACAGTTTATACTGGTCAACAGCGACACTTTTTTGTAGATCGTACACATTTTAGGTGAAATGTACGTTTTTGGGTTTAGAAAGGGTAATTTTGATAATTCTCTTATCAAAGGTCACGGAGATGTTGACATTCAATACCTGTCTGAGTTCTGATTAATTGATCATTGATTCAATTTCAAGTGAGCTGAATTCCAGCTATATTCATGACGAGACCAAGTGTAAAAACATAAATCATGTAGACAAACGATGGCACCGAAATTTCCCTATTGAACGATGTTTTGATTGCTTTGACAACGGCTCCACTAACGACAACTCTAAAGAAGCTATTGTATTTTACGCTTACGCTCAAGGGGAAGGATGTTCTTAAAATACAATGCACTCATTTACATTCCGTCTCAAAAAACAAGCGTGACTTTGTCCTGAAGTTGTGACACTACATCATATCGCTATGCCCCTTATTTTCTTTCGGAATCGTGGGTATTATGAGGTACAACTATCATCAGGAATTGTGGGTATTATGAGGTACAATTACCATCAGGAATTGTGGGTATTATGAGGTACAACTACCATCAGGAATTGTGGGTATTATGAGATACAACTACAATCAGGAATTGTGGGTATTATGAGACACAACTACCATCGAGAATCGTGGGTATTATGAGGTACAACTACCATCAGGAATTGTGGGTATTATGAGACACAACTACCATCGAGAATCGTGGGTATTATGAGATACAACTACCATCAGGAATTGTGGGTATTATGAGGTACAACTACCATCAGGAATTATGGGTATTATGAGGTACAACTACCATCAGGAATTATGGGTATTATGAGGTACAACTACCATCAGGAATTGTGGGTATTATGAGATACACCTACCATCAGGAATTGTGGGTATTATGAGGTACAACTACCATCAGGAATTGTGGGTATTATGAGATACAACTACCATCAGGAATTGTGGGTATTATGAGGTACAACTACCATCAGGAATTGTGGGTATTATGAGACACAACTACCATCGAGAATCGTGGGTATTATGAGATACAACTACCATCAGGAATTGTGGGTATTATGAGGTATAACTACCATCAGGAATTGTGGGTATTATGAGACACAACTTTTTGTGATATCTTCAAAGGTTTACTTTACTATCAAATGTAAAGAAGACAAAAAATGTAAATGTTTATAACATTTTGATATACGAATTAAATAAAAGAATTGATGAGATAAAAAATCATAGTATGAATAATAGTTTTTTGTACGCTATGAAAAAGAAAATAAATAGTTCTTAAATATTATTATTTTTATTCTTAAAATGTATTTAAATTTGTACCAGCTGATTAATTCCCTGGATAATCAGTGGAGTGTAACAGGGTACATCAAGAGAAGATTGAACTCTTGATTACATTTGTAACAAGCAAGAAAAGAATAAATAAAATTATTATGTTGTTAAAAAAAAAATCAAATGTAAAGCGTCCATTTTGAACCTAAATGGGCCTCGTCCTATATATCATACAAATTAAACTAAAACCGTCAGTAATTCTTGTCAAAATAAACAAAATAAAGAAAACTAGTGAAACGTCAAGCGGAAAAACTTGCCAAATAAAATTGTATCTTTTATTTTAAATGATATAAATAAATAAATCGTAACTACAAGCTATTTAATTCTGTATTTCTCACCCGTTTAATTTTCAAAGAATTTATTGCTATTTTATTTTATCTGTGGCCTGTTGACAGTTTTCGTTACATTATAACTTGTAAGCTTTAGGGAAGAAATTGTCCTTTTACATGTGACATTTTATTAATGATAATAGTTCTTGTTTTTTTCCTTTATCGCGTGCTAAAAAGCAACTTAAGCATACAATTAAAACGTAGCAGTGCGAGTGTTGAGAAAGACACATTTCAACCATTAAAAGCTTAAATGTTCATCTGTCATTCTTCCACAAACTGCCACGTTGAAAGCTTATAAAAGCATTTTAATGGAATTCCGAATTCCCTGCATAATTACACATTCAACTCATTGTGTTTAAAAGATGTTTTATTGTATCAAAAGTCATTGTTGAATTACATGACACATCTGTTATAAATTATGAAAAGATAATTACTTAATTTCAAAAAGATTTGTGTTTTCATACTTCAATGAACAAGATGGAAGAGCAGAATTATTATACACATCGCATCCAGTCAAGTGTGACAGTGTTATTGATGGTCTTGTTTCTAGCTTAGAGCAGTGGCTGAAACCAAAGAGTCTTCATTGATTAGATCCACGTGTATTATCTTCATGGCATATATTCTTCCATTTTGATTGACCAAATTTAGCGTCCCTTTCCGAATTTCTTGATTTCTAAATACAGTTCAACTTGTCTTAAAGGGCACCTCTATATAACAAACCATTGTCTATAAAGGGCAGTCTCATTTTCCCATTCATGAATAGTGCATATAAATTTAACCTGAATACAAATGTCAACTGCTAATAAAGGCGACATTTTCAGGTATCTTAGAGTAGACTTTATATACAGGAATGACTGTACATGAAAGTCAGTATTAATGAAGAAATATGACATGTTGATTTTATTACCTACCTCCACCGTCAACGTATTCTAACATTGTAATATCTATTAAAATATCACTCCATGCAAGGATCATATTTCAAATTCTAATCACCAGATCACCATGTCAACCAAGATTTCAAGTCGTAGCATAATAATGCATTTTCTTAAACATTTGAAAAAACATATCTAAATAGTACTCAATACAAAAATGCACAGCGGTATTTAACAGTAACAGTGAAATAACCATGGGGGCTAATTTCGAGACAAAAGCAAAATTGCATATTAATTACTATTTCGATTGCAATACATTTTTAAATTGGTTTCCATGGCAGCAGCAGCTATTATGAAAACTATAAAACTATGAAACGCTGGTATGCATCTTAAGGTATGTTCCATGCATGATGTTTGGTGGGAAAGAGGGATGAACATTTCTACACTCTCCTTTTACGTTTCCATGGCAATGACGCAAAAATGTGTCCAGTCGATTCAGATTGTTTTAGTATACAATGTATATACTTCTATTTCCTCCAACCGATTCAGATATCTCAGCATACCTGCTTCTATATTCCTTTATCATTTAATAAAATTATGTCCGGCAGTTAAGGACCAGTCACCATATTTCTATTTGAATCGTTCCAGTAGACACAATCACTCTTTTAACCCAAAAAATAGAGCCTTTAAAGTATACAAGAAAAACAGCACATGCGATTCCATGTTTTGATTTCGTTAATAAAAATAGAAATAAATAAAATTATTACATAATGACAGTAAATATCCGTACTTTAGCTAAGTAAAGTCTAGAAGTCAATAAATACAGATTAATACATTATTGGCCTGGTTATCATCCCGAGACCCCCATATTGGCCCGAGACGGAGTCGAGGGTCAATATGGGTCGAGGGATGATAACCATGTCAATATGGAAATGCCCATGTATTAAACTACTTATTACATACTTCCAACATCTAGAAAAGAGACACCCATATTAGCCTGAGACGAAGTCGAGGCCCATATTGGCCGGGGCAATATGGGCCTCGATATGGAAATGATCTTGTAGTAATCCAATAACCGATTATTTTCCCAGGGTGTGAAAATATGGACAGTTTACTTCCGGTCATATTGATCATACAAAAATGCCTTTATTTGAACTAAGTATGTAATAAATAATGGTATTCACCTGCTGAAAGTGATATTCACCGGGTGACGTCACAAGTCTTATAGTATATGTAATAAAACAATTACAGACTTTTGTATCAGTGAATATGAGTTTTTATTCACTTCTACAAAAGTCTGTAATTGTATATTATTTCATAAATAGTACTGGCATATGGATTAACTGTTTTACATGCTTTATTTGAATTCAGCGGGGATTGGTATCAAACAAAAAATGTAGCAGAATGCCCAGCAAAAGTTTTGCTAGTACCAGCACTGCATAATACAGAAAAATAGTAAACCCTAATATCCTACACCTTTCAAACAATTTACTTGTTCAACTTTGAACTCTTCGCACGATTCAACTACACCTATGCTTCAGTTCTGTTCTGACTTTTATCATTTTATTTCTTCGCTACTTATCGAATTTTCTCAGGTGTGACAAAATTGTTTGCAATGCACATTCTGCACCGAGAGACATACACGTCACAATATAACGTTTATAGAATACAGATTGACAGTTGAATGACATATATGATTGATGTTTGTCATAAAAATAATATAACTCAAACACTGTTTTAAAAATAGTTATTTAGACTATTCTATGTACATATTATGCATTTTCAAACTTCAAATTGTTACATAAATATGATTTGTTTTAAAACTGTAATTATATTATATCAGTTTGCAATATTGTTGTTCTTACAGCTTCAATTTATTTAGATTTCACAGAACAAGTATACATTGATAAAGACTGTTACACACTACACTTAGAGTAGGAGTCGTATGTTGATTATTGAAGATCTTATTGTGACTGTGAAATGTAGATCAGAATTAAGATATTCCTTTAATGTATATCTCAAGTGTAATGTAGGATAGTTTATCATGTTTATTTACATTCATATCTATTCTTACTAATGAAAATAACGTACTTTAGTAGTAATTGTGTGTAAGTGTATTACATGTTTCTTTGTAAGTAAGAGGAACCGTCGTCGTCTTCATGATTGTATGCTTCTTGTCAATTAGAATCTTTTCATAAACTTGTTCAGTGATTTGCCACAGATCGGTGGTTTTCTCCGGGTATAACTGAAATAATGTTGACAGTGGCGTTAAACACCAGAAACCTATTTATATAGAAGTGAACATTTCATATTTATATAGAAGTGAACATTTCATATTTATATAGAAGTGAACATTTCATATTTATATAGAAGTGAACATTTCATATTTATATAGAAGTGAACATTTCATATTTATATAGAAGTGAACATTTCATATTTATATAGAAGTGAACATTTCATATTTATATAGAAGTGAACATTTCATATTTATATAGAAGTGAACATTCCATATGACTACAAACACGATATATATACAAAACTATATAGTGTTAGGGTTGTTGTGTTAACTCTACAATATTTCAGTTATATCGTGACGATCAGTTTTATTAGTGGAGGAATCAGATTACCCAGAGAAAATCACAGACCTGTCGCAAGTCACTGACAAACTTTATCACATAATGTTATATCTAGTACACCCCTCCTGGGTGGGATTCGAACTCACAACTTTAGAGACAACCATAGACATTACATAAACAAGCTACATTTGTCGTTTCTTGTCTTAATTTTATAATAATGTTACTGTGTCTATGTTAATTATAATAGATTTCTCCAACACACACAACATAATTTAATTTAATTAATTAAATACTGAAGTTAATTTTTCTTAGACCAAGAACACCAGACATGCTTGTTTAGTATTCCAGAAGAGACTAATAATGAGTCAATGACGTCAGTAGGAGCCATCTAACGACAAGTGGTTTGAACAAAATTTAATTACTGAAATATTATGTGTTTTTCCACATCTGTTCCATTCTATCCCTTCATCCCTAATCTCATCACGATTCTTTACTCCACATTGGCGTGTTCGATATATTAGTCAACCGTGATTGTTTACTTCCATTTGGCGTGTTTGATATTAGTCAACCGTGATTGTTTTCTTATGTATTGATATAATTACTATTTATTTGATACCAAGTGTCAACAACTGGAGCTGATATTAGATTTTTCTGTTGACAGATGGTATACTGTGATGATAAATAAGATTTTGAACAGTTTAATATAAAAAATAATAATAATAAATTAATACAAGTGCGCCAACCATGTTGAAAAAGTATGTAGCATGAATAATTAGTTATATCATCAATATACCATACAAATGTGTGATCAAATTTAACAACTGTGAATAACAACATATTTTAAAATAAATGATTTTGTGGTACGCTATGCAAATTTGTAGATTGTGCAATTAATCCATATTGCTTAAATGTATAATATTTTTAAAAAAAACCCGTCTATTAACAGCTTTTGTCTCCAAATGTTGTGAGGTGAACAACAACGCTATGAAAAGATCAGCTAAACAGTAATGGTGAATAATTCAACTAATATCAACAATATGAACAATCACCTCTCGTCTTAACTTACCTCTCGTCTTAACTTACCTCTCGTCTTAACTTACCTCTCGTCTTAACTAACTGAACACAAAAAGGGGAACTATGACATATGACGCTGGAAATACGGATTCTAGCTTGGGACAGGCACAAACATGTGGCAGAGGTTAAATCAGTTAATGTGATCTCAACCCTCCCCTTTTCATAACTGGATCTCTAACGGTAATACATGTATAAACAAACGATTAAAAACCTGCACAGATTTGCTTCCACTCAAATAAACCACATACTATCACAAAAATAAATGACAACATAAACTTTATGGACTGTACAATAGCAGAGTCAATGTGAAGGATACCAACAGAACAATTCTGCGCATAATAAAAGGGGTTCATACTTTTCATTCTAATGACTAAATTTCCCTCAAAATTTTACCTAACCTTTAAAGTTTACAATAATATTTGATAAGTTAGGAAAGGTGGTATCTATAACATGGCTGCTTCACCAAGAAAAACCATATGAGAAATCTACCTCGAGACGACTTTTATTTTCCCATTATTTACATTATCAAAGTCAATACGACTGATATCTAAGTTATTAAATTCTAATATTTTCTTTTGAAAGTGGGATTGAAATTTGAGATATTTTAACTCCATTTACTAGATGGAATTCAAAATAAAAGATAACTCCAGGGGTAGTTTATGATTTAAAATAAAAGATAACTCCAGGGGTAGTTTATGATTTAAAATTAAAACACCAAATAACATTCCACAAATCAATGTAAGATTTTTTAAACATAAAGAAAATAAATAAAGTTGGAAAATTCCCGATAGAGACAATTAAAAATGTGTTTTCTTTATATATTAGAAGAAGAAAATCAATGCATTGTTTAGATAACATACGAATATTATTTCTGTCATAAAAGAAAATGTATTATTTTGGTCTAAACGTGGCAGACATAGAAAGCAGCTGCACACTACATTGTGTTTATGATATTGATACTTGAAAACTTGCTAAATACATGTAAACAGTCATAATACGTGTTAAATCTATACAGAGAGGATTCATATACATGTAGCTGAATCTATACAGAGAGGATTCATATACATGTAGCTGAATCTATACAGAGAGGATTCATATCATGTAGCTGAATCTATACAGAGAGGATTCATATACATGTAGCTGAATCTATACAGAGAGGATTCATATACATGTAGCTGAATCTATACAGAGAGGATTCATATACATGTAGCTGAATCATTTCTGGGCAGGTTACACATAATACGTGTTAAATCTATACAGAGAGGATACATATACATGTAGCTGAATCATTTCTGGGCAGGTTACACATAATACGTGCTAAATCTATACAGAGAGGATACATATACATGTAGCTGAATCATTTCTGGGCAGGTTACACATAATACGTGCTAAATCTATACAGAGAGGATTCATATACATGTAGCTGAATCATTTCTGGGCAGGTTACACATAATACGTGCTAAATCTATACAGAGAGGATTCATATACATGTAGCTGAATCATTTCTGGGCAGGTTACACATAATACGTGCTAAATCTATACAGAGAGGATACATATACATGTAGCTGAATCATTTCTGGGCAGGTTACACATAATACGTGCTAAATCTATACAGAGAGGATTCATATACATGTAGCTGAATCATTTCTGGGCAGGTTACACATAATACGTGCTAAATCTATACAGAGAGGATTCATATACATGTAGCTGAATCATTTCTGGGCAGGTTACACATAATACGTGCTAAATCTATACAGAGAGGATTCATATACATGTAGCTGAATCATTTCTGGGCAGGTTACACATATTTCCAAACAATTTTTAACTCTGACAGTCTGGAAGGAATATACTTTGTGGTAATATTAAATTGTTGGTTCTCATAAAACATGGGTTGGTTTGGTTTATGGTGCTTAACGCCACTTTCAACAATATTTCAGTTATATCGTGGCGGTCAGTGTTATTGGTGGAGGAAACTGGAGCACCCGGAGAAAACCACCGAGCTGACGCAAGTCACTGACAAACTTTATCACATAATGTTGTATCGAGTACACCTCGCCATGAACGGGGTTCGAACTCACAACTTTAGTGGTTAGCTAATTTCACAGGTAGTTTAAATCCAACTAGCATACGATCACGACCACGACCGCTCCTGCATAAAACATAAAATAGAAACTTGATGAAAAGGGCCAGCCAACGATCATTCTCATACAGTGCAGGTTAAAACATTCAATTGTTTGGGGGGAGGGATATTAGAAGATATTGCCTCTACCAAATACTGACGGTCTTCAGCATGTTGGAGATTATGTCTTCCATAGAGGTAAACTGTGTTCATTGTCGTCGTCATCTTGGAATTCGAAATAAGATTCGTTTTTTCAACTGAAATTACGGCATTTGGGGAAGAAATCTTTACCCCTTTGTTTCCACAATTCAAAGAGTTCAAAAATTCGGAATGTAGAGTACCGCCACAGATTTAGGAAATCTGCAAATTATTCATTTTGTAATAAAAACTCAATAAAACTAATATTTGTTCTATTCATTTGAGTGTATGGATTAACTTCTTTCGCTTTCATTGCATTTCCGATAATTCCGACAATAAAAAAGTATCTGGATTCATTTAATGAGACAAAAAAGAGATATGAACGCCTGTTTTTATTATCAATATTATATATTCATTCGATATCATATGGATACACTGAACAGTAATTGCCTTTTTTATGAAAACAAAATGGAATACAAAAAAGGCTTAAATCTTTATGATACGATCGAAGAGATATTTTGTTTAAAATTTGATACATAATTCTTATGAAATACCAACAAAATAAATATATTTATAACATTCAACATTTCAAGCTCTTGTTCTGTATCACCACTTCAAAAGAAATTGCACCACATAAAGCTGACTGATATAGTCGGTTTCCAAGTCCATAAAATAAATTGTTCAGATATACAACAGAGTGAAGTGTTAATTTCTCAATTAAACAACAGAGTGTCGAGTTTTGATGGTTCGTTTGAAGCACTGCCTGACATATGTTTTGGCTTATACCGTGCTGTGTAATATTATCTGGGAAGACAGGAGGTTTAAAAAGCCTTCTGATATAATTTTTCCATTTTGTTTTGTATTTTCTGAAGTGTTGACATTTTATCTACGACTGTATTTTTTGTTAACAGCTGCAACAGAAGTGGAGGGGGAATGTACACAGTTTTAAGTGATGGTTTGATTTTGTTACTGCAGGTATATTGGTTCGTCATCAGTCTGGTGCTTTGAAGCTTAATTCGTCCTCTGAAGTGTTCTTATACCAAACGATAATAAGTTAGAAGAACATGAGGGTTTATGTCTTCAGATTTTGGGATTAATTTGCGTTCTGAATTAAAAACATATTTCGTTAGCTGGTATGGATTTGTAAAGCTTTTCATAAATTAAAACATTGATCATTGATTAACTCTTCCATTTCAGAAAGATACATGGAACTGATATTCTATTTTGAGGATTAGAAAATAACATCATGAAACATATCACCCAAAATTTTGGATTTATATGTACAGAAATACATTGTTGGTACAAAGATTTTTTAAATTATTTGATTTTGTCCGATATTTCTACTTTGGGCGTACCTGATGAAGGTTATTCCAGAAACGCATCGTTTGCACTGAATTTGATATCTACGTTTTTATTAGACAAAAGAACATATGACTGCATTATTTTATAACAATTTATCACGGCAATAATAACCTCCCCTATTTTCGTTATCTTGTTTTAGCCCTATTGGTTTTTCAAGCTCCCAAAGACTTTAATATTCTTTGGTTTTCTATTCTCTTCATTAAGAGCTACATTCCTGATAAAGGTTATTCAAGAAACGTGTAGTACTCTCTAAATCATATATCTACCTTTTTATTTTTATCCTTTTTAATATTCAAAAACTTTTTAATGACTATATTAAATGTTATATAAAATTCGCTATATAGTAAATTATAATTGGTGTATATAATTTATACAAAAATTATCACTGGTGCGTTTAAAACATTTGAAAAGATTTTCAAGTGGTTTGAGGTAGATCGAGAGTCCTTTCATAAATTCTTTTTTCAGATAATATAATGAAATGAAACTGTATTATATGTTAATAGATGTGGAAATTATATAAGGTACGCGAACTTTTAAGTGCAAAACTTTACCGAGGTAGAAAGTATATGTTTTCTTTATATTTCACAGGACTTGGCATGTCATGGACAGTTTAACAGAATGTGTCACCTCACAGATGACCTTCCCAAATTAAGTAATGCTGAAAAATGACCAAATTATTCAGAGTGTTTAATAAAATGAAAATGAAAATGATGCACAATGGTCAATAGTAAAGCGAGTTTATTAACGTGTGCCACTGTACTTGACAAGACAGAACAATATATATACGTCATATTGTTATTGCACTAGTAGTGTCTAATGACATATGGATGGAATGGACTTGACTAGTCGGTGGTATAAGGCAACCCTAGGACCACTCACATGGGGACGGGCCACACACATAGTGTGCAAATTTTCCAGACACCCATCTATGACCGGTGTTTCAATGGTCAGTTGGTCTTATATATACCGGTATATTCTCCCGGCAATTTCCACCCAGATAATTCTGGTAGTTGACTTATCACAGATAAAAAAAAAAATTGTCGAAAATTACCATATATAAAGAGGAATAATTAAATAACCTATTACAATGTATTTGTTATTTATATTTTGTTAAGATTGTTTTATCTAACAAGATTCTTACTTGTTGATCTATTTCACTTTAATTGGTAATTTATCTCTCTTTCACGATTGAAGGACGGAATAATCAGTGAAGCGTAAAATTAAGAATAAATAACACAAGAGAAGACTAGACAACACGAACTCCTACACAAAACCCGAGACACATGATTTAAAATAGATATCTTCTCCTGGTTCATACAGGGCACCAGTCATGATTTATGGTATTAATAGGAAGATACTGAAAATATCAAGACATTTGACATTGTATGCTAATTATAATGAGATAAATTATTACTATATTGCATATTTAATATGCATATTTTAATAATTGTTTGCAACCAACATTTACATTCACACATTAAGGACTCTCTGTCGATAGTTTGGTGCCTATCAAAATGATATGTATTCTCAATGAATGTGGCACTAATAATTTAGAGAAAACAACATCGCAGTATAAAACGTGGAAGGTGACTGGTGTACTTTGGTCGGTTGTAATATAAAACGTGGAAGGTGACCGGTGTACTTTGGTCGGTTGTAATATAAAACGTGGAAGGTGACCGGTGTATTTTGGTCGGTTGTAATATAAAACGTGGAAGGTGACCGGTGTACTTTGGTCGGTTGTAATATAAAACGTGGAAGGTGACCGGTGTATTTTGGTCGGTTGTAATATAAAACGTGGAAGGTGACCGGTGTATTTTGGTCGGTTGTAATATAAAACGTGGAAGGTGACCGGTGTACTTTGGTCGGTTGTAATATAAAACGTGGAAGGTGACCGGTGTACTTTGGTCGGTTGTAATATAAAACGTGGAAGGTGACCGGTGTATTTTGGTCGGTTGTAATATAAAACGTGGAAGGTGACCGGTGTACTTTGGTCGGTTGTAATATAAAACGTGGAAGGTGACCGCTGTATTTTGGTCGGTTGTAATATAAAACGTGGAAGGTGACCGGTGTACTTTGGTCGGTTGTAATATAAAACGTGGAAGGTGACCGGTGTACTTTGGTCGGTTGTAATATAAAACGTGGAAGGTGACCGGTGTATTTTGGTCGGTTGTAATATAAAACGTGGAAGGTGACCGGTGTACTTTGGTCGGTTGTAATATAAAACGTGGAAGGTGGCCGGTGTACTTTGGTTGGTTGTAATATAAAACGTGGAAGGTGACCGGTGTACTTTGGTCGGTTGTAATATAACACGTGGAAGGTGACCGGTGTATTGTGGAAGGTGACCGGTGTATTGTGGAAGGTGACCAGTGTATTGTGGAAGGTGACCGGTGTATTGTGGAAGGTGACCGGTGTATTGTGGAAGGTGACCGGTGTATTGTGGAAGGTGACCGGTGTATTGTGGAAGGTGACCGGTGTATTGTGGAAGGTGACCAGTGTATTTTGGTCGGTTGTTGGATTTCTACAATCAGTAAATAAAGTTATAAATAATTTAGCTAAAAAAATGAAGATAGGAGTTTAACGACTATATCTTTACTTTTAGTTAAATAAGCTGTGCATCCAGTAACACGACAAATGTGCAAATATACATGTACATGTATTGTCATAATTATTCGACACACATCTTAAAATATTAATTATACATTATACATGTATATTTCAAGTGTACATGTATATGATGTTCGTTATTTCGACCACAAATATTTCTATGTTGATGACATCATACAAACACAAAATAAATAGGTCCATAAACACATAAACACGATAAATAATGGTGTATACTTTGTAAAGGAAACATAATCACCTGTTAGTATATTTACTAATTTTACGTAAATTATAAAATATTGCATTTTTTTTTCTCATAATGTCATAATTAACGGTGTAGACAAATAATGTCTCCCTACCTCCCGGCATTATTGCAACGTGTAGTGTATGGTTATACTTATATTGTTACTTAGAAAGATATTTATTTTTTTTGCTTTACATGATAAAGTGGCATGATTAATTACAATTAATAAAACCGTGGACAGTCATAGAAATAGATTTCCGTGTGTGTACATGACTATAGAGAGGCTTTGAGAAGACAGTGAAAAGGCACCAATTTGACAACCTCCTTCCCCCCTTTTTGCAATTAATTTTTTTCTCAATAATATACATAAATATCATGGAAAATCTGTAATGATGTCAATGATTAGATTTAAAGGGACATAGAAAAAAGGTAATTCATTTCCTTTTCTAGAAAAAGCGGCCGATCTAAACGTTTTCTTGTTCGTGTTTGTAGGCCATGATCCTATGGTAGTTGGATTTACAACTACCTGTGCAATCAGTGCCTATCACCACTAAAGTTGTGAGTTCGTAACCCCATTCATGGCAAGGTGTACTTGATACAACATTATGTGATAAACTGTGTCAGTGGTTTTCTCCGGACACTCCGGTTTCCTTCACCAATAAAAACTGAACGCCACGATATAACTGAAATATTGTTGAAATTGGCGTTAAACACCATAAACCTAACCTCATATTTTCGTATTTTCTTGGCTTAAATTGATAACTCAAATCGACGGAATTATTTTGTTCAACCAGTGACTGTTAACTAATACCTTGATAGCTACACCCATTGTGAGAGGAATGACTGTTAACTAATACCTTGCTAGCTACACCCATTGTGAGAGGAATGACTTAACTAATACCTTGCTAGCTACACCCATTGTGAGAGGAATGACTGTTAACTAATACCTTGCTAGCTACACCCATTGTGAGAGGAATGCCACTGTTAACTAATACCTTGCTAGCTACACCCATTGTGAGAGGAATGCCACTGTTAACTAATACCTTGCTAGCTACACCCATTGTGAGAGGAGTGACTGTTAACTAATACCTTGTTAGCTACACCCATTGTGAGAGGAATGCCACTGTTAACTAATACCTTGTTAGCTACACCCATTGTGAGAGGAATGCCACTGTTAACTAATACCTTGCTAGCTACACCCTGTGAGAGGAATGTCACTGTTAACTAATACCTTGTTAGCTACACCCATTGTGAGAGGAATGACTGTTAACTAATACCTTGTTAGCTACACCCATTGTGAGAGGAATGACTGTTAACTAATACCTTGCTAGCTACACCCATTGTGAGAGGAATGCCACTGTTAACTAATACCTTGCTAGCTACACCCTGTGAGAGGAATGTCACTGTTAACTAATACCTTGCTGGCTACACCCATTGTGAGAGGAATGACTGTTAACTAATACCTTGCTAGCTACACCCATTGTGAGAGGAATGACTGTTAACTAATACCTTGATAGTTACACCCATTGTGAGAGGAATGCCACTGCTAACTAATACCTTGCTAGCTACACCCTGTGAGAGGAATGCCACTGTTAGCTAATACCTTGTTAGCTACACCGATTGTGAGAGGAATAACTGTTAACTAATACCTTGCTAGCTACACCCATTGTGAGAGGAATGCCACTGTTAACTAATACCTTGCTAGCTACACCCATTGTGAGAGGAATGACTGTTAACTAATACCTTGCTAGCTACACCCATTGTGAGAGGAATGACTTAACTAATACCTTGCTAGCTACACCCATTGTGAGAGGAATGACTGTTAACTAATACCTTGCTAGCTACACCCATTGTGAGAGGAATGCCACTGTTAACTAATACCTTGCTAGCTACACCCATTGTGAGAGGAATGCCACTGTTAACTAATACCTTGCTAGCTACACCCATTGTGAGAGGAATGCCACTGTTAACTAATACCTTGCTAGCTACACCCATTGTGAGAGGAATGCCACTGTTAACTAATACCTTGCTAGCTACACCCATTGTGAGAGGAGTGACTGTTAACTAATACCTTGTTAGCTACACCCATTGTGAGAGGAATGCCACTGTTAACTAATACCTTGTTAGCTACACCCATTGTGAGAGGAATGCCACTGTTAACTAATACCTTGCTAGCTACACCCTGTGAGAGGAATGTCACTGTTAACTAATACCTTGTTAGCTACACCCATTGTGAGAGGAATGACTGTTAACTAATACCTTGTTAGCTACACCCATTGTGAGAGGAATGACTGTTAACTAATACCTTGCTAGCTACACCCATTGTGAGAGGAATGCCACTGCTAACTAATACCTTGTTAGCTACCCCCATTGTGAGAGGAATGCCACTGTTAACTAATACCTTGCTAGCTACACCCTGTGAGAGGAATGTCACTGTTAACTAATACCTTGCTGGCTACACCCATTGTGAGAGGAATGATTGTTAACTAATACCTTGCTAGCTACACCCATTGCGAGAGGAATGACTGTTAACTAATACCTTGATAGCTACACCCATTGTGAGAGGAATGCCACTGCTAACTAATACCTTGCTAGCTACACCCTGTGAGAGGAATGCCACTGTTAGCTAATACCTTGTTAGCTACACCGATTGTGAGAGGAATAACTGTTAACTAATACCTTGCTAGCTACACCCATTGTGAGAGGAATGCCACTGTTAACTAATACCTTGCTAGCTACACCCATTGTGAGAGGAATGACTGTTAACTAATACCTTGCTAGCTACACCCATTGTGAGAGGAATGACTTAACTAATACCTTGCTAGCTACACCCATTGTGAGAGGAATGCCACTGTTATCTAATACCTTGCTGGCTACGCCCTGTGAGAGGAATGACTGTTAACTAATACCTTGTTGGCTACACCCTGTGATAGGAATGTCAATGTTAACTAATACCTTGCTAGCTACACCCATTGTGAGAGGAATGCCACTGTTAACTAATACCTTGCTAGCTACACCCATTGTGAGAGGAATGACTGTTAACTAATACCTTGCTAGCTACACCCATTGTGAGAGGAATGCCACTGTTAACTAATACCTTGCTAGCTACACCCTGTGAGAGGAATGCCACTGTTAACTAATACCTTGCTGGCTACACCCATTGTGAGAGGAATGCCACTGTTAACTAATACCTTGATAGCTACACCCATTGTGAGAGGAATGACTGTTAACTAATACCTTGTTAGCTACACCCATTGTGAGAGGAATGCCACTGTTAACTAATACCTTGCTAGCTACACCCATTGTGAGAGGAATGCCACTGCTAACTAATACCTTCCTAGCTACACCCTGTGAGAGGAATGCCACTGTTAACTAATACCTTGCTAGCTACACCCATTGTGAGAGGAGTGACTGTTAACTAATACCTTGTTAGCTACACCCATTGTGAGAGGAATGCCACTGTTAACTAATACCTTGCTAGCTACACCCATTGTGAGAGGAATGACTTTTAACTAATACCTTCCTAGCTACACCCTGTGAGAGGAATGCCACTGTTAACTAATACCTTCCTAGCTACACCCATTGTGAGAGGAATGACTGTTAACTAATACCTTGCTAGCTACACCCATTGTGAGAGGAATGCCACTGCTAACTAATACCTTGCTAGCTACACCCATTGTGAGAGGAATGCCACTGCTAACTAATACCTTCCTAGCTACACCCTGTGAGAGGAATGCCACTGTTAACTAATACCTTGCTAGCTACACCCATTGTGAGAGGAATGACTGTTAACTAATACCTTGATAGCTACACCCATTGTGAGAGGAATGCCACTGTTAACTAATACCTTGTTAGCTACCCCCATTGTGAGAGGAATGCCACTGTTAACTAATACCTTGCTAGCTACACCCTGTGAGAGGAATGTCACTGTTAACTAATACCTTGTTAGCTACACCCATTGTGAGAGGAATGACTGTTAACTAATACCTTGTTAGCTACACCCATTGTGAGAGGAATGACTGTTAACTAATACCTTGCTAGCTACACCCATTGTGAGAGGAATGCCACTGTTAACTAATACCTTGCTAGCTACACCCTGTGAGAGGAATGTCACTGTTAACTAATACCTTGCTGGCTACGCCCATTGTGAGAGGAATGACTGTTAACTAATACCTTGCTAGCTACACCCATTGTGAGAGGAATGACTGTTAACTAATACCTTGATAGTTACACCCATTGTGAGAGGAATGCCACTGCTAACTAATACCTTGCTAGCTACACCCTGTGAGAGGAATGCCACTGTTAGCTAATACCTTGTTAGCTACACCGATTGTGAGAGGAATAACTGTTAACTAATACCTTGCTAGCTACACCCATTGTGAGAGGAATGCCACTGTTAACTAATACCTTGCTAGCTACACCCATTGTGAGAGGAATGACTGTTAACTAATACCTTGCTAGCTACACCCATTGTGAGAGGAATGACTTAACTAATACCTTGCTAGCTACACCCATTGTGAGAGGATTGCCACTGTTATCTAATACCTTGCTGGCTACGCCCTGTGAGAGGAATGACTGTTAACTAATACCTTGTTGGCTACACCCTGTGATAGGAATGTCAATGTTAACTAATACCTTGCTAGCTACACCCATTGTGAGAGGAATGCCACTGTTAACTAATACCTTGCTAGCTACACCCATTGTGAGAGGAATGACTGTTAACTAATACCTTGCTAGCTACACCCATTGTGAGAGGAATGCCACTGTTAACTAATACCTTGCTGGCTACACCCATTGTGAGAGGAATGACTGTTAACTAATACCTTGCTGGCTACACCCATTGTGAGAGGAATGCCACTGTTAACTAATACCTTGCTAGCTACACCCATTGTGAGAGGAATGACTTTTAACTAATACCTTGCTAGCTACACCCATTGTGAGAGGAATGACTGTTAACTAATACCTTGCTAGCTACACCCATTGTGAGAGGAATGCCACTGCTAACTAATACCTTGCTAGCTACACCCATTGTGAGAGGAATGACTTTTAACCAATACCTTGCTAGCTACACCCATTGTGAGAGGAGTGACTGTTAACTAATACCTTGCTAGCTACACCCATTGTGAGAGGAATGCCACTGCTAACTAATACCTTGCTAGCTACACCCATTGTGAGAGGAATGCCACTGCTAACTAATACCTTCCTAGCTACACCCTGTGAGAGGAATGCCACTGTTAACTAATACCTTGCTAGCTACACCCATTGTGAGAGGAATGACTGTTAACTAATACCTTGATAGCTACACCCATTGTGAGAGGAATGTCACTGTTAACTAATACCTTGCTAGCTACATCCATTGTGAGAGGAATGCCACTGTTAACTAATACCTTGCTAGCTACATCCATTGTGAGAAGAATGCCACTGTTAACTAATACCTTGCTAGCTACATTCATTGTGAGAGGAATGCCACTGTTAACTAATACCTTGTTAGCTACACCCATTGTGAGAGGAGTGACTGTTAACTAATACCTTGTTAGCTACACCCATTGTGAGAGGAATGACTGTTAACTAATACCTTGCTAGCTACACCCATTGTGAGAGGAATGACGGTTAACTAATACCTTGCTAGCTACACCCATTGTGAGAGGAGTGACTGTTAACTAATACCTTGTTAGCTACACCCATTGTGAGAGGAATGACTTAACTAATACCTTGTTAGCTACACCCTGTGAGAGGAATGCCACTGTTAACTAATACCTTGCTAGCTACATTCATTGTGAGAGGAATGCCACTGTTAACTAATACCTTGCTAGCTACATTCATTGTGAGAGGAATGCCACTGTTAACTAATACCTTGCTAGCTACATTCATTGTGAGAGGAATGACTGTTAACTAATACCTTGCTAGCTACACCCATTGTGACAGGAATGCCACTGTTAACTAATACCTTGCTAGCTACATCCATTGTGAGAGGAATGTCACTGTTAACTAATACCTTGCTAGCTACACCCTGTGAGAGGAATGACTGTTAACTAATACCTTGCTAGCTACACCCATTGTGAGAGGAATGACTGTTAACTAATACCTTGCTAGCTACACCCTGTGAGAGGAATGACTGTTAACTAATACCTTGCTAGCTACACCCTGTGAGAGGAATGACTGTTAACTAATACCTTGTTAGCTACACCCATTGTGACAGGAATGCCACTGTTAACTAATACCTTGCTAGCTACATTCATTGTGAGAGGAATGCCACTGTTAACTAATACCTTGCTAGCTACACCCATTGTGAGAGGAATGACTGTTAACTAATACCTTGCTAGCTACACCCTGTGAGAGGAATGACTGTTAACTAATACCTTGCTAGCTACATCCATTGTGAGAGGAGTGACTGTTAACTAATACCTTGCTAGCTACACCCATTGTGACAGGAATGCCACTGTTAACTAATACCTTGCTAGCTACATTCATTGTGAGAGGAATGCCACTGTTAACTAATACCTTGCTAGCTACATTCATTGTGAGAGGAATGCCACTGTTAACTAATACCTTGCTAGCTACACCCATTGTGACAGGAATGCCACTGTTAACTAATACCTTGCTAGCTACATCCATTGTGAGAGGAATGACTGTTAACTAATACCTTGCTAGCTACACCCTGTGAGAGGAGTGACTGTTAACTAATACCTTGATAGCTACACCCATTGTGAGAGGAGTGACTGTTAACTAATACCTTGCTAGCTACACCCATTGTGAGAGGAGTGACTGTTAACTAATACCTTGCTAGCTACACCCATTGTGAGAGGAATGCCACTGTTAACTAATACCTTGCTAGCTACACCCATTGTGAGAGGAATGACTGTTAACTAATACCTTGATAGCTACACCCTGTGAGAGGAATGACTGTTAACTAATACCTTGCTAGCTACACCCATTGTGAGAGGAGTGACTGTTAACTAATACCTTGCTAGCTACACCCATTGTGAGAGGAGTGACTGTTAACTAATACCTTGCTAGCTACACCCATTGTGAGAGGAATGACTGTTAACTAATACCTTGATAGCTACACCCTGTGAGAGGAATGACTGTTAACTAATACCTTGATAGCTACACCCTGTGAGAGGAATGACTGTTAACTAATACCTTGATAGCTACACCCTGTGAGAGGAATGCCACTGTTAACTAATACCTTGCTAGCTACATCCATTGTGAGAGGAGTGACTGTTAACTAATACCTTGCTAGCTACACTCATTGTGAGAGGAATGCCACAGTTAACCAATACCTTGCTAGCTACACCCTGTGAGAGGAATGCCACTGTATGAAAACTATTCAGAACGTTCCCTAATAGTGCTACACGAAACAAAATTATGAACAAATATGTGTCACCTGTAGGTAAATATTGAATCTGAATCTGGGATTAGACACATAATTAATTAGGGTTCAAACGTGTACCTGATATTAACGTCATCATACTACATGAAGTTATCATGTACACGTGTAAACAGGTGTCATGTATACAGGTAAGAAAAATATGTTTTTCGTGAGACATATACCACCTGTAAAAGTAACTGTTATACATGTAGTTAAAATAAACTTGCATTGTTGAGTGCAAAAGGTTTAACAAAACATGTGCAAAAATGTACTACACATATGTGAGCTTGATGGTTTTGTTTGGTTTATGCTGTTTAACGCCACTTTCAACAATATTTCAGTTATATCATGGCGGAATATTTGAGTTTGATGTGTAAAAGGTACAAATATAAACCTCTATTAAGTCCGACTGTCCACAGACAAAATGTTATTGTAATCTGTCGCGCGAATGAAAATAAAAATTATATAAAAATAAAATGTATTAATAAGAGCGGACTGTTTAAAAATAAAAGGGTTTATATTTAATGTATCGTGGCAGTGATATAAAAATAAAAGGGTTTATATTTAATGTATCGTGGCAGTGATATAAAATAATAGAATTCAGCTTTCAAATGGCAATAGAAGTTCAGATACAACAAGGTACCAAAGATTAACACGATTTATATATGTTGTTTTATATACAATTTTAGCAATTGTTTTTTACATATATATATACAAGTATGTAAGTAGTCTGTCTACATGTCTAATTGTCATTTATTGAGAGAGATAAAAAATGCCACAGGACAAACATTATCGGACGTTAGACAAGTTTACCAATCAATAATAAAGGACACATATTCATATTCTGTTTTTGTTTTCTTTGTCAATATATATTGTTTACATCCATAAATAACAGAAACGATTGACATAGAAGACAATTATATTCATGTTTCCCCTTTTTTTGTTAAGAAAAATACAAATGTTAACGAAAACATAACAAAGATAAATATACCGTTTTTTAATTACCCATATTTAAGGAGAACGTCATATAAATTTCATATTTTTTCAATAAATATAGTTATTTTTAATAATGGTCGACTAATGTCTGTTTATTAAATGTAATCACTCAAAAACATCATATACATTACTATAGTATACCGAGTGTCACATTCCAAGTCAATTTTTAACAAAAATAATGTTCACACGAGGAAGACATTTTATCAAAACGATATTAAATACAATGGGGTTAGATTAGGATTATGGTGTATAACGCTACTTTCAACAATATTTCAATTATATCGATGAGGTCAGTTTTATTAGTGGGGGAAACCGTAGTACTCGGAGAAAACCACTGACATTGACATGAAATCAAATAAACTACATCTAGAAATATTAAAAATATGTATAAACTAAAATGAATCAAATGGATCCATTAGAATATGAAAATAAAGAATATAAAACCAAGCATGCTTACCCTTCATATGTTTTATATGCAGGAAGATATGCTCCCTTCTTTACACCATGCTTGTAATTTTCAATCAGCTGTTCGTATGTCATTTTTCTAAGTTTGTTAAAGTTGTATATTTCCTTATTTAGATTTTCCAACTTTCGTAAAAGATAGTCAACATCGCTATCTGTGTAGTTAACAAACTCTGAAGACGAATAAAACTTCAGTGTGTCTTTGTTTTTTCGTGCCTCACTTGCACGTCTCGCCTGGAATGCACGATTTATATCAGCGTCTCCTTTTTCAGGACTAAAATCTTCACTAGTATAATTGCTCTTATTCAACCGTTTTCGAATGGCTGACATGTGTGCTGTGTTGTCTCCATAGTGGAGAAACCTCCCATTACCAGTTAGACCTAATGAACTCACTTTTACTTGGGGTAAAGCTTGTAGCAAAAACACAACACTACACACAAATAAAGCTGTTATTCCACAAAATATCACTCGTTGTTTCCACTTCATAGTAAGTTAAATTTGTAAGAACAGTCTACATCCATACTTGAAAACTCTACATTACGCTATCAGTGAATGTCGTTGAACTAATTTTAACATACACAGAGATCCGTGTTACTCACATTTCTTGTGTGACGTCGACGACAGTGAATTGTCATAGAAAACGACATCGGTGATCATTCAACTGCTATGTGAAGTAGAGTCTTGTATCTAACTTATCGCTGAAATATATAATAATAAAAAGGTATATACAGGTAATTATTAATCGAGAGTGTAGTAAAATATCATTAAACCATTTCACTTCAACCAATTAGAAATCAGTTTCCGCATCACAATATTGGACATATACCGCCCTGATTGACAGATGTTCGTTTCAAATAAAAAACCATTTGATACATTTTAGTTAATTATCTAGACTTACCTGTAGTTTGTCACTATTTGTTGACAATTTAATCAAGCGAAGACAACACATTTACCTGGTGTTTTATTATAGAGTTTCCAATTATTTCTTGGTTGGGTAGAATTTTAAAAAACTATTGTGGAAATATAATCGTATTATCTGACCCGTGTTATAATTATCAGGTCAAATTACATTTAACATTGATATTCAATTAAAAAAAAAAGTTTGTATGTTCATTATTCATACTTTGTGCATTTGAAAATATTTATGTTTATAGATACATAAAGATAAAATAAATAAATACTGGGTATATATCCAAAAACAATGCCACAAAAACAACAAAATAGGGGATTTGTTTTAATATAATAGTATGCATTGATTTTTTAATTAATACTGTAAAATCTTTATTCATTACTCAAACCTTAACTAAATTAAACTATTTTTTTTGTATTCATGTTAGGTTTCGATTTAAAATTGAGTCAATCTAAAATTGACATTTTCCGCTATTCCACTAAGCACGAGGCATTACGTTGAGAGCTAAAACTGGTCGACTCGACGAGGCACGATAATATGTTCGAGTGGAGCGACATGTCTCACACCCGTCAACTGTTATTTCATTCATGTAGCATTACAAAAATTAAGTTCAGTGCGTTGGTCGGGTACAAAGCATCATATCGCCAAACATTAATTTGTTCTCGCCAATCCCGCTCATGTCGAGGTGTACTCGATAGAACATTATGTAATATAAAGTTTGTCAGTGACTATGGTAGTTCGGTTGTTTTCTCCACGATATAACTGAAAATATTGCTGAAAGTGACGTTAAACACCATAACGCTTACTCTGTTCTCGTCATGATATAGCTAACATATTGCTTACGAATATTAGACAACAATTGTTTTCGCCTCCCGTGGGAACTGGGTGTAGACGTAGGACCTAGTTTATCCGCTGCGTGAATACCCCGTGTGTGGAGAATACCACGCCCCTGGTAGGTAAACGTTAGTTAGCAAAACCCAATAATGAATTGTAAATAAACTAAATATGAATAACTAATTCGGTCCTAGTATACACATAACTTGTTTATAAAAAGCGAGGGGAAGTCGGATGTGGTTAATTGTAAACTACTTTAGTTCAACCGGAACACGTACAAAGGGAAAGCTATGTTGATCGTAAGTCGTTTATCATAAATGAAAAGTGTGGCCGGGGTGATTATCTACATATCATCTATCCAAATGACTTGGAGTAAAGGATGCTATTGACACTCAGAACATTTATTATTGCCTTGACCTTCACCTTGAAATCAACAATGGGGAAATATTCAAGCAAAACTATACGACAAAAGTGATGACTTCACGTTTCCAATAGTCAATTTTCTAAATTCATTAGTAGTATGCTCTATGCTCTCATTCCAGCAACACCAGCTTGTGAAGTTTACATTTCTGAACTCGTATGTTATTTTAGGGCTTGTTGCCAGTAGGGGGATTTTCTGGATAGAGCTCAGCTGCTGTCACTAAAGCTACTTAAACAAGGCTACGTTGCACCTATAGGATGTAGTCATCGCTACAAAACGTTTATGTTCGTCATCACGAACTGGTTGACCTGATCAAAATATCCATTTCTCGTCTTGTTAGTTTTCTTGTGATTCTTGATTGTGTTCGTCTGTGTTTTGTGTCCAATGTTGCCTGTGTCTCTGAATTGTCCTTTTTTGATTGCCATTTCGGTATTCTTTAATGTTCATTAAAAATATAAATATGCACATGGCTCAGTAAATTAATATAAATTTCTTCAATTTTTATCAAAATTGAAAGAGCGGGGTAACAAAATAAGTAATAATGTTCCATCTATTTCCACAGTCATCGTGATCTGAATCCAGAAACTTGACTACAGGTCTCCCTTTGAACCAAAATACTCCAAAAAAATTAATCTGCATCGGAGTTCACCTCCAGTTTTTAGTGGAGTTTGTGTTACTCGGTTTTTAGTCTTATCTGTATGTTTTGTACATTTTTTTGTAGATCGTTGTTTGTCTTTTTGTACTTTTTCTTTTGGCCATTGTGTTGTCTGTTCTTCTTCGATTACAGATTCTGATTTGGTATCTTCAAACTCTTCATAACCCTCTAGTGCCCCATCAACATTAACAAAAATTATGTTATTGAATAAAAGTAAGTATTTGGGATATGTCTAATACAAATCAGTGTTTGTTTTAGGTTTTCCACTCATTTTTCGGAAAATATTAATTGTAGCATATCTGTTACATCGGGAATCAGGATGTGATGTATCAAATGTGCTATATAACTAATTATTTAGGAATACTGTTTAAGAGAAAGCCAATTTATTTCAGCAACAAAATACATAACAGGAAACATGCAAAAATGAAAAATAAAATGTGTTAAAATTCACAAATGTATACTAAATATCCGAATTGGTGCAGTTGGATTTCTAAACTGATGATTGTCTATTGACCAGTACTTTGTAAAATTTTGTTTTCTGGTTTGTATTATTGAAACTTATTGCATCTAAGTGTTATTTGACAGGTACATACGTACAGTTCACATAAATATTGAATTTAAAGCAGAAAGCAATAAAGTCATTTCTGTCCTTGCTCAAACACAAGTGCATATGGCATCGAAAGCATTTTGAGCAGGAACTGCTTATCCTTCCGGAGCACCTGAGTTCACCTCGGTTTTTAGTGGGGTTCGTGTTACTCGTTCTTTTGTTTTATATGTATGGTTTGTATGTCATTGTTTGTCCTTTTGTACTTTTCTTTTGGCCATTGTGTTGTCTGTTCTTCGATATACAGATTTTGATTACACCTTTGGTATCTTCAAACTCCTCTTACATATGAAAATCCATCGCAACCAAATAATTAACATCTCTGTCTTTTCTCATCCCATATCGGATGGTGGTTGTTCCATCTTTTCTATCTATATTTACTGGCCTTTTCATAGGTCATCCTGTTGGTGGCTTGACAGGTGGAGAAGAAACCAGGGTTCTGTCAATTTACGCTTTTATTTCCACTAATCCATCTGCTATTTCACTTGCAAAAGCACATAGCTTCATTGGCTTTATCTGGATCCATGCATAGTGCCATTTGTAATATGCACGTTGTTTTTATTGTGTGTATTTGTGCTTAAGCATTTGGATGAAATAACAAATGGGAGGTTTGGGCGCCATTGAAACCGGTTTAACTCTATACTACCACTTCACTTTTGTGAGAAGTGCCTGTACCACGTCATGTTGTCTCCCCGTTATGTGTATACCTTTATGTCTGATGTGTTTGGTGGGTGGGTAGATTTGTAGTGGTCATGGTGTCAGTGTGTTTGGATTGTCTGGTGTTTGATGTGGAGTAACTACTGTTATCTGCCTTTTTTTAATTTCTATTTTCTAAATTATCTCCCTTTGATATTTCCGTAATAACCAGTGTAGCATATTTGATATTTTCAAGAGAAAAGGAGATAACCACAAAATGTTATGATGACTATATTTCTATATCTAATAATAACTTTGCAATGTAGCAGACATTCAACACTGCGAAAAAACACAAAACAAACATTTATTTTACTGTTGGTACCCCCAAGAAGTTCATGTAGCAAATATGCTACGCGGGGCACTAGAGTGTTAAAGTCAAAATACCTCTCTTGATCTATGCCAGTTCAATTTACTAAATACAATCATAGCATACCGGTACTATATTTGGGATTCCACCCCTCATCTCTCTATCTACTCCAAAAATTAATTCACCTCTCTCAAATCAAGATTTTGACTCTTTTGCACTCATTTTGTACTGTCAGGAAACGTAAATTAAAATGATAAAATCAGAAGAAATAGTTTTACATTCACACATGGCAGATCAGTCTAATTTCTTTCAAGTTATCTGGTCGTTGCACATGGTATATTTTGTTAATTAGACATTCACATATGATAATTATTTCTCGTTGATTAATTAAATGCACATTTACATCCTCTAACATTCTACAGCATGAGTGTATTACTTTGCACGCAGTACTCCATTTAAGATCAGAAAACAAAAACACAAAAAAAAGAAAGAAAGAAAAAAAGAGAAGAAAACAAAGAAAGAAATAAAGCGATTCTTGATATTTATATATAAAAATAAGTTCATGGCATTGATTGTTGTCAATTTTATAGTCTTTGGTTTGACCCGACCGGGACTTGAACCCACGATCTACCACATCTGATCATTACACCACTGATTCGGTTCAGGAGATAACATTGATAGTAGATATAACTTGTGTCCAATCCTTTTGTTTTTATATTATAAGTAGCAACAAGATATGGTTAATCTAATCTGATATTTGACCAAGCGTTAAAAAACATCCTCAATTGTAACATGTTTAAAATGGGCAGATAGCTATTAACAAGACATGTGTTCGACACAACGTTGTCTGTAAATTAAACAAATTTTGTTTTTAAACGTCCACCAATCATTATAAAACAACAAGGAGGTACTTAATAGCATCTTTATCCTTCTAAGGGTCATCAAGGAGGGTTATAACGGGTCATCAAGGAGGGTTATAACGGGTCATCAAGGAGGGTTATAACGGGTCATCAAGGAGGGTTATAAGATACCAATAAAGAAATATGTACAAACACCTACGAAAAGAAAGTTTAAACGGTGATGGTCATCAATTCCACCATCTCATCTTAACTGAACTCACTGAACACAAAAAGGCCTCGGCATGTGACGTTTGGAACAGGCATTCCTAGTATCAAATTGTTTTGATAAATTGTAAAGTACAAATAGACATATTGACGGAACATTTCCAAAATCCAAAAATAAGCAAAATCGATGCTCATAACACACTAGTACCAAAAAAAATGGCGGGATTAAACTAGTTTTAAAAGAGCAGATATAAACGAATATTTTTCAGTTCCTCTTCAAATACATCGTCGCAAAATTTGACCAATTATATATATAGTCATTTATTTTCATTTGTTCATATTCCCGTTAGTCTTGTGATCAACTGTCTAATCCTCATTTCTTACGTCATGTTGTTTTCTGACTCGAAGACTTGTGTCGAAGCCGAGGGGAATTAATTTGACTAAGAGGAATTCCCGTTAGTCTTGTGATCAAATGTCTAATCCCCATTACTTAGGACATGTTGTTTCCTGACTCGAAGACTTGTGTCGAAGTCGAGGGGAATTAATTTTACTAAGAGGAATTCCCGTTAGTCTTGTGATCAAATGTCTAATCCTCATTACTTAGGACATGTTATTTCCTTACTCGAAGACTTGTGTCGAAGTCGAGGGGAATTAATTTTACTAAGAGGAATTCCCGTTGGTATTGTGATCAAATGTCTAATCCTCATTACTTAGGACATGTTGTTTTCTGACTCGAAGACTTGTGTTGAAGTCGAGGGGAATTAATTTTACTAAGAGAAATTCCCGTTAGTCTTGTGATCAAATGTCTATTTCCCATTACTTACGTCATGTTGTTTTCTGACTCGAAGACTTGTGTCGAAGCCGAGGGGAATTAATTTGACTAAGAGGAATTCCCGTTAGTCTTGTGATCAAATGTCTAATCCCCATTACTTAGGACATGTTGTTTCCTGACTCGAAGACTTGTGTCGAAGTCGAGGGGAATTAATTTTACTAAGAGGAATTCCCGTTAGTCTTGTGATCAAATGTCTAATCCTCATTACTTAGGACATGTTATTTCCTTACTCGAAGACTTGTGTCGAAGTCGAGGGGAATTAATTTTACTAAGAGGAATTCCCGTTGGTATTGTGATCAAATGTATAATCCTCATTACTTAGGACATGTTGTTTTCTGACTCGAAGACTTGTGTTGAAGTCGAGGGGAATTAATTTTACTAAGAGAAATTCCCGTTAGTCTTGTGATCAAATGTCTATTCCCCATTACTTAGGACATGTTGTTTCCTGACTCGAAGACTTGTGTCGAAGTCGAGGGGAATTAATTTTACTAAGAGAAATTCTCGTTCGTCTTGTGATCAAATGTCTAATCCCCATTACTTAAGACATGTTGTTTCCTTATTCGAAGACTTGTGTCGAAGTCGAGGGGAATTAATTTTATTAAGAGGAATTCCCGTTAGTCTTGTGATCAAATGTCTAATCCCCATTACTTAGGACATGTTGTTTCCTGACTCGAAGACTTGTGTCGAAGTCGAGGGGAATTAATTTTACTAATAGGAATTCCCGTTAGTCTTGCGATCAAATGTCTAATCCTCATTACTTAGGACATGTTGTTTCCTGACTCGAAGACTTGTGTCGAAGTCGATGGAAATTAATTTTACTAAGAGGAATTCCCCTTAGTCTTGTGATCAAATGTCTAATCCTCATTACTTAGGACATGTTGTTTCCTGACTCGAAGACTTGTGTCTAAGTCGAGGGGAATTAATTTTACTAAGAGGAATTCCCCTTAGTCTTGTGATCAAATGTCTAATCCTTATTACTTAGGACATGTTGTTTCCTGACTCGAAGACTTGTGTCGAAGTCGAGGGGAATTAATTTTACTAAGAGGAATTCCCGTTAGTCTTGTGATCAAATGTATAATCCCATTACTTAGGACATGTTGTTTCCTTCCTCGAAGACTTGTGTCGAAGTCGAGAGGAATTAATTTTACTAAGAGGAATTCCCGTTAGTCTTGTGATCAAATGTCTAATTCCCATTACTTAGGACATGTTGTTTCCTGACTCGAAGACTTGTGTCGAAGTCGAGGGGAATTAATTTTACTAAGAGGAATTCCCGTTAGTCTTGTGATGAAATGTCTAATCCTCATTACTTAGGACATGTTGTTTCCTGACTCGAAGACTTGTGTCGAAGTCGATGGAAATTAATTTTACTAAGAGGAATTCCCGTTAGTCTTGTGATCAAATGTCTAATCCTCATTGCTTAGGACATGTTGCTTCCTGACTCGAAGACTTGTGTCGAAGTCGAGGGGAATTAATTTTACTAAGAGGAATTCCCGTTAGTCTTGTGATCAAATGTCTAATCCCCATTACTTAGGACATGTTGTTTCCTGACTCGAAGACTTGTGTCGAAGTCGAGGATAATTAATTTTACTAAGAAGAATTCCCGTTAGTCTTGTGATCAAATGTCTAATCTCCATTACTTAGGACATGTTGTTTCTTGACTCGAAGACTTGTGTCGAAGTCGAGGGGAATTAATTTTACTAAGAGGAATTCCTGTTAGTCTTGTGATGAAATGTCTAATCCTCATTACTTAGGACATGTTGTTTCCTAACTCGAAGACTTGTGTCGAAGTCGAGGGGAATTAATTTTACTAAGAGGAATTCCCCTTAGTCTTGTGATCAAATGTCTAACCCCCATTGCTTAAGACATGTTGTTTCCTGACTCGAAGACTTGTGTCGAAGTCGAGGGGAATTAATTTTACTAAGAGGAATTCCTGTTACTCTTGTGATCAAATGTCTAATCCTTATTACTTAGGACATGTTGTTTTCTGACTCGAAGACTTGTGTCGAAGTCGAGTGGAATTAATTTTACTAATAGGAATTCCCGTTAGTCTTGTGATCAAATGTCTAATCCCCATTACTTAGGACATGTTGTTTCCTGATTCGAAGACTTGTGTCGAAGTCGAGGGGAATTAATTTTACTAAGAGGAATTCCCGTTAGTCTTGTGATCAAATGTCTAATCTTCATTACCTAGGACATGTTGCTTCCTGACTCGAAGACTTGTGTCGAAATCGAGGGGAATTAATTTTACTAAGAGGAATTCCCGTTAATCTTGTGATCAAATGTCTAATCCTCATTACTTAGGACATGTTGTTTCCTGACTCGAAGACTTGTGTCGAAGTCGAGAGGAATTAATTTTACTAAGAGGAATTCCCGTTAGTCTTGTGATCAAATGTATAATCCCCATTAATTAGGACATGTTGTTTCCTTAATCGAAGACTTGTGTCGAAGTCGATGGGAATTAATTTGACTAAGAGGAATTCCCGTTAGTCTTGTGATCAAATGTCTAATCCCCATTACTTAGGACATGTTGTTTCCTGACTTGAAGACTTGTGTCGAAGTCGAGAGGAATTAATTTTACTAAGAGGAATTCCCGTTAGTCTTGTGATCAAATGTCTAATCCTCATTATTTAGGACATGTTGTTTCCTGACTCGAAGACTTGTGTCGAAGTCGATGGGAATTAATTTGACTAAGAGGAATTCCCGTTAGTCTTGTGATCAAATGTCTAATCCCCATTACTTATATAATTAGGACATGTTGTTTCCTGACTCGAAGACTTGTGGCGAAGTCGAGGGGAATTAATTTTACTAAGAGGAATTCTCGTTAGTTTTGTGATCAAATGTCTAATCCCCATTACTTAGGACATGTTGTTTCCTGACTCGAAGACTTGTGTCGAAGTCGATGGGAATTAATTTGACTAAGAGGAGAGTTTTGGGCTGATGTAAGAAAGTGAGCGGTCATGTATGTGTGTGTTAGGGGTCATGTATATGTGTGTTAGGGGTCATTATGTGTGTTAGCGGTCATGTATACGAATGTTTCTACCATATATCATTATATTTTTGAAACTGTGGTATTTTGTTGTTTTTCAAAGATGTAATCAGAAGCTCTAAACCGAAGGACAAACAATGCCTTGGCTAAAGAAGGACAATTAACCACAAAGCACTACACAGAAGAAGATTGAGCAACACGAACCCGACTAAATATCGAGGGGTGAACTCGTGTGTTCCTGAAGGGTAGACATTTCCTGCTCCGCATACATTGGCTCAGACATCTTCAATATCGTGAAGGTGTTCTTCAATAACATACAAATTTGCTTGTATTGATGCCTGTATTTATTTTTTAAATGGCCACTTCAACTTGACAAGTAAATATTTTTGTAAAAATTCCGCAATTTTCAATATGGCCGCCAAGTAATATACGTAAATTTGGCGTTTTCCGCTATTTCATTGCTCTACGTCTTATCATTGTAAAATATGTATATATACTACTGTAGTGGAGCTACGGTACTATAATACCGGATACAAATTTAATACCAGTTCATTTACGTCAGAGCTGTTGTTAGATTGAGCGTCTTTTGGTAATCTTGAACTTCATACAATCTAACAGCGTTGTATAGAGGATACTGGCCACTAGGCAGTTGAACGCTAGAACTCAGGGAGTGAACATCGCTCCGTTTAGGCATTAGTAGCCGTTGGTAGATAACTTTAGGGTTATATAGTTCTTTTCAACAAACATTTGTATATATAGTTGTTGTTGTCCATACATTTTGATTTGTTTTAATTCATTTTTTGGTTTTGACATGTCGAAAAGAATTCGTCTGTCTATTTCTCCAGAGGAGAAGCAAGAGACCGATTGGTTAAAGTGGTTTTTATGTCAGGTAGACAAAGATGAAGTACTAAAATATCCACAAAATCCAACAGAATCTTTGAAGTCTGGCCACAAAACTCTTTCAAACAACATCCCGGTGTTTTTCCAAATCAATGAAATGCCTATGCCCTTAGATGTACGTCGCATTGACGATGATGATGGCATTGAGAATACTTTGATAAACCATCACGCAAAGTACGATGAAGCTTGTAGATTAATGTTTAACAATACTAAGCTGCAGAGGGCCCAAAAGAGACGATGTCCGTCTATAAAGCAGTCTGCTGACCAAAGTACCACGTCCAAATTTACGAGGAAAGCAACTAGCGTTGCAGCAAAGGAAGTGGAGCCGGAGTTAGTTCAATGCTTCATTTGTGAGAAATTTGTTGGCCGGTCCGAAGTGAGAGAAGCTATGACAATGCAATTAAATGACAGGCTCACCCAGTCTGCACAACACCTCCAAGATGAAAAGCTGTTAGCTAAGCTGAGTGTAGGAGATGCTGTTGCGCAGGAACTCAGATGCCATGCTGGTTGCTTGACTGGTTTATACAACCGAGAAAGGTCAGCATTGAAGAAAAACCAAACAGACGATGAGGAAAACCTCGCTGTCCGAAAAACTGATAACCCTTTTTCTAACATACATGCCCATGAACGAAACAATGCGGTTGTTAAGGATGATGGGGGTGCAATAGGCTTAACTGAAGATCCATCCGCTCTTAGGCGATGGATGGTAGCTGGTCCAGAAGTATGTAGACTAGTTGAAAAATGTTCTTCTGTCTGTGGAATTTCCCCAATTAAGAAGTCAAAACATCACGAAGAAACGCACTCAACACAGAATGATTTCCTTCAAAAAGTCAAACGACTTCAGGCAATTCTTGCAGAAATGGGAAATCAATTCGAAGAGGAATCCTCTGAGTTGTATGCATTAGATACAAAGGATGTTGTAGATTCTCAGGTAGCGGAAAATATGGCAAGACTACCGGATACAGGGAAAAAGCAATACTCCAATTTCATGAACAACAGAGAAAAGTCGAGGTTTTATGAGCCATTAAAGAAAAACAAGTGCGCCCTCTTTAGTCATAAAGGCAAACAGGATGCAAGCTCTTCTAAATCAAAACTGGATATATTAAAAAATTACTACAGTTTGTTTTCGGGATTGTTTATATCGTGCCAAAGTAGAAACTGTGATCTTGGAGACTTCTTTCGTCATGAAAATCAAAAATACCCACCATCGTTATCTCAAAACGATACATTAAATTTCGGGGTTAAATCACAGCTGCTGAATATTTTGGAGAATAATATAGATATGTCGAGCAGTGAGCCAGTTGCAGATACATTGATAATAGACGGAGCAGCCTTGGTAAACTCAAAACCGCCAAATGTGTCAGCAACATTTGACGACTATGCCAATGATGTAATAGTACCCTATATTGAGTCATATGCTCAACGACACTCAAGAATAGATGTCGTCTTTGATGTCTACTATGATGACAGTCTGAAAGTGGAGACCAGAAAGAAACGTGGAACTGGTGCCAGACGGAAGGTAACAGGCAATTCAAGATCTCCGAAATCATGGAACACTTTCCTTATGTGCGATCAAAACAAAACTGAATTGTTTGGATTTTTGGCTGATAAGATCATCACAGCAAATACTGATTATGTAATCATCGTAACTAAAGATGACATTGTTATCAGCAACAGTGACATCGATACAGAAAATATTGCACCTTGCAATCACGAAGAAGCTGACACACGCATGTTTTTTCACGCCAAACATGCAGCAGTTACAGGCAGCAAAAACATAACCATCAGTAGTTCAGACACAGATGTTGTTGTCTTAGGTATATCTTCATATCAATGAATTGTGGATTCGGAAAAGGGAAAGACTTTCGGTGGATTCCGGTTCATCAGACGACAAGGGCGCTTGGGCCAAGATGTAGAGGTCTCCATTTTTTTCACGCGTACACAGGCTGTGACACAGTATCCGCTTTTGTTGGAAAAGGAAAAATGTCTGCATGGCAGACATGGAATGTGTTTCAAGCTGCTACTGAGGTATTCACTCGTCTCAGTGCTCCAGTCAGCTCCATTACAGACGACGAGGTTAACATCATTGAAGAATGTGTGGTGATCATGTACAACCAGGCAAGTGAGACAAATTATTTTGATGAGGCTCGCCTGGACTTATTTGCTCGTAAGCAACGTCAGTACAACGCTGTCCCTCCTTCATCAGCAGCTCTGGTGCAACATGTTAAAAGGTCAGTTTTGCAAGCTGGTAATACTTGGGGTCAGACGTTGAGCCGCATTCAAAATTTACCTACGCCATCAAATTGAGGATGGAAAAAAGAGAATGATGTTGAGGTACCACACTGGACATCTTTGGCGCCTATTGCTGCATCCTGTCAGGAACTTCTGAAGTGCGGATGCAAAAAGAATTGTTCTGGAAACTGTAAATGTTTCCGATCTGGGTTGACATGCACTGCGCTGTGCAGCTGCACTTGTTTAGAAGGGAATTCGCGCATGCGCAGTCAAAAAATGCTCATTGAGCATCTTCAGCAGTAATAATATTTGATTACCCCATTCACGTCATGAAAACATCAATCATTGAAACATTTTACATTTAACAACATTTCTTTTATATGCCATAGGCAGGAAAACGGTGCCATCTTTTAAAGATGGCGGCCATCTTGAAAAAGATTTAAAAACAATTAGGTGGCCAACTATTTATTTTTAATATATAGACCAAAATGAAGATCCTGACCAATCTTGGTGCTTGTATCATCAAATGAACTATTCTGCCAGCATCCAGCCCCACTCTAACGGTTAATCAAGTCATGGTGGCAACCGTAAAACTTTCGAAGTGATGACTTGAATTTAACCTCTAACTTGGTTCAGTAGCTTCCTTTTTAGTAGTAACTCTCTATCAAGGAAACATGATAGGAACCAAAAGCTCTGGAATATTGGATAAACTGAGAGATATATACTCCATATGCAAGTGCTTCTGGAATGTTGCTACATATAAATGGACAGGTTGCAATGGGAAAATTGAAATCATCTCTTTTGAGGTAAAGTTTCGTACTTAATCGTGAGCAAATAAAATATGTTTAATTCATTTAATTCACATTTGTAGTTAGTAAGAACTTATTGTTTTAGCCCCTGTTACACGATAAAACAGTTTGTATCCACATAGCTGTATAAACCTTTTGTATTATGACATTTGTCCGCTTACACAGTATATATCAAGTTGTATATTATTTTATTCAGTTTGTTTACTATCAGTTCCAGTCGAATTGGAGAATCATAGAGTTGAAGAAAGAATTATATATTTTGTAAATTTTTGCTGGAATTCAGCAATACAGAAGGAACCGTTTTAAAAGATTATGGGGTATAGCATTGATGGCCAGAAGAAACAAAAATGGTGCATTTCATGCCCATGTATAATAATTATAATTATAATAATATTTCTTCTTCTTGTATTATTTATTTATGACATTTAGTGTCAAAATAGAATGTTTCTGACATATTCCATTACCAGAGTCTCTCATCCAAGGACAGAGTAATCGAACACAACATGAAAACAATGTATAACTTACTTTGACAAGTGAATTTCTGTCAAAATCAAAATCATTATTTTCGTTATTTATAAATTGTGTAGACAATAAAGCCTCATGATTAATAAAACTCACAGTAACACATACTTGATGACAAATGTGAGTGTAAACGTACTTAATTGCAAAACAGGAATTTGTTGATTTCATTGATTCCCGTCAACAGATTGTCGAGTACTGATCAGCACGTGTACGACTCTGGACATGGAGATGTGAATGTGTTTGTTTATTTTAGTGAATTTAAATGTTTTGGTGATGTTAGTGTACGAATTGTCAATGTTTGGCTATATTATTTTTCAACAATAGATCAATGTATGTTTTTCATCGGTCCCAATTGCGCAAGTGTACGTAGTTACATTTCCCAATGGGTGTCTTGCCTACCTCGGCAATTGACATTTTTGTTTTTACATTTTACTTAAGTCTGTGTTGTCACCAGTCGTTACTAAAATGACAGAAAACCATTATCAAAATATTTATATCCGTATTCTTCAACAAGAGAATAAATGTATAGGGTATTTCCGGTAATAGTTTTTTTTACAACAAAAACAGCGTAATTTATATATTGTTATTTTTCAATTATAATATACATAATCACGTTTGTTCCGATGTCAAAGTGGTTTTTTTTCGGAATTTAATGTTTTTCATCCACTGTTTTGTTGAATAAATATCAATATTTTAACTTTTCATTTTTATTTTTTTTTAGCGAAGGTAATCTTGGTGTCTCCAATTCCGTGCAAACAAACAAGTAATATTGACTTTAAACATTCTTAGCAGTCTTCCCAAGACAGATGTGTATATTGTTCCCGTGAAACAGTTTTTTAAAACCTATCAAACGATACATTAGACATTCAACAAGATAATAATACATATTATGTGTTGTAATATCTACTGTACCAACCAATGTAATCAATTGATCCATCAGGTGTACAAGTTTGGGCCCATAAAACTAGCTTAGCCCCGTCCCGTTTTATTGAAGCGCCTGTACCAAGCCAGGAAAGTCAACATTCATGTATATGTGTTTTTAAGTGTATCAATTTTGACTCTTTCTATGATTTTTCTATTGGATTTTGGAACTGTTCCGACAGTGTGATATTTTAGAACTGTTCCGACAGTGTGATATTTTAGAACTGTTCCGACAGTGTGATATTTTAGAACTGTTCCGACAGTGTGATATTTTAGATTGGTTCCGACAGTGTGATATTTTAGAACTGTTCCGACAGTGTGATATTTTAGAACTGTTCCGACAGTGTGATATTTTAGAACTGTTCCGACAGTGTGATATTTTAGAACTGTTCCGACAGTGTGATATTTTAGAACTGTTCCGACAGTGTGATATTTTAGAACTGTTCCGACGGTGTGATATTTTAGAACTGTTCCGACAATGTGATATTTTAGATTGGTTCCGACAGTGTGATATTTTAGAACTGTTCCGACAGTGTGATATTTTAGAACTGTTCCGACAGTGTGATATTTTAGAACTGTTCCGACAGTGTGATATTTTAGAACTGTTCCGACAGTGTGATATTTTAGAACTGTTCCGACAGTGTGATATTTTAGAACTGTTCCGACAGTGTGATATTTTAGATTGGTTCCGACAGTGTGATATTTTAGAACTGTTCCGACAGTGTGATATTTTAGAACTGTTCCGACAGTGTGATATTTTAGAACTGTTCCGACAGTGTGATATTTTAGAACTGTTCCGACAGTGTGATATTTTAGAACTGTTCCGACAGTGTGATATTTTAGAACTGTTCCGACGGTGTGATATTTTAGAACTGTTCCGACAATGTGATATTTTAGATTGGTTCCGACAGTGTGATATTTTAGAACTGTTCCGACAGTGTGATATTTTAGAACTGTTCCGACAGTGTGATATTTTTTTTTTCAACATGATTAGGATTACGGACTTGCGCTCATTTTGTAATACGGCAGTTTTACTTACAATTGGGGCTATGTATATGTTATGCGTTAATTTAATAGCTTTTGGTGGTGGATTATCATCCACACATTAGGCAGTGTCTCGGCACTGACATGGTTTATTAAATATACTAAGTATTTATTATGGAAATATACAATTCCAAAATGTTATAGTTAAATCTACAACTAAGATTAAACTCCCTCGGGCATAGGCGACCTTACCCTATTTTTAGCTGTCCTGTTTATGCCATATGGTTTTCTTTTTACAAATACTTTTGAATTATCTAGCTTCCTAATCTTTTGACGTTAAGATCTGAAGACTGTTATTCCAGGAACGTGTTATATATACTAAACTATATATCTACGTTTTTAATTAATGCGGCGTATGTTGTGTATATACAAACAATACACACGTAAAATACACAATAGTATCCTTCATTACAATAAAGAAAAGAGAAGAGTACTTTAATAATATGATGGTAGATGTATGAACATACTAATGCACTTCAAAATGTTCAACAACATGGCTGCCAACCTGAAATAAATTAAAAGACAAATCACGTGACCTAAGCTATGGCTGCCAACCGGAAATAAATTAAAAGACAAATCACGTGACCTAAGCTATGGCTGCCAACCGGAAATAAATTAAAAGACAAATCACCTGACCTAAGCTATCTCCAATATAAACAATACGCGAGTAGCAAATGAAGTGATCGATGCAACGAGAAAAAAGAAGAAATACATTGTGATCGTCTGCTGCAAGAAATCCAAAGTTTTCAGCTGTAGAGTTTTAGGTAGTGTTATTTTTAAGCTTGATATTTTGTAAACAGGAAGAAAAATTACTATTCTTCGGGAGGGTTTTAGGTTGCACCTGCCTCATATTAAATCAATATTAAAACACTATTCTGATCATCGTACCGCTATAGTGCACTTTCATAAAAAAAAATAGATCACAGTTTGGTGAGAAGAGTTTGAAGATACCAAAGGGGCAATCAGAATCCGTATATCGAAGAGGAACAGACAACACAATGGTCAAAACAAAAAGGACAAACAACGATCTACAAAACATACGCATAAAACTAAAGATCGAGTAACGCGATCCCCCGCTAAAAACCAGGGGTGAACTCAGCTGCTTCGGAAGGGTAAGTAGTTCCTGCTCCACTAGTGACACCCGTCCGGTTAATCTAGTTACACACCCGTTGATAAGTCATGAATGAGGAAAGGATCTGGAAGATAGATCTACACATTAGAACTTGAGATAAAAGATATCACAGATACAACTATATATTCTTAACATAGAAAGTGATAATGAGGGCCGGTTAATAACGATCTTTACACAAAAGATATGATTTCTATTTTTCCATTGTGAATTTTTCATTTATATAAATATATATATATATATTACAAAAAATATATATTATATCTGTTGATACGATATTTCAGAGTTTGGTGTTCCCGTTATGATTGCCTAAAACGTTTTACGATCTCCATCATGTCTTGATTACTCGTTACGGAATATCTGCGTCACGGGTGATCATGGATATATTGCGTTTGTTTGGTCATAATCTTTAGTTTCTATGAGTGCATTTCTTTCTAACACAAACGATACAAACGACTACGCGCGTACGCGCTTAGAGCATTTTTTTCTAACATACGTTTGTAAAGTTTGTACAAACTTTGACAAACTATGCACTCGCTAAATGTGCGTCTACAGTTTGTCGTTTATCGTTTGTTGCTACAAACGCTGCATTTGTTTCTAATCTCAACGCTGAATCAATTGTCAACACGTGGAATTCCTAGTTGTCGTAACTCAAAACAATGTCAACAAATGAACCAATTTTAGGTATTGTCCTTCTTTCTATCATTGCAACTGCTGTTTTCAATAAAAAAAGCTTCATCATCACTATCTTCAGAAGATTCATCAGATGAATAAGATGAACTTTCACCAAAATATTGTGTGCACACTGTTAAAATAACCATGTGCTCCATTTCTATATCATCATCAGCCATTTTCGCGCGTAATTATGAGTTTATTTACCAACAACATGTGCATGCATATTTTCAGGTCAAACAGGGTCAGTAAACTCTGTGATTAAAGATGTATTTGTTTCTACTTTTGCAGCGTTTAACAAACGACACACAACGTTTACAAAATTTTGGTTAGAAAGAAATGCACTCTATGCAGTGTTTTGTTTGTCTTTTTGTTCTTTTTCTTTTGACCATTACATAGTCTATCCGTCTTCGATATACGTCTTTTGATTATAACTTTGGTATCTTCAAACCTTTCGTAATGGAGGGGCGAAGAATGAACTGACCGATAAAACGCCCGACCATTGGTGGCCGTATGGAAACATTTACTCATGAAATAGATATCGCGGCACGAATCAATCAATACTAAGATATATAATAAATACAGGGAGAAAATCTATGGTCACTATATAATGACAGCGTATAATTTACATACTGACTAACCACGTGTTATAATGACAGACAATGATTAAATGGTTACTCTATCTTCCTATTCGATTAGCTGGGAATTAAGTTTTATAGCATGTATCGTTTCCACAAAGTATTCAAACTGATTGTATGTTGGTAAATAAGGGTAATAACAAAATTACCGAACTCCGAACAATCTTACAAAGGGAAAGTCAAAACTCATAAGTATATAAACAGACAAAATCAATCAACAACCGGAAAACTGTGAAAATCGTAATGACCCTGACTTGGTACACAACTCCGAAGGCGAACATAGAACACACAGAGGCGTGCCCCAGTTCGCAGGCGAACACAGAGTATCATATTTCAAAGACGTACACAAAGTACCCATTTTCAAAGACGTACACAGAGTACCCAATTTCAAAGACATGCACAGAATATCCAATTTCGAAGACGTGAACAGAATATCCAATTTCGAAAACATGAACAGAATATCCAATTTCGAAGACATGCACAGAATATCCAATTTCGAACACATGCATATAATACCCAATTTAGAAGACGACACAGAGTATCCAAGTCTGAAGGCGACAGAGTATCCAGTTGAAAATGCCCAACACGCATGGACTTGGCCGCTGGATATTTAGTCTGTAAGAGATATTCAAATAAAGGGGCGTTCTGAATACAAAAATATAAACAGTCTGTAAGAGGCGGAGTGTAGCTAATGAAGATTGCACGATTTAATATGTAGTCATCACGTTTATCATAAATCTTAGAATGAAACTATTTCATAATATTAATTCATGGTGTGGCAGTTGTAATTTTATATTACACGTCACAAAGTTATGACTTTGAAAAATAAAAGTGCATTAATCATAGTCTACTATGACAAAGAAACACATTCTTTTGTTTTTGTTACCCAAAAACACATTAAAACATAGAAAATTGAAAATAATATATTATTTTTTCTATAATGAGAGTAATTTAAATGTCGTAAAATTGTGCATTAGTTGCATACACCCGTTTAACAAATATACAGTCCAATAAACATTAAAGAAACCTAGTTTCGAATTCAAAACTAGTTACGACGTCCAAGGAACGTATTATTTCAATTCGAATAAGCGGAGTATTTGGCGAAGAAAATGTTGCTTAATTGTCTAAATAGACAAAATTTTACATCGCGAGTATTATTCGGTTCATTGCGATAAAAGTATTTCCACATAATGTGTTTTTTATAGACAGAGAACGTTCGTCTCATACCGACAAAGAGATTAAGGTAAAATATATTCACCAAATTGGACTACTTTTTCTTTCTATTCATGGTAAGCTGCAGATTGATTGGGAATTTAAAGGTCACATGGACATGACCCCTAAGAAGTGCGTTAAATAACTATCCACACGAGCAAAGGTTTATTATCAAATGAAACCGGAAAATGAAATAAGCGAACATATAATTCAACTTTCCATCGATTGGTCACAATTGATCACTCTTAACTACTCTGATAAAAATAAGACCCTCCTCAATTGCAAATCCTTTGCTGACAAGTCGCGCATTAAAAGGCAGGTACACACGATCGAAAAACAGTTATTCGACTATCCATTCGAAGAAGAGGGTTAATGCGCGGATATTTTTCATTAATTTTTTTTTGGTTTGCAAGATTTTTGAGTGAGTGATTTTGGTTTAACGCCAAATGACCAATTTGTCAGCTATATCATGACGAGAGCAAGTCACATAGATAATATGGGGAGGGGGGATATTAAAAATATATAATTAAGAGAGTGTAGTAGTTTAGACTGTCAATTGTCTTCATACTTTATTTTCATGTATATGTTCTCGTTTCACTCAATTCTTCTGAAACACTAACACATTCCACCCTGGTCGTCACAATATGGCTGAAAGAGTAGCCTAAAATAATTCATCAAATGTGACTTGGTGTGGAATTAGAGAAGTAGAAAGTTGTTCAGCTATCTCTAATTGGAAAATATCAGATACATATCAAATGAAGCAGATACAAATGTAGAGAATGCATTGCCATTTGTTCCCCCGTATCATGGATCTATATTTAATAACACGTCTGTAAAATTGGCTTCAATACAATATAGAATTGCTCAAATAAGAAGATATGATTAGTAAATAATCAAACGTGCGATCAATTAGTATAGACGACTTACTCATTTGGTAGAACTTCGATCTATCATAGGGGTAATACAGTACTTACATTAAATATTAAATATGACATTATAGTTCAATTGAAAGGATATTGTAATATATCTTGTGCCTATTTTACGTTAATTGATCAAATGTTTTTGCTTCCCTTGTCTTTTTAGTGTCATGGAGCTTATTATATGTGTATTTGAGTATCCTTTAAGGTGGTGGAGTTTATATGATATGTGGTATCTTTGAAATGAGCAGAGTAAATTAAACTTAAAAGACTTCTCACTGGTCTGCTGGGAGCCTCGTATGTATTAACAAAAAGCTTATGACGGGTTTGTAAACTGTATAAGTAGTACTTACGATTATATGAACTATCAACTATAAACAGACTCCACCTCTATATAGGTAGTTTTTGTCATCATAGTAAATACTAACTACTAGGATGGTGACAGTCTCGACCTCTATATAGGTAGTTTTTGTCATCATAGTAAATACTAACTACTGAGATTGTGACAGTCTCGACCTCTATATAGGTAGTTTTTGTCATCATAGTAAATACTAACTACTAGGATGGTGACAGAATCCACCTCTATATAGGTAGTGTTTGTCATCATAGTAAATACTAACTACTGGGATGGTGAGAGACTCCACCTCTATATAGGTAGTTTTTGTCATCATAGTAAATACTAACTACTAGGATGGTGACAGACTCCACCTCTATATAGGTAGTTTTTGTCATCATAGTAAATACTAACTACTAGGATGGTGACAGACTCCACCTCTATATAGGTAGTGTTTGTCATCATAGTAAATACTAACTACTGGGATGGTGAGAGACTCCACCTCTATATAGGTAGTTTTTGTCATCATAGTAAATACTAACTACTAGGATGGTGACAGACTCCACCTCTATATAGGTAGTTTTTGTCATAATAGTAAATACTAACTACTGAGATGGTGACAGACTCCACCTCTATATAGGTAGTTTTTGTCATCATAGTAAATACCAACTACTAGGATGGTGACAGACTCCACCTCTATATAGGTAGTTTTTGTCATCATAGTAAATACTAACTACTAGGATGGTGACAGACTCCACCTCTATATAGGTAGTTTGTGTCATCATAGTAAATACTAACTACTGGGATGGTGACAGACTCCACCTCTATATAGGTAGTTTGTGTCATCATAGTAAATACTAACTACTAGGATGGTGACAGACTCCACCTCTATATAGGTAGTTTTTGTCATAATAGTAAATACTAACTACTAGGATGGTGACAGACTCCACCTCTATATAGGTAGTTTTTGTCATCAGAGTAAATACTAACTACTGGGATGGTGACAGACTCCACCTCTATATAGGTAGTTTTTGTCATCATAGTAAATACTAACTACTAGGATGGTGACAGACTCCACCTCTATATAGGTAGTTTTTGTCATAATAGTAAATACTAACTACTAGGATGGTGACAGACTCCACCTCTATATAGGTAGTTTTTGTCATCAGAGTAAATACTAACTACTGGGATGGTGACAGACTCGACCTCTATATAGGTAGTTTTTGTCATCAGAGTAAATACTAACTACTGGGATGGTGACAGACTCGACATCTATATAGGTAGTTTTTGTCATCATAGTAAATACAAACTACTAGGATGGTGACAGACTCCACCTCTATATAGGTAGTTTTTGTCATCAGAGTAAATACTAACTACTGGGATGGTGACAGACTCGACCTCTATATAGGTAGTTTTTGTCATCATAGTAAATACAAACTACTAGGATGGTGACAGACTCGACATCTATATAGGTAGTTTTTGTCATCATAGTAAATACTAACTACTAGGATGGTGATAGACTCCACCTCTATATAGGTAGTTTTTGTCATCATAGTAAATACTAACTACTAGGATGGTGACAGACTCCACCTCTATATAGGTAGTTTTTGTCATCATAGTAAATACTAACTACTGAGATTGTGACAGACTCCACCTCTATATAGGTAGTTTTTGTCATCATAGTAAATACTAACTACTAGGATGGTGACAGAATCCACCTCTATATAGGTAGTGTTTGTCATCATAGTAAATACTAACTACTGGGATGGTGAGAGACTCCACCTCTATATAGGTAGTTTTTGTCATCATAGTAAATACTAACTACTAGGATGGTGACAGACTCCACCTCTATATAGGTAGTTTTTGTCATCATAGTAAATACTAACTACTAGGATGGTGACAGACTCCACCTCTATATAGGTAGTGTTTGTCATCATAGTAAATACTAACTACTGGGATGGTGAGAGACTCCACCTCTATATAGGTAGTTTTTGTCATCATAGTAAATACTAACTACTAGGATGGTGACAGACTCCACCTCTATATAGGTAGTTTTTGTCATAATAGTAAATACTAACTACTGAGATGGTGACAGACTCCACCTCTATATAGGTAGTTTTTGTCATCATAGTAAATACTAACTACTAGGATGGTGACAGACTCCACCTCTATATAGGTAGTTTTTGTCATCATAGTAAATACTAACTACTGGGATGGTGACAGACTCGACCTCTATATAGGTAGTTTTTGTCATCATAGTAAATACAAACTACTAGGATGGTGACAGACTCGACATCTATATAGGTAGTTTTTGTCATCATAGTAAATACTAACTACTAGGATGGTGATAGACTCCACCTCTATATAGGTAGTTTTTGTCATCATAGTAAATACTAACTACTAGGATGGTGACAGACTCCACCTCTATATAGGTAGTTTTTGTCATCATAGTAAATACTAACTACTGAGATTGTGACAGACTCCACCTCTATATAGGTAGTTTTTGTCATCATAGTAAATACTAACTACTAGGATGGTGACAGAATCCACCTCTATATAGGTAGTGTTTGTCATCATAGTAAATACTAACTACTGGGATGGTGAGAGACTCCACCTCTATATAGGTAGTTTTTGTCATCATAGTAAATACTAACTACTAGGATGGTGACAGACTCCACCTCTATATAGGTAGTTTTTGTCATCATAGTAAATACTAACTACTAGGATGGTGACAGACTCCACCTCTATATAGGTAGTGTTTGTCATCATAGTAAATACTAACTACTGGGATGTTGAGAGACTCCACCTCTATATAGGTAGTTTTTGTCATCATAGTAAATACTAACTACTAGGATGGTGACAGACTCCACCTCTATATAGGTAGTTTTTGTCATAATAGTAAATACTAACTACTGAGATGGTGACAGACTCCACCTCTATATAGGTAGTTTTTGTCATCATAGTAAATACCAACTACTAGGATGGTGACAGACTCCACCTCTATATAGGTAGTTTTTGTCATCATAGTAAATACTAACTACTAGGATGGTGACAGACTCCACCTCTATATAGGTAGTTTGTGTCATCATAGTAAATACTAACTACTGGGATGGTGACAGACTCCACCTCTATATAGGTAGTTTGTGTCATCATAGTAAATACTAACTACTAGGATGGTGACAGACTCCACCTCTATATAGGTAGTTTTTGTCATAATAGTAAATACTAACTACTAGGATGGTGACAGACTCCACCTCTATATAGGTAGTTTTTGTCATCAGAGTAAATACTAACTACTGGGATGGTGACAGACTCCACCTCTATATAGGTAGTTTTTGTCATCATAGTAAATACTAACTACTAGGATGGTGACAGACTCCACCTCTATATAGGTAGTTTTTGTCATAATAGTAAATACTAACTACTAGGATGGTGACAGACTCCACCTCTATATAGGTAGTTTTTGTCATCAGAGTAAATACTAACTACTGGGATGGTGACAGACTCGACCTCTATATAGGTAGTTTTTGTCATCAGAGTAAATACTAACTACTGGGATGGTGACAGACTCGACATCTATATAGGTAGTTTTTGTCATCATAGTAAATACAAACTACTAGGATGGTGACAGACTCCACCTCTATATAGGTAGTTTTTGTCATCAGAGTAAATACTAACTACTGGGATGGTGACAGACTCGACATCTATATAGGTAGTTTTTGTCATCATAGTAAATACTAACTACTAGGATGGTGACAGACTCCACCTCTATATAGGTAGTTTTTGTCATCAGAGTAAATACTAACTACTGGGATGGTGACAGACTCGACCTCTATATAGGTAGTTTTTGTCATCATAGTAAATACAAACTACTAGGATGGTGACAGACTCGACATCTATATAGGTAGTTTTTGTCATCATAGTAAATACTAACTACTAGGATGGTGATAGACTCCACCTCTATATAGGTAGTTTTTGTCATCATAGTAAATACTAACTACTAGGATGGTGACAGACTCCACCTCTATATAGGTAGTTTTTGTCATCATAGTAAATACTAACTACTGAGATGGTGACAGACTCCACCTCTATATAGGTAGTTTTTGTCATCATAGTAAATACTAACTACTGAGATTGTGATAGACTCGACCTCTATATAGGTAGTTTTTGTCAGCATAGTAAATACTAACTACTGAGATTGTGATAGACTCGACCTCTATATAGGTAGTTTTGTCATCATAGTAAATACTAACTACTAGGATGGTGACAGTCTCGACCTCTATATAGGTAGTTTTTGTCATCATAGTAAATACTAACTACTAGGATGGTGACAGTCTCGACCTCTATATAGGTAGTTTTTGTCATCATAGTAAATACTAACTACTGAGATGGTGACAGACTCCACCTCTATATAGGTAGTTTTTGTCATCATAGTAAATACTAACTACTGAGATGGTGACAGACTCCACCTCTATATAGGTAGTTTTTGTCATCATAGTAAATACTAACTACTGAGATGGTGACAGACTCCACCTCTATATAGGTAGTTTTTGTCATCATAGTAAATACTAACTACTAGGATGGTGACAGACTCCACCTCTATATAGGTAGTTTTTGTCATCATAGTAAATACTAACTACTAGGATGGTGACAGACTCCACCTCTATATAGGTAGTTTTTGTCATCATAGTAAATACTAACTACTAGGATGGTGACAGTCTCGACCTCTATATAGGTAGTTTTTGTCATCATAGTAAATACTAACTACTAGGATGGTGACAGACTCCACCTCTATATAGGTAGTTTTTGTCATCATAGTAAATACTAACTACTAGGATGGTGACAGACTCCACCTCTATATAGGTAGTTTTTGTCATCATAGTAAATAATAACTACTGAGATGGTGACAGACTCCACCTCTATATAGGTAGTTTTTGTCATCATAGTAAATACTAACTACTGAGATGGTGACAGTCTCGACCTCTATATAGGTAGTTTTTGTCATCATAGTAAATACTAACTACTAGGATGGTGACAGACTCCACCTCTATATAGGTAGTTTTTGTCATCATAGTAAATACTAACTACTAGGATGGTGACAGACTCCACCTCTATATAGGTAGTTTTTGTCATAATAGTAAATACTAACTACTGGGATGGTGACAGACTCCACCTCTATATAGGTAGTTTTTGTCATCATAGTAAATACTAACTACTAGGATGGTGACAGTCTCGACCTCTATATAGGTAGTTTTTGTCATCATAGTAAATACTAACTACTAGGATGGTGACAGTCTCGACCTCTATATAGGTAGTTTTTGTCAGCATAGTAAATACTGACTGTTGTGTTGGTGACAGTCTTGAACTCTCTAATGGTAGTTTTTCGCAGAATATAAGTATTTATTTACTATGAGAATTGCATACAAAAGTATAGTATAATGCACATAATGATGGACATTATCCTTTAATGTATATATTCAAACTTAACATGTTAGTAACTGCTCGGAGTCTTCTCCTAACACAATAAAGGAACTACGTGTGAATTTACATGCTACAACATACACCTTCTCTATTTTTCAATGTTAAATCAAATCATCATTGAATATCAGATATTTAATTTTAATTATTACAAATGTGTATTGTATTAACTGTAATCATTTAACTTTATAACACATCAAGATTTGTTGATTGTTTGACTTGTAATGAATATTCATAAGATGACGTGTACAAATTTTATGGGAAAAATAAGACAAAAAGAAGTGTAAAAATAGAGGTCACCGCTGTCTATTGTTTGATATGTTTTGATACGACCACAAGGTGAGGTTTTATTACAGTATGGTTATGTGGTCGTCGTTATTGTCGTCTGCCGTCTGTAGACCGTGTATATTTCAAAATAATTCCAGCTCCATTTCACAGACTCTTCATAGATTTAAGCACAACAGTCTTTGGTACAGACTAAAGGTACACATTATTTTGTGGGTTCTAGCCAAACACGTTTCATAATAAAAGTTCAAAGTTCAACATTCCTATCTCGACTTACTACGGTCGTATCAAGCCACCACATTATCAGGCAGTAGACTTTTATTAGGGGATGTTGGAGGACTGTTTATTTTCATTGTTGCTATATAGTAATCATAAAGGTAATGTATCGTTTTTTACTTAGCTTAAATTAAATTGAGTTACAATTATTACTGAAATGTACAGTTCCTAAATCATATAATTATTGATACAACTAAGGTTCTCTTCCCCCAGACATAGGTGACCTTAGCTGATTGTTTCTATCCTGTTTAGACCCTTTCGTTTTATTGCTACAAAAAAATTTAAATTATTTGGCTTTCCAATCTTTTTGAGCGTAGTTTTTTTTTAGTTTATGATGATTTTATTTATTAAATTAACAAAAGGGATAGGACACAAGATTTACCAACTTATGAAGTCTTCTCCCATTAATACAATAAATTAACATAGTATAATGATCATTCTGAGCATGCATATAATATATATAGAAATATATTGTAAATAATTAACGAATTAATAAAAAGGTTGTGTTGGATGGATGCGAGGTTGGAGAGTAGATAATTATCGAGTAATTATACTACAAGGAATCTTTTTGAAGATTTAATCAAATTGAAAACGTGTTTGATGATATTAATATTTTCTTCGTATGTTAAATCATCGGACCCACAGGTTAGTAGATTCAGATCGCTTGTCTGTACCCATTTTAAATTGTTCATCATAATAAGTCTTATTTCAGTATATTTAGGATAAGTAAACAAATAATGGAATGCATCTTCCCGTGGAGCTCCACAGGAACAAGCAGCATCATTTACTATATTAACCTTTGATAGATCGTAATTTAGAAAGGAATACGAGTTACGAAGTTGAGTAAGAATAATATTAAGTTTTCTGGGACCATAATAAAAATGTTTCGGGATACGTTTTGTGTTATCTGACTGTTCCTTTCGAATGGCTTTTTTGAATTTAGTTAACGTGTCAAGATTACGATCAAATTGATCTAGCCGGTTCCAGAGTTTAACAGTAGATGGAATAAAAGATTCAGTTGTAATCGAGCGTCTACAAAAAGGTATTATTAAATCCGAACCGTTTCTTAAGGGGTAAATAGTTGTGCTTTGAACAGTAGGGGGAATAAGTTCTCTAAGATAATTTGGTGCATGTCCATTCTTTATATTATAAAATAACTGGAGTTTCCTATTATGCCTTCTACTAGAGAGAGTAGTCCATCCTGTTTCTGAGTACAATTTATCTGTTTTTGTGAAAATCGGTAATCCAGTTACAATCCTTGTAGCATCTAGTTGCAATTTTTCAAGTTTGGTTGAATAACACACTCCACAATTATCCCATATTTCACAGGCATATTTTGAGCGTAACTGATGAAGGTTATTCCAGAAACGCGTCGTGTGCACACAATTTGATATCTACGTTTTATTACATTGTATAATTCTCTATTTATTTACAACAGGAGTTTATCAATATATATCAAGTTATTAATATGATAAACTTTTAAGTGATAATTAGCCGGATATGTCAAAATAGATAGAGACTCCATGGACATATGTAAAAATAGATAGAAACTCCATGGACATATGTAAAAATATGATATTGTATCTACATCGTGCAGTGCATAGAAAAATATTATATTTGTGGAATATCAATGCACACCAATAATTGTTATCCTCAGGCTAATTACACACATTTAGACATTATTGTAGTAAAAACTTACCCCCAATACTCCCAGTTAACTACGTGAAATAGCCCCTTGTGTCCTCACAATGTAAATAAATAAAATCCTCATTCGTCATCGACATATTAAATAGATGTAGTTTTAATCCCCGCTGACAAACTATTTCTCAGTTTTACTTCTAATTGAAACCGTTTTACCGTTTTGCAATTTGTGCACGCGTCTTGATTGCTATACCAGTCTTAGATGCTATTTCCTCATGTGAGTTTAACTAGAAACTCATCGTGGGTGATATGTAAACCACTTTTCATGTCGTTCTTAAATTTCCTTCATTGTGGTTTGTTTATTTTTCTCAGATAAATGTTAGTTTCATTTTGTAATCAATCGAATTTCATTCGATGAAGCAAACATTGCAAATTTAGACTTGATTAATTGATTATTTTATACCGAAAAATGTAAATTTCATTAGTGCTGAATCAATTTCAACACTAAATATTAAAAGCTTTCAATCAATGAATTCATACAAATTTCATTTGACTTTTTAAATCTACATTGAATATATCGAGAATCGAAATACAATAAGTTTAAACTACACTTATGTGATAGCTTTATCAAAATAGCTTTACAATAATCAATTTTTCTAACGAAACAGGCCAAACTTCCTAAAACTTTGATATTTCTATCGTCTGTCATTCATAATACTTGTAGCTGATGTAATCTGTCTGGTCAGACATGTCCATACAAACCGAAAACATCTTCTTTTCTTTGTGCTATTTTTTTTTATCATTGGCCAGTTTAAACCCCACCACTTTTAAATGAAGTGCCTGTGTCAAACCAGGAAAGTGTACGGTCATGTATATGTGTGTTAGGGGTATCAAACCAGGAAAGTGTACGGTCATGTATGTGTGTTAGGGGTATCAAGCCAGGAAAGTGTACGGTCATGTATATGTGTGTTAGGGGTATCAAACCAGGAAAGTGTACGGTCATGTATATGTGTGTTAGGGGTATCAAACCAGGAGAGTGTACGGTCATGTATATGTGTGTTAGAGGCATCAAGCCAGGAAAGTCTACGGTCATGTATATGTGTGTTAGGGGTATCAAGCCAGGAAAGTGTATGGTCATATATATATATGTGTTAGGGGTATCAAGCCAGGAAAGTGTACGGTCATATATATGTGTGTTAGGGGTATCAAGCCAGGAAAGTGTACGGGCATGTATATCTGTATTAGGGGTATCAAGCCAGGAGAGTGCATGGTCATGTATATGTGTGTTAGGGGTATCAAGACAGGAACGTATACGGTCATGTATATGTGTGTTAGGGGTATCAAGCCAGGAACGTGTACGGTCATATATATGTGTGTTAGGGGTATCAAGCCAGGAAAGTGTCCGGTCATGTATATATGTGTTAGGGGTATCAAGCCAGGAAAGTGTACGGTCATGTATATGTGTCTTAGGGGTATCAAGCCAGGAACGTGTACGGTCATAAATATGTGTGTTGGGGGTATCAAGCCAGGAAAGTGTACGGTCATGTATATGTGTGTTAGGGATATCAAGCCAGTAAAGTGTACGGTCATGTATATGTGTCGTAGGGGTATCAAGCCAGGAAAGTGTACTGTCATGTATATGTGTGTTGGGAGTATCAAGCCAGGAAAATGTACGGTCATGTATATGTGTGTTAGGGGTATCAAGCCAGGAAAATGTACGGTACGGTCATGTATATGTGTGTTAGGGGTATCAAGCCAGGAAAATGTACGGTCATATATATGTGTATTAGGGGTATCAAGCCAGGAAAGTGTACGGTCATGTATATGTGTGTTAGGGGTATCAAGCCAGGAATGTGTAGGGTCATGTATACGTGTGTTAGGGCTATCAAGCCGAGAAAGTGTACGGTCATGTATATGTGTGTTAGGGGTATCAAGCTAGGAAAGTGTACGGTCATGTATATATGTGTTAGGGCTATCAAGCCGAGAAAGTGTACGGTCATGTATATGTGTGTTAGGGGTATCAAGTCAGGAATGTGTACGGTCATGTATATGTGTGTTAGGGGTATCAAACCAGGAGAGTGTACGGTCATGTATATGTGTGTTAGGGGTACTAAGCCAGGAAGGTGTGCGGTCATGTATATGTGTATTAGTGGTATCAAGCCGAGAAAGTGTACGGTCATGTATATGTGTGTTAGGGGTATCGTTATCAACACAGGAAAGTGTACGGTCATGTATGTGTGTTAGGGGTATCAAGCCAGGAGAGTGTACGGTCATGTATATGTGTGTTAGGGGTATCAAGCCAGGAAAGTGTACGGTCATGTATATGTGTGTTAGGAGTATCAAGCCAGGAACGTGTACGGTCATATATATGTGTGTTAGGGGTATCAAGCCAGGAAAATGTACAGTCATATATATGTGTATTAGGGGTATCAAGCCAGGAAAGTGTACGGTCATGTATATGTGTGTTAGGGGTATCAAGCCAGGAATGTGTAGGGTCATGTATATGTGTGTTAGGGCTATCAAGCCGAGAAAGTGTACGGTCATGTATATGTGTGTTAGGGGTATCAAGCTAGGAAAGTGTACGGTCATGTATATATGTGTTAGGGCTATCAAGCCGAGAAAGTGTACGGTCATGTATATGTGTGTTAGGGGTATCAAGTCAGGAATGTGTACGGTCATGTATATGTTTGTTAGGGGTATCAAACCAGGAGAGTGTACGGTCATGTATATGTGTGTTAGGGGTATTAAGCCAGGAAGGTGTGCGGTCATGTATATGTGTATTAGTGGTATCAAGCCGAGAAAGTGTACGGTCATGTATATGTGTGTTAGGGGTATCGTTATCAACACAGGAAAGTGTACGGTCATGTATATGTGTTAGGGGTATCAAGCCAGGAGAGTGTACGGTCATGTATGTGTGTTAGGGGTATCAAGCCAGGAGAGTGTACGGTCATGTATATGTGTGTTAGGGGTATCAAGCCAGGAAAGTGTACGGTCATGTATATGTGTGTTAGGGGTATCAAGTCAGGAATGTGTACGGTCATGTATATGTGTGTTAGGGGTATCAAGCCAGGAAAGTGTACGGTCATGTATATGTGTGTTAGGGGTATCAAGCCAGGAAAATGTACGGTCATATATATGTGTATCAGGGGTATCAAGCCAGGAAAGTGTACGGTCATGTATATGTGTGTTAGGGGTATCAAACCAGGAAAGTGTACGGTCATGTATATGTGTGTTAGGGGTATCAAGCCAGGAATGTGTAGGGTTATGTATATGTGTGTTAGGGGTATCAAGCTAGGAAAGTGTACGGTCATGTATATATTTGTTAGGGCTATCAAGCCGAGAAAGTGTACGGTCATGTATATGTGTGTTAGGGGTATCAAGTCAGGAATGTGCACGGTCATGTATATGTGTGTTAGGGGTATCAAACCAGGAGAGTGTACGGTCATGTATATGTGTTAGGGGTATCAAGCCAGGAAGGTGTACGGTCATGTATATGTGTATTAGCGGTATCAAGACGAGAAAGTGTACGGTCATGTATATGTGTATTAGGGGTATCAAGCCAGGAAAGTGTACGGTCATGTATATGTGTGTTAGGGGTATCGTTATCAACACAGGAAAGTGTACGGTCATGTATGTGTGTTAGGGGTATCAAGCCAGGAACGTGTACGGTCATGTATATGTGTGTTCGGGGTATCAAGCCAGGAAAGTGTACGGTCAGGTATATCTGTATTAGGGGTATCAAGCCAAGAGAGTGCATGGTCATGTATATGTGTGTTAGGGGTATCAAGTCAGGAAAGTGTACGGTCATGTATATGTGTGTTAGGGGTATCAAGCCAGGAAAGTGTACGGTCATGTATATGTGTATTAGGGATATCAAGCCAGGAGAGTGCATGGTCATGTATATGTGTGTTAGGGGTATCAAGACAGGAAAGTGTACGGTCATGTATATGTGTGTTAGGGGTATCAAGCCAGGAACGTATACGATCATGTATATGTGTGTTAGGGGTATCAAGCCAGGAAAGTGTACGGTCATGTATATATGTGTTAGGGGTATCAAGCTAGGAAAGTGTACGGTCATGTATATGTGTGTTAGGGTATCAAGTCAGGAATGTGTACGGTCATGTATATGTGTGTTAGGGGTATCAAACCAGGAGAGTGCATGGTCATGTATATGTGTGTTAGGGGTATCAAGCCAGGAACGTATACGATCATGTATATGTGTGTTAGGGGTATCAAGCCAGGAAAGTGTACGGTCATGTATATGTGTGTTAGGGGTATCAAGCCAGGAAAATGTACGGTCATATATATGTGTATCAAGGGTATCAAGCCAGGAAAGTGTACGATCATGTATATGTGTGTTAGGGGTATCAAACCAGGAAAGTGTACGGTCATGTATATGTGTGTTAGGGGTATCAAGCCAGGTATGTGTAGGGTTATGTATATGTGTGTTAGGGGTATCAAGCTAGGAAAGTGTACGGTCATGTATATATGTGTTAGGGCTATCAAGCCGAGAAAGTGTACGGTCATGTATATGTGTGTTAGGGGTATCAAGTCAGGAATGTGTACGGTCATGTATATGTGTGTTAGGGGTATCAAACCAGGAGAGTGTACGGTCATGTATATGTGTGTTAGGGGTATCAAGCCAGGAAGGTGTACGGTCATGTATATGTGTATTAGCGGTATCAAGCCGAGAAAGTGTACGGTCATGTATATGTGTGTTAGGGGTATCAAGCCAGGAAAGTGTACGGTCATGTATATGTGTGTTAGGGGTATCGTTATCAACACAGGAAAGTGTACGGTCATGTAGATGTGTTAGGGGTATCAAGCCAGGAACGTGTACGGTCATGTATATGTGTGTTAGGGGTATCAAGCCAGGAAAGTGTACGGTCAGGTATATCTGTATTAGGGGTATCAAGCCAGGAGAGTGCACGGTCATGTATATGTGTGTTAGGGGTATCAAGTCAGGAAAGTGTACGGTCATGTATATGTGTGTTAGGGGTATCAAGCCAGGAAAGTGTACGGTCATGTATATGTGTATTAGGGGTATCAAGCCAGGAGAGTGCATGGTCATGTATATGTGTGTTAGGGGTATCAAGTCAGGAAAGTGTACGGTCATGTATATGTGTGTTAGGGTCATTAAGCCAGGAAAGTGTACGATCATGTATATGTGTATTAGGGGTATCAAGCCAGGAGAGTGCATGGTCATGTATATGTGTGTTAGGGGTATCAAGCCAGGAAAGTGTACGGTCATGTATATGTGTGTTAGAGGTATCAAGCCAGGAACGTGTACGGTCATGTATATGTCTGTTCGGGGTATCAAGCCAGGAAAGTGTACGGTCATGTATATGTGTGTTAGGGGTATCAAGCCAGGAAAGTGTATGGTCATATATATATATGTGTTAGGGGTATCAAGCCAGGAAAGTGTACGGTCATGTATATATTTCATAGGGGTATCAAGCCAGGAACGTGTACGGTCATATATATGTGTGTTAGGGGTATCATGCCAGGAAAGTGTACGGTCATGTATATATGTGTTAGGGGTATCAAACCAGGAGAGTGTACGGTCATGTATATGTGTGTTAGGGGTATCAAACCAGGAAAGTGTACGGTCATGTATATATGTGTTAGGGGTATCAAACCAGGAGAGTGTACGGTCATTTATATATGTGTTAGGGGTATCAAGACAGGAGAGTGTACGGTCATGTGTATGTGTGTTAGTGGTATCAAGCCAGGAAAGTGTACGGTCATGTATATATGTGTTAGGGCTATCAAGCCGAGAAAGTGTACGGTCATGTATATGTGTGTTAGGGGTATCAAGCCAGGAAAATGTACGGTCATATATATGTGTATCAGGGGTATCAAGCCAGGAAAGTGTACGGTCATGTATATGTGTGTTAGGGGTATCAAACCAGGAAAGTGTACGGTCATGTATATGTGTGTTAGGGGTATCAAGCCAGGAATGTGTAGGGTTATGTATATGTGTGTTAGGGGTATCAAGCTAGGAAAGTGTACGGTCATGTATATATTTGTTAGGGCTATCAAGCCGAGAAAGTGTACGGTCATGTATATGTGTGTTACGGGTATCAAGTCAGGAATGTGCACGGTCATGTATATGTGTGTTAGGGGTATCAAACCAGGAGAGTGTACGGTCATGTATATGTGTTAGGGGTATCAAGCCAGGAAGGTGTACGGTCATGTATATGTGTATTAGCGGTATCAAGACGAGAAAGTGTACGGTCATGTATATGTGTATTAGGGGTATCAAGCCAGGAAAGTGTACGGTCATGTATATGTGTGTTAGGGGTATCGTTATCAACACAGGAAAGTGTACGGTCATGTATGTGTGTTAGGGGTATCAAGCCAGGAACGTGTACGGTCATGTATATGTGTGTTCGGGGTATCAAGCCAGGAAAGTGTACGGTCAGGTATATCTGTATTAGGGGTATCAAGCCAAGAGAGTGCATGGTCATGTATATGTGTGTTAGGGGTATCAAGTCAGGAAAGTGTACGGTCATGTATATGTGTGTTAGGGGTATCAAGCCAGGAAAGTGTACGGTCATGTATATGTGTATTAGGGGTATCAAGCCAGGAGAGTGCATGGTCATGTATATGTGTGTTAGGGGTATCAAGACAGGAAAGTGTACGGTCATGTATATGTGTGTTAGGGGTATCAAGCCAGGAACGTATACGATCATGTATATGTGTGTTAGGGGTATCAAGCCAGGAAAGTGTACGGTCATGTATATATGTGTTAGGGGTATATGTGTGTTAGGGTATCAAGTCAGGAATGTGTACGGTCATGTATATGTGTGTTAGGGGTATCAAACCAGGAGAGTGCATGGTCATGTATATGTGTGTTAGGGGTATCAAGCCAGGAACGTATACGATCATGTATATGTGTGTTAGGGGTATCAAGCCAGGAAAGTGTACGGTCATGTATATGTGTGTTAGGGGTATCAAGCCAGGAAAATGTACGGTCATATATATGTGTATCAGGGGTATCAAGCCAGGAAAGTGTACGATCATGTATATGTGTGTTAGGGGTATCAAACCAGGAAAGTGTACGGTCATGTATATGTGTGTTAGGGGTATCAAGCCAGGAATGTGTAGGGTTATGTATATGTGTGTTAGGGGTATCAAGCTAGGAAAGTGTACGGTCATGTATATATGTGTTAGGGCTATCAAGCCGAGAAAGTGTACGGTCATGTATATGTGTGTTAGGGGTATCAAGTCAGGAATGTGTACGGTCATGTATATGTGTGTTAGGGGTATCAAACCAGGAGAGTGTACGGTCATGTATATGTGTGTTAGGGGTATCAAGCCAGGAAGGTGTACGGTCATGTATATGTGTATTAGCGGTATCAAGCCGAGAAAGTGTACGGTCATGTATATGTGTGTTAGGGGTATCAAGCCAGGAAAGTGTACGGTCATGTATATGTGTGTTAGGGGTATCGTTATCAACACAGGAAAGTGTACGGTCATGTAGATGTGTTAGGGGTATCAAGCCAGGAACGTGTACGGTCATGTATATGTGTGTTAGGGGTATCAAGCCAGGAAAGTGTACGGTCAGGTATATCTGTATTAGGGGTATCAAGCCAGGAGAGTGCACGGTCATGTATATGTGTGTTAGGGGTATCAAGTCAGGAAAGTGTACGGTCATGTATATGTGTGTTAGGGGTATCAAGCCAGGAAAGTGTACGGTCATGTATATGTGTATTACGGGTATCAAGCCAGGAGAGTGCATGGTCATGTATATGTGTGTTAGGGGTATCAAGTCAGGAAAGTGTACGGTCATGTATATGTGTGTTAGGGTCATTAAGCCAGGAAAGTGTACGATCATGTATATGTGTATCAGGGGTATCAAGCCAGGAGAGTGCATGGTCATGTATATGTGTGTTAGGGGTATCAAGCCAGGAAAGTGTACGGTCATGTATATGTGTGTTAGAGGTATCAAGCCAGGAACGTGTACGGTCATGTATATGTCTGTTCGGGGTATCAAGCCGGGAAAGTGTACGGTCATGTATATGTGTGTTAGGGGTATCAAGCCAGGAAAGTGTATGGTCATATATATATATGTGTTAGGGGTATCAAGCCAGGAAAGTGTACGGTCATGTATATATTTCATAGGGGTATCAAGCCAGGAACGTGTACGGTCATATATATGTGTGTTAGGGGTATCATGCCAGGAAAGTGTACGGTCATGTATATATGTGTTAGGGGTATCAAACCAGGAGAGTGTACGGTCATGTATATGTGTGTTAGGGGTATCAAACCAGGAAAGTGTACGGTCATGTATATATGTGTTAGGGGTATCAAACCAGGAGAGTGTACGGTCATGTATATATGTGTTAGGGGTATCAAGACAGGAGAGTGTACGGTCATGTGTATGTGTGTTAGTGGTATCAAGCCAGGAACGTGTACGGTCATGTATATATGTGTTAGGGCTATCAAGCCGAGAAAGTGTACGGTCATGTATATGTGTGTTAGGGGTATCAAGCCAGGAATATGTACGGTCATGTATACGTGTGTTAGGGGTATCAAACCAGGAGAGTGTACGGTCATGTATATGTGTGTTAGGGGTATTAAGCCAGGAAGGTGTGCGGTCATGTATATGTGTCATAGGGGTATCAAGCCAGGAAAGTGTACGGTCATGTATATTTGTGTTAGGGGTATCAAGCCAGGAAAGTGTACGGTCATGTATATGTGTGTTAGGGGTATCAGGCCAGGAAAGTGTACGGTCATGTATATGTGTGCTAGAGGTAACGAGCCAGGAGAGTGTACGGTCATGTATATGTGTGTTAGGGGTATCAAGCCAGGAAAGTGTACGGTCATGTATATGTGTCACAGGGGTATCAAGCCAGGAAAGTGTACGGTCATGTATATGTGTGTTAGGGGTATCAAGCCAGGAATGTGTAGGGTCATGTATATGTGTGTTAGGGCTATCAAGCCGAGAAAGTGTACGGTCATGTATATGTGTGTTAGGGGTATCAAGCTAGGAAAGTGTACGGTCATGTATATATGTGTTAGGGCTATCAAGCCGAGAAAGTGTACGGTCATGTATATGTGTGTTAGGGGTATCAAGTCAGGAATGTGTACGGTCATGTATATGTGTGTTAGGGGTATCAAACCAGGAGAGTGTACGGTCATGTATATGTGTGTTAGGGGTATTAAGCCAGGAAGGTGTGCGGTCATGTATATGTGTATTAGTGGTATCAAGCCGAGAAAGTGTACGGTCATGTATATGTGTGTTAGGGGTATCGTTATCAACACAGGAAAGTGTACGGTCATGTATATGTGTTAGGGGTATCAAGCCAGGAGAGTGTACGGTCATGTATGTGTGTTAGGGGTATCAAGCCTTGAGAGTGTACGGTCATGTATATGTGTGTTAGGGGTATCAAGCCAGGAAAGTGTACGGTCATGTATATGTGTGTTAGGGGTATCAAGTCAGGAATGTGTACGGTCATGTATATGTGTGTTAGGGGTATCAAGCCAGGAAAGTGTACGGTCATGTATATGTGTGTTAGGGGTATCAAGCCAGGAAAATGTACGGTCATATATATGTGTATCAGGGGTATCAAGCCAGGAAAGTGTACGGTCATGTATATGTGTGTTAGGGGTATCAAACCAGGAAAGTGTACGGTCATGTATATGTGTGTTAGGGGTATCAAGCCAGGAATGTGTAGGGTTATGTATATGTGTGTTAGGGGTATCAAGCTAGGAAAGTGTACGGTCATGTATATATTTGTTAGGGCTATCAAGCCGAGAAAGTGTACGGTCATGTATATGTGTGTTAGGGGTATCAAGTCAGGAATGTGCACGGTCATGTATATGTGTGTTAGGGGTATCAAACCAGGAGAGTGTACGGTCATGTATATGTGTTAGGGGTATCAAGCCAGGAAGGTGTACGGTCATGTATATGTGTATTAGCGGTATCAAGACGAGAAAGTGTACGGTCATGTATATGTGTATTAGGGGTATCAAGCCAGGAAAGTGTACGGTCATGTATATGTGTGTTAGGGGTATCGTTATCAACACAGGAAAGTGTACGGTCATGTATGTGTGTTAGGGGTATCAAGCCAGGAACGTGTACGGTCATGTATATGTGTGTTCGGGGTATCAAGCCAGGAAAGTGTACGGTCAGGTATATCTGTATTAGGGGTATCAAGCCAGGAGAGTGCATGGTCATGTATATGTGTGTTAGGGGTATCAAGTCAGGAAAGTGTACGGTCATGTATATGTGTGTTAGGGGTATCAAGCCAGGAAAGTGTACGGTCATGTATATGTGTATTAGGGGTATCAAGCCAGGAGAGTGCATGGTCATGTATATGTGTGTTAGGGGTATCAAGCCAGGAAAGTGTACGGTCATGTATATGTGTGTTAGGGGTATCAAGCCAGGAACGTATACGATCATGTATATGTGTGTTAGGGGTATCAAGCCAGGAAAGTGTACGGTCATGTATATGTGTGTTAGGGGTATCAAGCTAGGAAAGTGTACGGTCATGTATATGTGTGTTAGGGTATCAAGTCAGGAATGTGTACGGTCATGTATATGTGTGTTAGGGGTATCAAACCAGGAGAGTGCATGGTCATGTATATGTGTGTTAGGGGTATCAAGCCAGGAACGTATACGATCATGTATATGTGTGTTAGGGGTATCAAGCCAGGAAAGTGTACGGTCATGTATATGTGTGTTAGGGGTATCAAGCCAGGAAAATGTACGGTCATATATATGTGTATCAGTGGTATCAAGCCAGGAAAGTGTACGATCATGTATATGTGTGTTAGGGGTATCAAACCAGGAAAGTGTACGGTCATGTATATGTGTGTTAGGGGTATCAAGCCAGGAATGTGTAGGGTTATGTATATGTGTGTTAGGGGTATCAAGCTAGGAAAGTGTACGGTCATGTATATATGTGTTAGGGCTATCAAGCCGAGAAAGTGTACGGTCATGTATATGTGTGTTAGGGGTATCAAGTCAGGAATGTGTACGGTCATGTATATGTGTGTTAGGGGTATCAAACCAGGAGAGTGTACGGTCATGTATATGTGTGTTAGGGGTATCAAGCCAGGAAGGTGTACGGTCATGTATATGTGTATTAGCGGTATCAAGCCGAGAAAGTGTACGGTCATGTATATGTGTGTTAGGGGTATCAAGCCAGGAAAGTGTACGGTCATGTATATGTGTGTTAGGGGTATCGTTATCAACACAGGAAAGTGTACGGTCATGTAGATGTGTTAGGGGTATCAAGCCAGGAACGTGTACGGTCATGTATATGTGTGTTCGGGGTATCAAGCCAGGAAAGTGTACGGTCAGGTATATCTGTATTAGGGGTATCAAGCCAGGAGAGTGCACGGTCATGTATATGTGTGTTAGGGGTATCAAGTCAGGAAAGTGTACGGTCATGTATATGTGTGTTAGGGGTATCAAGCCAGGAAAGTGTACGGTCATGTATATGTGTATTAGGGGTATCAAGCCAGGAGAGTGCATGGTCATGTATATGTGTGTTAGGGGTATCAAGTCAGGAAAGTGTACGGTCATGTATATGTGTGTTAGGGTCATCAAGCCAGGAAAGTGTACGATCATGTATATGTGTATTAGGGGTATCAAGCCAGGAGAGTGCATGGTCAAGTATATGTGTGTTAGGGGTATCAAGCCAGGAAAGTGTACGGTCATGTATATGTGTGTTAGAGGTATCAAGCCAGGAACGTGTACGGTCATGTATATGTCTGTTCGGGGTATCAAGCCAGGAAAGTGTACGGTCATGTATATGTGTGTTAGGGGTATCAAGCCAGGAAAGTGTATGGTCATATATATATATGTGTTAGGGGTATCAAGCCAGGAAAGTGTACGGTCATGTATATATTTCATAGGGGTATCAAGCCAGGAACGTGTACGGTCATATATATGTGTGTTAGGGGTATCATGCCAGGAAAGTGTACGGTCATGTATATATGTGTTAGGGGTATCAAACCAGGAGAGTGTACGGTCATGTATATGTGTGTTAGGGGTATCAAACCAGGAAAGTGTACGGTCATGTATATATGTGTTAGGGGTATCAAACCAGGAGAGTGTACGGTCATGTATATATGTGTTAGGGGTATCAAGACAGGAGAGTGTACGGTCATGTGTATGTGTGTTAGTGGTATCAAGCCAGGAAAGTGTACGGTCATGTATATATGTGTTAGGGCTATCAAGCCGAGGAAGTGTACGGTCATGTATATGTGTGTTAGGGGTATCAAGCCAGGAATATGTACGGTCATGTATACGTGTGTTAGGGGTATCAAACCAGGAGAGTGTACGGTCATGTATATGTGTCACAGGGGTATCAAGCCAGGAAAGTGTACGGTCATGTATATGTGTGTTAGAGGTATCAAGTCAGGAGAGTGTACGGTCATGTATATGTGTTAGGGGTATCAAGACAGGAGAGTGTACGGTCATGTATATGTGTGTTAGAGGTATCAAGCCAGGAGAGTGTACGGTCATGTATATATGTGTTAGGGGTATAAAGCCAGGAGAGTGTACGGTCATGTATATATGTGTTAGAGGTATCAAGCCAGGAAAGTGTACGGTCATGTATATATGTGTGTTAGGTGTATCAAGCCAGGAGAGTGTACGGTCATGTATATATGTGTGTTAGGGGTATCAAGCCAGGAGAGTGTACGGTCATGTATATATGTGTGTTAGGGGTATCAAGCCAGGAGAGTGTACGGTCATGTATATGTGTGTTAGGGGTATCAAGCCAGGAGAGTGTACGGTCATGTATATATGTGTTAGGGGTATCAAGCCAGGAGAGTGTACGATCATGTATATATGTGTTAGGGGTATCAAGCCAGGAAAGTGTACGGTCATGTATATATGTGTGTTAGGGGTATCAAGCAGGGAGAGTGTACGGTCATGTATATATGTGTGTTAGGGGTATCAAGCCAGGAAAGTGTACGGTCATGTATATGTGTGTTAGGGGTATCAAGCCAGGAGAGAGTACGGTCATGTATATATGTTTATTAGGGGTATCAAGCCAGGAGAGTGTACGGTCATGTATATGTGTGTTAGGGGTATCAAGCCAGGAGAGTGTACGGTCAAGTATATATGTGTGTTAGGGGTATCAAGCCAGGAGAGTGTACGGTCATGTATATGTGTGTTAGGGGTATCAAGCCAGGAGAGTGTACGGTCTTGTATATATGTGTTAGGGGTATCAAGCCAGGAGAGTGTACGGTCATGTATATATGTGTTAGGAATATCAAGCCAGGAAAGTGTACGGTCATGTATATATGTGTGTTAGGGGTATCAAGCCAGAAGAGTGTACGGTCATGTATATGTGTGTTAGGGGTATCAAGGCAGGAGAGTGTACGATCATGTATATATGTGTGTTAGGGGTATCAAGCCAGGAACGTGTACGGCCATGTATATGTGTGTTAGGGGTATCAAGCCAGGAGAGTGTACGGTCATGTATATATGTGTGTTAGGGGTATCAAGCCAGGAGAGTGTACCGTCATGTAAATGTGTGTTAGGGGTATCAAGTCAGGAGAGTGTACGGTCATGTATATATGTGTGTTAGGGGTATCAAGCCAGGAGAGTGTACGGTCATGTATATATGTGTGTTAGGGGTATCAAGCCAGTAGAGTGTACGGTCATGTATATATGTGTGTTAGGATTATCAAGCCAGGAGAGTGTACGGTCATGTATATGTGTGTGTTAGGGGTATCAAGCCAGGAGAGTGTACGGTCATGTATATCTGTGTGTTAGGGGTATCAAGCCAGGAGAGTGTACGGTCATGTATACGTGTGTTAGGGGTATCAAGCCAAGAGAGTGTACGGTCATATATATGTGTGTTAGGGGTATCAAGCCAGGAGAGTGTACGGTCATGTATATGTATGTGTTAGGGATATCAAGCCAGGAGAGTGTACGGTCATGTATATATGTGTGTTAGGGGTATCAAGCCAGGAGAGTGTACGGTCATGTATATGTGTGTTAGGGGTATCAAGCCAGGAGAGTGTACGGTCATGTATACGTGTGTTAGGGGTATCAAGCCAGGAGAGTGTACGGTCATGTATATATGTGTTAGGGGTATCAAGCCAGGAGAGTGTACGGTCATGTATATGTGTGTGTTAGGGATATCAAGCCAGGAGAGTGTACGGTTATGTATATATGTGTGTTAGGGGTATGAAGCTAGGAAAGTGTACGGTCATGTATATATGTGTTAGGGCTATCAAGCCGAGAAAGTGTACGGTCATGTATATGTGTGTTAGGGGTATCAAGTCAGGAATGTGTACGGTCATGTATATGTGTGTTAGGGGTATCAAACCAGGAGAGTGTACGGTCATGTATATGTGTGTTAGGGGTATCAAGCCAGGAAGGTGTACGGTCATGTATATGTGTATTAGCGGTATCAAGCCGAGAAAGTGTACGGTCATGTATATGTGTGTTAGGGGTATCAAGCCAGGAAAGTGTACGGTCATGTATATGTGTGTTAGGGGTATCGTTATCAACACAGGAAAGTGTACGGTCATGTAGATGTGTTAGGGGTATCAAGCCAGGAACGTGTACGGTCATGTATATGTGTGTTCGGGGTATCAAGCCAGGAAAGTGTACGGTCAGGTATATCTGTATTAGGGGTATCAAGCCAGGAGAGTGCACGGTCATGTATATGTGTGTTAGGGGTATCAAGTCAGGAAAGTGTACGGTCATGTATATGTGTGTTAGGGGTATCAAGCCAGGAAAGTGTACGGTCATGTATATGTGTATTAGGGGTATCAAGCCAGGAGAGTGCATGGTCATGTATATGTGTGTTAGGGGTATCAAGTCAGGAAAGTGTACGGTCATGTATATGTGTGTTAGGGTCATCAAGCCAGGAAAGTGTACGATCATGTATATGTGTATTAGGGGTATCAAGCCAGGAGAGTGCATGGTCAAGTATATGTGTGTTAGGGGTATCAAGCCAGGAAAGTGTACGGTCATGTATATGTGTGTTAGAGGTATCAAGCCAGGAACGTGTACGGTCATGTATATGTCTGTTCGGGGTATCAAGCCAGGAAAGTGTACGGTCATGTATATGTGTGTTAGGGGTATCAAGCCAGGAAAGTGTATGGTCATATATATATATGTGTTAGGGGTATCAAGCCAGGAAAGTGTACGGTCATGTATATATTTCATAGGGGTATCAAGCCAGGAACGTGTACGGTCATATATATGTGTGTTAGGGGTATCATGCCAGGAAAGTGTACGGTCATGTATATATGTGTTAGGGGTATCAAACCAGGAGAGTGTACGGTCATGTATATGTGTGTTAGGGGTATCAAACCAGGAAAGTGTACGGTCATGTATATATGTGTTAGGGGTATCAAACCAGGAGAGTGTACGGTCATGTATATATGTGTTAGGGGTATCAAGACAGGAGAGTGTACGGTCATGTGTATGTGTGTTAGTGGTATCAAGCCAGGAAAGTGTACGGTCATGTATATATGTGTTAGGGCTATCAAGCCGAGAAAGTGTACGGTCATGTATATGTGTGTTAGGGGTATCAAGCCAGGAATATGTACGGTCATGTATACGTGTGTTAGGGGTATCAAACCAGGAGAGTGTACGGTCATGTATATGTGTCACAGGGGTATCAAGCCAGGAAAGTGTACGGTCATGTATATGTGTGTTAGAGGTATCAAGTCAGGAGAGTGTACGGTCATGTATATGTGTTAGGGGTATCAAGCCAGGAGAGTGTACGGTCATGTATATGTGTGTTAGAGGTATCAAGCCAGGAGAGTGTACGGTCATGTATATATGTGTTAGGGGTATAAAGCCAGGAGAGTGTACGGTCATGTATATATGTGTTAGAGATATCAAGCCAGGAAAGTGTACGGTCATGTATATATGTGTGTTAGGTGTATCAAGCCAGGAGAGTGTACGGTCATGTATATATGTGTGTTAGGGGTATCAAGCCAGGAGAGTGTACGGTCATGTATATATGTGTGTTAGGTGTATCAAGCCAGGAGAGTGTACGGTCATGTATATATGTGTGTTAGGGGTATCAAGCCAGGAGAGTGTACGGTCATGTATATATGTGTGTTAGGGGTATCAAGCCAGGAGAGTGTACGGTCATGTATATGTGTGTTAGGGGTATCAAGCCAGGAGAGTGTACGGTCATGTATATATGTGTTAGGGGTATCAAGCCAGGAGAGTGTACGATCATGTATATATGTGTTAGGGGTATCAAGCCAGGAAAGTGTACGGTCATGTATATATGTGTGTTAGGGGTATCAAGCAGGGAGAGTGTACGGTCATGTATATATGTGTGTTAGGGGTATCAAGCCAGGAAAGTGTACGGTCATGTATATGTGTGTTAGGGGTATCAAGCCAGGAGAGTGTACGGTCATGTATATATGTGTATTAGGGGTATCAAGCCAGGAGATTGTACGGTCATGTATATGTGTGTTAGGGGTATCAATCCAGGAGAGTGTACGGTCAAGTATATATTATTGTTAGGGGTATCAAGCCAGGAGAGTGTACGGTCATATATATATGTGTGCTAGGGGTATCAAGCCAGGAGAGTGTACGGTCATGTATATGTGTGTTAGGGGTATCAAGCCAGGAGAGTGTACGGTCTTGTATATATGTGTTAGGGGTATCAAGCCAGGAGAGTGTACGGTCATGTATATATGTGTTAGGAATATCAAGCCAGGAAAGTGTACGGTCATGTATATATGTGTGTTAGGGGTATCAAGCCAGAAGAGTGTACGGTCATGTATATGTGTGTTAGGGGTATCAAGGCAGGAGAGTGTACGATCATGTATATATGTGTGTTAGGGGTATCAAGCCAGGAACGTGTACGGCCATGTATATGTGTGTTAGGGGTATCAAGCCAGGAGAGTGTACGGTCATGTATATATGTGTGTTAGGGGTATCAAGCCAGGAGAGTGTACCGTCATGTAAATGTGTGTTAGGGGTATCAAGTCAGGAGAGTGTACGGTCATGTATATATGTGTGTTAGGGGTATCAAGCCAGGAGAGTGTACGGTCATGTATATATGTGTGTTAGGGGTATCAAGCCAGTAGAGTGTACGGTCATGTATATATGTGTGTTAGGAGTATCAAGCCAGGAGAGTGTACGGTCATGTATATGTGTGTGTTAGGGGTATCAAGCCAGGAGAGTGTACGGTCATGTATATCTGTGTGTTAGGGGTATCAAGCCAGGAGAGTGTACGGTCATGTATACGTGTGTTAGGGGTATCAAGCCAAGAGAGTGTACGGTCATATATATGTGTGTTAGGGGTATCAAGCCAGGAGAGTGTACGGTCATGTATATGTATGTGTTAGGGATATCAAGCCAGGAGAGTGTACGGTCATGTATATATGTGTGTTAGGGGTATCAAGCCAGGAGAGTGTACGGTCATGTATATGTGTGTTAGGGGTATCAAGCCAGGAGAGTGTACGGTCATGTATACGTGTGTTAGGGGTATCAAGCCAGGAGAGTGTACGGTCATGTATATATGTGTTAGGGGTATCAAGCCAGGAGAGTGTACGGTCATGTATATGTGTGTGTTAGGGATATCAAGCCAGGAGAGTGTACGGTTATGTATATATGTGTGCTAGGGGTATCAAGCCAGGAGAGTGTACGGTCATGTATATGTGTGTTAGGGGTATCAAGCCAGGAAAGTGTACGGTCATGTATATGTGTGTTAGAGGTATCAAGCCAGGAACGCGTACGGTCATGTATATGTCTGTTCGGGGTATCAAGCCAGGAAAGTGTACGGTCATGTATATGTGTGTTAGGGGTATCAAGCCAGGAAAGTGTATGGTCATATATATATATGTGTTAGGGGTATCAAGCCAGGAAAGTGTACGGTCATGTATATATTTCATAGGGGTATCAAGCCAGGAACGTGTACGGTCATATATATGTGTGTTAGGGGTATCATGCCAGGAAAGTGTACGGTCATGTATATATGTGTTAGGGGTATCAAACCAGGAGAGTGTACGGTCATGTATATGTGTGTTAGGGGTATCAAACCAGGAAAGTGTACGGTCATGTATATATGTGTTAGGGGTATCAAACCAGGAGAGTGTACGGTCATGTATATATGTGTTAGGGGTATCAAGACAGGAGAGTGTACGGTCATGTGTATGTGTGTTAGTGGTATCAAGCCAGGAAAGTGTACGGTCATGTATATATGTGTTAGGGCTATCAAGCCGAGAAAGTGTACGGTCATGTATATGTGTGTTAGGGGTATCAAGCCAGGAATATGTACGGTCATGTATACGTGTGTTAGGGGTATCAAACCAGGAGAGTGTACGGTCATGTATATGTGTGTTAGGGGTATTAAGCCAGGAAGGTGTGCGGTCATGTATATGTGTCATAGGGGTATCAAGCCAGGAAAGTGTACGGTCATGTATATTTGTGTTAGGGGTATCAAGCCAGGAAAGTGTACGGTCATGTATATGTGTGTTAGGGGTATCAGGCCAGGAAAGTGTACGGTCATGTATATGTGTGCTAGAGGTAACGAGCCAGGAGAGTGTACGGTCATGTATATGTGTGTTAGAGGTATCAAGCCAGGAAAGTGTACGGTCATGTATATGTGTCACAGGGGTATCAAGCCAGGAAAGTGTACGGTCATGTATATGTGTGTTAGGGGTATCAAGCCAGGAATGTGTAGGGTCATGTATATGTGTGTTAGGGCTATCAAGCCGAGAAAGTGTACGGTCATGTATATGTGTGTTAGGGGTATCAAGCTAGGAAAGTGTACGGTCATGTATATATGTGTTAGGGCTATCAAGCCGAGAAAGTGTACGGTCATGTATATGTGTGTTAGGGGTATCAAGTCAGGAATGTGTACGGTCATGTATATGTGTGTTAGGGGTATCAAACCAGGAGAGTGTACGGTCATGTATATGTGTGTTAGGGGTATTAAGCCAGGAAGGTGTGCGGTCATGTATATGTGTATTAGTGGTATCAAGCCGAGAAAGTGTACGGTCATGTATATGTGTGTTAGGGGTATCGTTATCAACACAGGAAAGTGTACGGTCATGTATATGTGTTAGGGGTATCAAGCCAGGAGAGTGTACGGTCATGTATGTGTGTTAGGGGAATCAAGCCTTGAGAGTGTACGGTCATGTATATGTGTGTTAGGGGTATCAAGCCAGGAAAGTGTACGGTCATGTATATGTGTGTTAGGGGTATCAAGTCAGGAATGTGTACGGTCATGTATATGTGTGTTAGGGGTATCAAGCCAGGAAAGTGTACGGTCATGTATATGTGTGTTAGGGGTATCAAGCCAGGAAAATGTACGGTCATATATATGTGTATCAGGGGTATCAAGCCAGGAAAGTGTACGGTCATGTATATGTGTGTTAGGGGTATCAAACCAGGAAAGTGTACGGTCATGTATATGTGTGTTAGGGGTATCAAGCCAGGAATGTGTAGGGTTATGTATATGTGTGTTAGGGGTATCAAGCTAGGAAAGTGTACGGTCATGTATATATTTGTTAGGGCTATCAAGCCGAGAAAGTGTACGGTCATGTATATGTGTGTTAGGGGTATCAAGTCAGGAATGTGCACGGTCATGTATATGTGTGTTAGGGGTATCAAACCAGGAGAGTGTACGGTCATGTATATGTGTTAGGGGTATCAAGCCAGGAAGGTGTACGGTCATGTATATGTGTATTAGCGGTATCAAGACGAGAAAGTGTACGGTCATGTATATGTGTATTAGGGGTATCAAGCCAGGAAAGTGTACGGTCATGTATATGTGTGTTAGGGGTATCGTTATCAACACAGGAAAGTGTACGGTCATGTATGTGTGTTCGGGGTATCAAGCCAGGAAAGTGTACGGTCAGGTATATCTGTATTAGGGGTATCAAGCCAGGAGAGTGCATGGTCATGTATATGTGTGTTAGGGGTATCAAGTCAGGAAAGTGTACGGTCATGTATATGTGTGTTAGGGGTATCAAGCCAGGAAAGTGTACGGTCATGTATATGTGTATTAGGGGTATCAAGCCAGGAGAGTGCATGGTCATGTATATGTGTGTTAGGGGTATCAAGCCAGGAAAGTGTACGGTCATGTATATGTGTGTTAGGGGTATCAAGCCAGGAACGTATACGATCATGTATATGTGTGTTAGGGGTATCAAGCCAGGAAAGTGTACGGTCATGTATATGTGTGTTAGGGGTATCAAGCTAGGAAAGTGTACGGTCATGTATATGTGTGTTAGGGTATCAAGTCAGGAATGTGTACGGTCATGTATATGTGTGTTAGGGGTATCAAACCAGGAGAGTGCATGGTCATGTATATGTGTGTTAGGGGTATCAAGCCAGGAACGTATACGATCATGTATATGTGTGTTAGGGGTATCAAGCCAGGAAAGTGTACGGTCATGTATATGTGTGTTAGGGGTATCAAGCCAGGAAAATGTACGGTCATATATATGTGTATCAGGGGTATCAAGCCAGGAAAGTGTACGATCATGTATATGTGTGTTAGGGGTATCAAACCAGGAAAGTGTACGGTCATGTATATGTGTGTTAGGGGTATCAAGCCAGGAATGTGTAGGGTTATGTATATGTGTGTTAGGGGTATCAAGCTAGGAAAGTGTACGGTCATGTATATATGTGTTAGGGCTATCAAGCCGAGAAAGTGTACGGTCATGTATATGTGTGTTAGGGGTATCAAGTCAGGAATGTGTACGGTCATGTATATGTGTGTTAGGGGTATCAAACCAGGAGAGTGTACGGTCATGTATATGTGTGTTAGGGGTATCAAGCCAGGAAGGTGTACGGTCATGTATATGTGTATTAGCGGTATCAAGCCGAGAAAGTGTACGGTCATGTATATGTGTGTTAGGGGTATCAAGCCAGGAAAGTGTACGGTCATGTATATGTGTGTTAGGGGTATCGTTATCAACACAGGAAAGTGTACGGTCATGTAGATGTGTTAGGGGTATCAAGCCAGGAACGTGTACGGTCATGTATATGTGTGTTCGGGGTATCAAGCCAGGAAAGTGTACGGTCAGGTATATCTGTATTAGGGGTATCAAGCCAGGAGAGTGCACGGTCATGTATATGTGTGTTAGGGGTATCAAGTCAGGAAAGTGTACGGTCATGTATATGTGTGTTAGGGGTATCAAGCCAGGAAAGTGTACGGTCATGTATATGTGTATTAGGGGTATCAAGCCAGGAGAGTGCATGGTCATGTATATGTGTGTTAGGGGTATCAAGTCAGGAAAGTGTACGGTCATGTATATGTGTGTTAGGGTCATCAAGCCAGGAAAGTGTACGATCATGTATATGTGTATTAGGGGTATCAAGCCAGGAGAGTGCATGGTCAAGTATATGTGTGTTAGGGGTATCAAGACAGGAAAGTGTACGGTCATGTATATGTGTGTTAGAGGTATCAAGCCAGGAACGTGTACGGTCATGTATATGTCTGTTCGGGGTATCAAGCCAGGAAAGTGTACGGTCATGTATATGTGTGTTAGGGGTATCAAGCCAGGAAAGTGTATGGTCATATATATATATGTGTTAGGGGTATCAAGCCAGGAAAGTGTACGGTCATGTATATATTTCATAGGGGTATCAAGCCAGGAACGTGTACGGTCATATATATGTGTGTTAGGGGTATCATGCCAGGAAAGTGTACGGTCATGTATATATGTGTTAGGGGTATCAAACCAGGAGAGTGTACGGTCATGTATATGTGTGTTAGGGGTATCAAACCAGGAAAGTGTACGGTCATGTATATATGTGTTAGGGGTATCAAACCAGGAGAGTGTACGGTCATGTATATATGTGTTAGGGGTATCAAGACAGGAGAGTGTACGGTCATGTGTATGTGTGTTAGTGGTATCAAGCCAGGAAAGTGTACGGTCATGTATATATGTGTTAGGGCTATCAAGCCGAGAAAGTGTACGGTCATGTATATGTGTGTTAGGGGTATCAAGCCAGGAATATGTACGGTCATGTATACGTGTGTTAGGGGTATCAAACCAGGAGAGTGTACGGTCATGTATATGTGTCACAGGGGTATCAAGCCAGGAAAGTGTACGGTCATGTATATGTGTGTTAGAGGTATCAAGTCAGGAGAGTGTACGGTCATGTATATGTGTTAGGGGTATCAAGCCAGGAGAGTGTACGGTCATGTATATGTGTGTTAGAGGTATCAAGCCAGGAGAGTGTACGGTCATGTATATATGTGTTAGGGGTATAAAGCCAGGAGAGTGTACGGTCATGTATATATGTGTTAGAGGTATCAAGCCAGGAAAGTGTACGGTCATGTATATATGTGTGTTAGGTGTATCAAGCCAGGAGAGTGTACGGTCATGTATATATGTGTGTTAGGGGTATCAAGCCAGGAGAGTGTACGGTCATGTATATATGTGTGTTAGGGGTATCAAGCCAGGAGAGTGTACGGTCATGTATATGTGTGTTAGGGGTATCAAGCCAGGAGAGTGTACGGTCATGTATATATGTGTTAGGGGTATCAAGCCAGGAGAGTGTACGATCATGTATATATGTGTTAGGGGTATCAAGCCAGGAAAGTGTACGGTCATGTATATATGTGTGTTAGGGGTATCAAGCAGGGAGAGTGTACGGTCATGTATATATGTGTGTTAGGGGTATCAAGCCAGGAAAGTGTACGGTCATGTATATGTGTGTTAGGGGTATCAAGCCAGGAGAGTGTACGGTCATGTATATATGTGTATTAGGGGTATCAAGCCAGGAGAGTGTACGGTCATGTATATGTGTGTTAGGGGTATCAAGCCAGGAGAGTGTACGGTCAAGTATATATGTGTGTTAGGGGTATCAAGCCAGGAGAGTGTACGGTCATATATATATGTGTGCTAGGGGTATCAAGCCAGGAGAGTGTACGGTCATGTATATGTGTGTTAGGGGTATCAAGCCAGGAGAGTGTACGGTCTTGTATATATGTGTTAGGGGTATCAAGCCAGGAGAGTGTACGGTCATGTATATATGTGTTAGGAATATCAAGCCAGGAAAGTGTACGGTCATGTATATATGTGTGTTAGGGGTATCAAGCCAGAAGAGTGTACGGTCATGTATATGTGTGTTAGGGGTATCAAGGCAGGAGAGTGTACGATCATGTATATATGTGTGTTAGGGGTATCAAGCCAGGAACGTGTACGGCCATGTATATGTGTGTTAGGGGTATCAAGCCAGGAGAGTGTACGGTCATGTATATATGTGTGTTAGGGGTATCAAGCCAGGAGAGTGTACCGTCATGTAAATGTGTGTTAGGGGTATCAAGTCAGGAGAGTGTACGGTCATGTATATATGTGTGTTAGGGGTATCAAGCCAGGAGAGTGTACGGTCATGTATATATGTGTGTTAGGGGTATCAAGCCAGTAGAGTGTACGGTCATGTATATATGTGTGTTAGGAGTATCAAGCCAGGAGAGTGTACGGTCATGTATATGTGTGTGTTAGGGGTATCAAGCCAGGAGAGTGTACGGTCATGTATATCTGTGTGTTAGGGGTATCAAGCCAGGAGAGTGTACGGTCATGTATACGTGTGTTAGGGGTATCAAGCCAAGAGAGTGTACGGTCATATATATGTGTGTTAGGGGTATCAAGCCAGGAGAGTGTACGGTCATGTATATGTATGTGTTAGGGATATCAAGCCAGGAGAGTGTACGGTCATGTATATATGTGTGTTAGGGGTATCAAGCCAGGAGAGTGTACGGTCATGTATATGTGTGTTAGGGGTATCAAGCCAGGAGAGTGTACGGTCATGTATACGTGTGTTAGGGGTATCAAGCCAGGAGAGTGTACGGTCATGTATATATGTGTTAGGGGTATCAAGCCAGGAGAGTGTACGGTCATGTATATGTGTGTGTTAGGGATATCAAGCCAGGAGAGTGTACGGTTATGTATATATGTGTGCTAGGGGTATCAAGCCAGGAGAGTGTACGGTCATGTATATGTGTGTTAGGGGTATCAAGCCAGGAGAGTGTATGGTCATGTATATATGTGTGTTAGGGGTATCAAGCCAGGAGAGTGTACGGTCATGCATATATGTGTGTTAGGGGTATCAAGCCAGGAAAGTGTACGGTCATGTATAAGACAGGAGAGTGTACGGTCATGTATATATGTGTGTTAGGGGTATCAAGCCAGGAGAGTGTAAGGTCATGTATATATGTGTGTTAGGGGTATCAAACCAGGAGAGTGTACGGTCATGTATACGTGTGTTAGGGGTATCAAACCAGGAGAGTGTACGGTCATGTATATATGTGTGTTAGGGGTATCAAGCCAGGAAAGTATACGGTCATGTATATATGTGTGTTAAGGGTATCAAGCCAGGAGAGTGTACGGTCATGTATATATGTGTGTTAGGGGTATCAAACCAGGAGAGTGTACGGTCATGTATATATGTGTGTTAGGGGTATCAAGCCAGGAACGTATACGATCATGTATATGTGTGTTAGGGGTATCAAGCCAGGAAAGTGTACGGTCATGTATATGTGTGTTAGGGGTATCAAGCCAGGAAAATGTACGGTCATATATATGTGTATCAGGGGTATCAAGCCAGGAAAGTGTACGATCATGTATATGTGTGTTAGGGGTATCAAACCAGGAAAGTGTACGGTCATGTATATGTGTGTTAGGGGTATCAAGCCAGGAATGTGTAGGGTTATGTATATGTGTGTTAGGGGTATCAAGCTAGGAAAGTGTACGGTCATGTATATATGTGTTAGGGCTATCAAGCCGAGAACGTGTACGGTCATGTATATGTGTGTTAGGGGTATCAAGTCAGGAATGTGTACGGTCATGTATATGTGTGTTAGGGGTATCAAACCAGGAGAGTGTACGGTCATGTATATGTGTGTTAGGGGTATCAAGCCAGGAAGGTGTACGGTCATGTATATGTGTATTAGCGGTATCAAGCCGAGAAAGTGTACGGTCATGTATATGTGTGTTAGGGGTATCAAGCCAGGAAAGTGTACGGTCATGTATATGTGTGTTAGGGGTATCGTTATCAACACAGGAAAGTGTACGGTCATGTAGATGTGTTAGGGGTATCAAGCCAGGAACGTGTACGGTCATGTATATGTGTGTTCGGGGTATCAAGCCAGGAAAGTGTACGGTCAGGTATATCTGTATTAGGGGTATCAAGCCAGGAGAGTGCACGGTCATGTATATGTGTGTTAGGGGTATCAAGTCAGGAAAGTGTACGGTCATGTATATGTGTGTTAGGGGTATCAAGCCAGGAAAGTGTACGGTCATGTATATGTGTATTAGGGGTATCAAGCCAGGAGAGTGCATGGTCATGTATATGTGTGTTAGGGGTATCAAGTCAGGAAAGTGTACGGTCATGTATATGTGTGTTAGGGTCATCAAGCCAGGAAAGTGTACGATCATGTATATGTGTATTAGGGGTATCAAGCCAGGAGAGTGCATGGTCAAGTATATGTGTGTTAGGGGTATCAAGCCAGGAAAGTGTACGGTCATGTATATGTGTGTTAGAGGTATCAAGCCAGGAACGTGTACGGTCATGTATATGTCTGTTCGGGGTATCAAGCCAGGAAAGTGTACGGTCATGTATATGTGTGTTAGGGGTATCAAGCCAGGAAAGTGTATGGTCATATATATATATGTGTTAGGGGTATCAAGCCAGGAAAGTGTACGGTCATGTATATATTTCATAGGGGTATCAAGCCAGGAACGTGTACGGTCATATATATGTGTGTTAGGGGTATCATGCCAGGAAAGTGTACGGTCATGTATATATGTGTTAGGGGTATCAAACCAGGAGAGTGTACGGTCATGTATATGTGTGTTAGGGGTATCAAACCAGGAAAGTGTACGGTCATGTATATATGTGTTAGGGGTATCAAACCAGGAGAGTGTACGGTCATGTATATATGTGTTAGGGGTATCAAGACAGGAGAGTGTACGGTCATGTGTATGTGTGTTAGTGGTATCAAGCCAGGAAAGTGTACGGTCATGTATATATGTGTTAGGGCTATCAAGCCGAGAAAGTGTACGGTCATGTATATGTGTGTTAGGGGTATCAAGCCAGGAATATGTACGGTCATGTATACGTGTGTTAGGGGTATCAAACCAGGAGAGTGTACGGTCATGTATATGTGTCACAGGGGTATCAAGCCAGGAAAGTGTACGGTCATGTATATGTGTGTTAGAGGTATCAAGTCAGGAGAGTGTACGGTCATGTATATGTGTTAGGGGTATCAAGCCAGGAGAGTGTACGGTCATGTATATGTGTGTTAGAGGTATCAAGCCAGGAGAGTGTACGGTCATGTATATATGTGTTAGGGGTATAAAGCCAGGAGAGTGTACGGTCATGTATATATGTGTTAGAGGTATCAAGCCAGGAAAGTGTACGGTCATGTATATATGTGTGTTAGGTGTATCAAGCCAGGAGAGTGTACGGTCATGTATATATGTGTGTTAGGGGTATCAAGCCAGGAGAGTGTACGGTCATGTATATATGTGTGTTAGGGGTATCAAGCCAGGAGAGTGTACGGTCATGTATATGTGTGTTAGGGGTATCAAGCCAGGAGAGTGTACGGTCATGTATATATGTGTTAGGGGTATCAAGCCAGGAGAGTGTACGATCATGTATATATGTGTTAGGGGTATCAAGCCAGGAAAGTGTACGGTCATGTATATATGTGTGTTAGGGGTATCAAGCAGGGAGAGTGTACGGTCATGTATATATGTGTGTTAGGGGTATCAAGCCAGGAAAGTGTACGGTCATGTATATGTGTGTTAGGGGTATCAAGCCAGGAGAGTGTACGGTCATGTATATATGTGTATTAGGGGTATCAAGCCAGGAGAGTGTACGGTCATGTATATGTGTGTTAGGGGTATCAAGCCAGGAGAGTGTACGGTCAAGTATATATGTGTGTTAGGGGTATCAAGCCAGGAGAGTGTACGGTCATATATATATGTGTGCTAGGGGTATCAAGCCAGGAGAGTGTACGGTCATGTATATGTGTGTTAGGGGTATCAAGCCAGGAGAGTGTACGGTCTTGTATATATGTGTTAGGGGTATCAAGCCAGGAGAGTGTACGGTCATGTATATATGTGTTAGGAATATCAAGCCAGGAAAGTGTACGGTCATGTATATATGTGTGTTAGGGGTATCAAGCCAGAAGAGTGTACGGTCATGTATATGTGTGTTAGGGGTATCAAGGCAGGAGAGTGTACGATCATGTATATATGTGTGTTAGGGGTATCAAGCCAGGAACGTGTACGGCCATGTATATGTGTGTTAGGGGTATCAAGCCAGGAGAGTGTACGGTCATGTATATATGTGTGTTAGGGGTATCAAGCCAGGAGAGTGTACCGTCATGTAAATGTGTGTTAGGGGTATCAAGTCAGGAGAGTGTACGGTCATGTATATATGTGTGTTAGGGGTATCAAGCCAGGAGAGTGTACGGTCATGTATATATGTGTGTTAGGGGTATCAAGCCAGTAGAGTGTACGGTCATGTATATATGTGTGTTAGGAGTATCAAGCCAGGAGAGTGTACGGTCATGTATATGTGTGTGTTAGGGGTATCAAGCCAGGAGAGTGTACGGTCATGTATATCTGTGTGTTAGGGGTATCAAGCCAGGAGAGTGTACGGTCATGTATACGTGTGTTAGGGGTATCAAGCCAAGAGAGTGTACGGTCATATATATGTGTGTTAGGGGTATCAAGCCAGGAGAGTGTACGGTCATGTATATGTATGTGTTAGGGATATCAAGCCAGGAGAGTGTACGGTCATGTATATATGTGTGTTAGGGGTATCAAGCCAGGAGAGTGTACGGTCATGTATATGTGTGTTAGGGGTATCAAGCCAGGAGAGTGTACGGTCATGTATACGTGTGTTAGGGGTATCAAGCCAGGAGAGTGTACGGTCATGTATATATGTGTTAGGGGTATCAAGCCAGGAGAGTGTACGGTCATGTATATGTGTGTGTTAGGGATATCAAGCCAGGAGAGTGTACGGTTATGTATATATGTGTGCTAGGGGTATCAAGCCAGGAGAGTGTACGGTCATGTATATGTGTGTTAGGGGTATCAAGCCAGGAGAGTGTATGGTCATGTATATATGTGTGTTAGGGGTATCAAGCCAGGAGAGTGTACGGTCATGCATATATGTGTGTTAGGGGTATCAAGCCAGGAAAGTGTACGGTCATGTATAAGACAGGAGAGTGTACGGTCATGTATATATGTGTGTTAGGGGTATCAAGCCAGGAGAGTGTAAGGTCATGTATATATGTGTGTTAGGGGTATCAAACCAGGAGAGTGTACGGTCATGTATACGTGTGTTAGGGGTATCAAACCAGGAGAGTGTACGGTCATGTATATATGTGTGTTAGGGGTATCAAGCCAGGAAAGTATACGGTCATGTATATATGTGTGTTAAGGGTATCAAGCCAGGAGAGTGTACGGTCATGTATATATGTGTGTTAGGGGTATCAAACCAGGAGAGTGTACGGTCATGTATATATGTGTGTTAGGGGTATCAAGCCAGGAGAGTGTACGGTCATGTATATATGTGTGTTAGGGGTATCAAACCAGGAGCGTGTACGGTCATGTATATGTGTGTTAGGGATATTCGACTCTTTCTACTGTGTTATATCTGTTCCGACAGTATGGTGTTTTTTGTTTAGTTTTTTCATTTTATTATGCATTCTTTATCATATATTAGATGTTTGAATAGTAACTACCTACCTACCTACAGTTGTGCAGGGCCGTCGTGGTCGTGATCATATAGTTGGATTTACAACTACCTGTGCAATCAGTGCCTATATCACCACTGATGGTGTGAGTCCGAATCTTAATCAGGGCGAGGTGTACATCATTATGTGATAAAGTTTGTAAGTTTCCTCCACCAAAAAAACTGACCGCCACGATATGACTGAAATATCGTTGAAAGTGGCGTTAAACACCGTCAAGCAAACAATCTACAATGTACATACATTAGGGGTATCAAGCCAGGAAAGTATACTGGCTTGATACAAATGTAAACTATTGTTTTACAAGGATATCCTCATCTCTAACTATCATATACACATCAAGGATAATTGATAAATATTTCGCTACAGGAATTCTAACTAATTTTAAAAAATCTCTGAGAGCTTTAGATAAAACGACAGCCATAGTTATTGAGGAACTGAGATTATGAGGTTATCTGGGGTGAACATTTGATTCATGTCATGATAAAATAATTAAAGAACTGTTTAACATTACTAGTAAATAGTAAATCGATTAGGATATTTTTGTATAAAAACAGTTTTTATTTGTTGCTGTGAATGTAGAGTTCTGCGGAACAATATCACAGTACGAAATAACTGTATTACTGTAATAAAACACGAAAACAACATTGACTTGCGATAGGTTGGTGGTTTTCTCCGGGTACTCCAGTTTCCTCCACCAATAAAACTGACCGCCACGATATAACTGAAATATTGTTGAAAGTGACGTTAAACACCATAACATTAACCCTATCTCTACTGTATGATATATTCCCATTTTACAATAGATGATTAAGTTGTCGGCAAGAAATAAAGCCAAATTCTTGGTAAGTGTCCATAACTTTATAAATCATGCTTAATGCCAATCGGCAAACCTCGGATGAATCCGCGGAACGGAATCTACCGAGTTATGACGAGTGACTTGTCGTTTCATATAATGGGCTATGACGTGTAATATTTATGCTTCTCCTCGTCTCTATTTATTTCATGTTTAATTATTGTGGCAATATTCCTTCTCTTAAAAACAATCGTAGTTTGTTACAAACCTTGAAAGTGTCATTTGTCCTTTTAAGATCAATTTTTTGCAACCCGACAATGTTAAAACTCACAATTAGTCAGAATCCAACATGAAATGCAAATCGAAAATTTAGACGAATTGAATTATATTGTTATATTGTGCATGGTATTTTTATCGATATCAGAGAAAACACATACGGAATTGCCCAGAATTTATGATTTAGTTAAAATTGTAGATAAGAACATACTATTTGACTTTCTGCCAATAGATCATGGTCGTTAATTAGCCTTAGTTATGTAGGGGCAGTTATTTAGGCTGAGCATTTCATGGTGCAAAATCCTTGATTTTGAGAAAGACTTATTTTGCATCTAGATTGAATAGGAGTTGGTGGGAGCGGTCGGAAGCAATGTGATGTCTGATATGATGACTTAGGTATGTAAGTTACCTAGGATACACAAAATGTGCACTACACCATAGCATTCAGCAACCAACGTGCTTGTTGAAAATTTCAACAGTACTTTGAAGAAAACAGTCAAAAGTTAAGCACAAAAGCAACCATCGAACTGGGACAAATATATCCCATACTTACTTTTTATTTATAAAGAGGTGTCAAAATGAAACTACAGGTTTCTCGCCATGTGAGTTGCTTTTCTGGAGTTTTGAGTTAGTTGTTTGAAACTAGAGACAAATTGAGATCAATGTTCGATATGGGTTGAGCAAATGAACAGGTATCTAAGACGCAACAGACAACTTATTATAACAGGAAGTCTAGATCAGAAACTTTTGGGGTTGGTCAGAAGGCACTTGTATTATTGCCAACTAACAGTTCAAACCTACTTGCAAGCTGGAAGGGTCCATATGTAATTACAGATAGAGATACGCCAAAAAATCATATTTTTTCCATTTTTAGGGGGGGCGCGCGAGGGGTAAAATCTAAGAATATAAAGGCCCAGCCCATGTGTAAATTTGCACAACTCTATGCCTGCCATGAATTATTTCGATTCTAATAGGACAAATACGGTGATTTTTAACCATTCGTGAACTGTACATACACACGGCATTTGGTGGCTGTTCCATTTACCTCCTTCGGAAATTTTGAATAGATTTTGAATTATTTGTATTTGAATGAGATATTTTAAAGATATGGATGTTAACACGAAAAACATATTTATTGTGTATTTTCCAACATAGATTCGATTGAACAATTCCTGCGTAAAAATATTTTTTAAAAGAAGTCGGAGTTCATTCGTTCATCATTTCGTGCGCTAACAAGATGGCGGAGCGGAGTTGTCAAACATAATATCGAACACTTGAACAGTTGTTAATAATCGACAATTATTGTTAGATATGAAATAGAAATAATAAATGCCAATGGAAAAAAAAAGCTTGTATTGTTGACATAAAAAAAATTCCGGAATAAATACTTAAGACAACCATCTATCGACTTTGACTTTTGTAATATATCGTCATCCTGTGACGTTGTTTACAAGGGACGCTGATTGACACAAACTGGATACTGATTTATTTTACGATATTTTGAGCATTTTGCTTGTTTGAGTAGCAAAATTCAAAATGCCAACAAATTGGAAAATATCAGTAACTTAATTACATCACCGTCCAGTTATCAATGTATACGTAGGAAAACATGAAGGTTAGTGCATTTTCCGGTTATTCATGGCCGACACATATCAATGGAATGTAGCATTGTGTGCGTACTGGGATCCCCAAATGTAAATTTTCAAAACAAATGATAAAAAAAATACTTAGATACAGAATATTTTATTTATAACTGAGGGGAAATTTTTATTTTAAGGACTTTAAAAATACGTTATATGCCGATGTTTTGTTTGTTTACACTCGGTCGTCACGGTAATTTGTCTTTGTCTTTGTACAGGTAAAATTCCTCCGGAATTCGGAGCACTCCAAATAAGGATAAAATTATAAAACCTAACTTAACGGGCACATACTTAAAAAGATACGTATTTACAGTTATGATAAAATATACGTAGTAGTTAAAAGTTCATCATTTCCATGTTGTATAAATTTGGTTAGTGGCATAAAAACGTACCATCGTGTTATCGGTTTTCGTGCTATTATCGATTTTCAGATATAGCGATTAACAGTGTTAACCCTTCATTCATATGACGATTGGAATTTTCAAAGAATGGCTAGTTTAATATTTCTTTGTGCATAAGATTGTTTTTAAAGCCATTCTTGTATTTTAATATAGCCCGGGGTTCTATGGTACCGCGGTACTTAATGTTTAACGTCTGTGTAACGTAACTAGTTTTCGGAATTAATCCAAAAATGTTATATTTTATTCCCCGGTGTAGAAACCAATATTCCCCCACAATTCATTTTATTCTTTGAATTTGTTTAAATATACGTCGCCACTTTTCCCTATGACAACGCCGATGTACCTCCCAGAAATGGTTTCCTATGATATCGCGGTAATTGCAAAATTAATGTTATGGGACACAATGTTTGACAAATCAAGACATCGTTTATAAATACTACAGTAAATCAAGGTGAATATCTGGCAAACTTATACCATAAAGAAAATCTTGATAATTTATCACATTTAATAAAGTAAAGTTTCTTTGAAATAACAAATGTAACGAAGTTGAGTCAATTTGATGTAACGTTATGTTGGTTAATATGTTTGCATAGCTTAATTTTTCCATCAACTTTGTCGGTCTAGAAAGTAACTAAAAATAGCACAAAAAATCCCAAATCGGGTTGAAATGAAACGTAAACAAACGGACGACATTTCTAAAAAATAGCAGACGAATTATGACAACCATGGTTTAATTATTGGACATTTTACAAATCATGGTATCAGGGTAAAATAAAAATGTCCGCTATTTCTAAGGAAAAGATAAAAATACGTGTACTTACAAAAATTCAAGACATTTGGACAGAATGACCTGACGATCCGATAAATGTGACTGTTGTGTTTATGAATGTATAAATAGAAAAACCGGCAGGTGGCGCTGCAGTGCATAGGAACAAACAAAATAAATACCGCGGTATCATAGAACCCGTGGTACCATAGGAAGGGAGTATACTCTCGATTACCTGGCAACTTTTGTTGTCGGTAAAATGGCGTCATCTGTTTCCGTGGCAAATAAAAACAAGGCCGATATACGGGATGGAAACGAATATAAAATCCGGAAATCGCTGGTTTTAAAATTTCATGGTTCTGGCCATCTACTAAATCATACTACATCTAAATAAAATAACAGAATGTTTGAAAATGACCACTTTCAAAATTGTGTTTACTTTTGATGGGTTTTTTTTAGTGCTGAAACCACAATGCACTGCAAAGTGACATGCATTTTATATAAGAAACAGGCACATTTCAGTCGGCTCTTTTGTTTACAAATACGATCAGTGACCCCATGATAGTTACATGACAGGAAGAGCAGGTGTCTGAGAGGCAGACGACATAGTTAAGTTTTATATAGCCCTTCTGGATTTTTTTCCAGCTACTTTATAAATGAAGTACATTTTTGGCATTACAAAAAGTATGGTTCAGTAGGTAGGTTCACTGTTTTTGGTACTTACGTCTTTAAAAGTAAACTTTATCATTTTTTACAGATGTCAGCTTTCGTATTGTTTATGTTCCATAAATAGAAACCGGAAGACACGTCAAAAATAATGCGTGCGCTGTGGAAATCAAAATAAAATGGATACCACGAAAACAAATGACGCACGAAAACACATACCGTGACGATATTTACATCCATTACTAAAAAGTATAAAACGTGTATTGTAAAATAGTCGTTTCAGTAGTATTATAATTGATAGCGTTGTTAAAAGTCCATTCTGTTGTTTAATTATTCATATTGGTAAAAACGTATATACACACAGCACTAAAAGATAAAAGCGCAATCGTAATTTATACAATTTCACAGCGGGAGTCACATCGGAACAGCCAGATGTGTTGTGTACTGCACTTGCGCTGAATATAGAGTTGTTGAGTATTATCGTGTGTGCTGTATTAGAGACGTCATATTAGAATTACAGCTATATCGATATCGTCATATTTCAGCAAATATATCCAGATGATATTTGAAACTTTGATGGGCGAATGAGCTACGCCATATTGATACCAACAGTGATATTATGATATATTTACCGCATTTTTCATCTGCAATTTGAGATTTTTTTTTAATCATCAATAGAATCTAAATACACTATTTGAAGTGACGTCATACATGTGATAAATTGTCGATTTAATCAAAATAGGAGTATGAATATACGAAAAGTCTACATTTTTTCAGTTCATAATAAATTGTCCAAATATAATATTTCAGCAACATCTCGTTCAAACCAATTCTGTTCAAGCTTGTGTTTAAAGTTAACAAGTGCGAATTTTTGTTTTTCTTTCGATAAGCTTGTTTTTTTTATTATCACCCATAAATCAATTTGAAAGTCCAATAAGATGAGATAAACATCACCTTTTTATGAGTTAGAATGGTGATCCTTTAAATAAATCGTGATCAGGGAGATTAAATTGATGAGAAACAATGAGAGATCACGACTTAACTCATTATTATTTTTATTAAAAGGCGTAATATATAACAATAAAATAAACAATCGACTTAACACTCCTCTGTTGTAATTAAATGAAATAAACTGACACCATTTTCCATTTTCCAAATTTGGCAAAGCTTCCTGAATAAATCTCAGTTAAATACATTTTGTTTGCAAATATAGTAAAATCTAGAAATCTCCTTCAGATAAGGAGACTGTTGAGTTTGCCACTTTGACGTGTAGCAGATGTCACAAATGAGAAGGATAGGTTTAGCACACGCCTAACCAATCTTATATTTACCATAATTTGAAAGATGTATCCATAAAAAAATAAGAATAGACCTGAAAAAACTTTCAGGACTATTGATAAAAGAATATTATGAAAAACATAAACAAGATCCAGAATTTAATGACCGTTTAAATAATTAGATTTTAGCAAAAAGTTGTTTTAGAATTATTATTGTTTTCATATATTTATACAGTGCTGTATATCTCATGCATCTATATTTAGAGTAAAGAAGAAATGTAGTTTGTATATTAATGCTAAGAAATCACCGCCATGTTTTATTTATTAAAAATTGACTAAATTTGTCTGTTATTTATACGACTCAACTAGACATTTGTAGACTTATCCAATTGATTTAGGAAAATATATATATTGTCCCTTTTGGACAATCCTTATAATATTTTATGGTGTTACACGGTGGGTAACATATGTCGAGAAAAAATTGTCTACAATTCCAGGATACCTTAATTACCCTTAGCTTTGATGGAACCTGTGTTGTTTATCCTTATATTACTGTGTTTGGTCTTGTTTATTATTGTTTGTTTGCTTGTTTTTGTTTTTGTTTTTTTTGCTTTGTTTTGTTTTTTTTGTTTTTTGCCACACGTTTGTCTTTTTAGCTTCTGCCTTTTACACTTATTGAAGAGGATACGTAGGTAAAACAAATGAGTTTTTTCTTCACATACCTATGGGTACAAACTGTGTTCCTCTTCTCGACGATTGTTCCTTTATTCGTATGAGGCATACTTCATACAGGGGTTTCTCAAGAAAAACGAAAAGAAGCTAGCCCTATCCTTTAAGTTCACGTTCAGCTATATAGATGATGTCCTTTCACTAAATAATTCTAGGTTTGGTGATTTCGTTGATCGCATCTATCCCATTAAGCTTGAAATAAAGGATACCACAGATACAGATAGGTCAGTCGGCTTCATACCTTGACCTACACCTCGAATTGACAGTGAGGAGTGGTTAAGAACGAAACTGTACGCCAAAAGAGATGATTTCAATTTTCCAATTGTGAACTTTTCATTTATATGTAGCAACATTCCAGCAGCACCTGCATATGGAGTATATATCTCTCAGTCGATACGATATTCCAGAGCTTGTGGTTCCTATCAAGATTTTCTTGATAGAGAGTTGCTACTAACAAGGAAGCTACTGAACCAAGGGTTCCTCTTGGTAAAGTTGAAGTCATCACTTAGAAAGTTTTACGGTCGTCACCATGACTTAGTTGACCGTTATGGAATACCTGTGTTACAAATGACCACGGATATGTTCCATTTGTCGTAAACACTTTCTGATCCTTTCCTCATTCACGACTTATCACCAGGTTTGTAGCTAGATTAACACGACGGGTACCACTAGTGGAGCAGGAATTGCTTACCCTTCCGGGGCACCTGAGTTCACCCCCGGTTTTTAGAGGGGATCGTGTTACTCGATCTTTAGTTTTAGGTGTATGTTTTGTAGATAGTTGTTTGTCCTTTTGTACTTTGTTTTTGGCCATTGTGTTGTCTGTTCTTCTTCGATATACGGATTCTGATTTCCCCTTTGGTATCTTAAAACTCTTCTTAAAAAGGAATAATATAAACTTATTGTTCTACCCTTCCGGATCACCTGAGTTTATCCACACTTATTAGTGGAGTTCATGCAGCTCAATCTTTCGTGTTTTGTAGATCGTTCTTTGTCATTTTTCTTTTGACCATTGTGTTGTCTGAACTTTGATTTCTGACCTCTTATTACCCTTTTTGTATACACAATCCTTTCTTAAAGGAAAACTCCAGTCAGTTGAACAATTGTTATAATTCAATACATTGTAACTTTTTATTCGTATATAACTAATTATTAAACAAAAAACACCTTTATTAACATTAATATACCCAATTAGAAATATGAATATTTGAATTTCCTGTCGTAGTGTAAGCAGCAATGACACCTCTTCGTGTGACGTCACGGATTATGTTAGTTGAATAAATAATGCATCCAACTCTTCCCAACATCGAGCCCTTTTGGTTATGTTTTAATATCAGATCAACTGCAATACAATGTTAACAATTTGTATATCGTCCTAATTTTTTTCTTAATATTCCCATCCCATGTTACATTTTCATAAAACAAATGAGTTTATTGGTATTTTTGTTTGAGGGGGGGGGGGGGGGGGGAGGGGTATCTACGTATTATTCCATATATGTTTTACATGATTGGCTGTAAGTTAAATAACTGTCACTTTTAACTCGTTTTATGCGTACACATTTTTTTCCCCCTTTTTTGTCGCCAATGCTGTCGTACTTTCCCGTGTTTTTCGTGGTCACTGGTCGATGTGTTGACAAGGGTAGTCCTGATCGGTAATTACAAAAAAAAAATTCTTCTCCCACTTTCCCTTTTCGTTAGTGCCAAAGGCGTAGCATCCATTGAGGCAACCGAGGCAAAAAAAAGATATTAAAAAATAATGGATAAACACGCCACCTTAAGATATATAACTAATTCGTAACCACCAACCGTCTATTGTAACAATGACACCAGCAGAAATTGTGAGTCTTTGACTGGTACAGTGCCGACCTACCCCAAAATTGCAACTTTTCAGCAGGAAATCCATCGCTGGAGTAGGTTCTGTCAAGATCTTAAAGACGAGCCATGCATCCTCCCTATCCGATGTTTTCATTTTGGCCGACCCGGATTATTATCCAAATATTCGCGAAATCTTCCACATTCTACTAACCATGCCAATAGAATCCGTACCATGTGAACGAGCCCTTTTCTGCTTTGAGGCGTCTAAAGCAACGGAACAGAATAACAATGGTCTAGGACAGACTAAACGGACTACCATTACTGTACATTTACCGAGAAGTGTTGGCAGGGTCAAAATACTAGACAAATTCGATACGGATAATAAAAGAATTGGCGCTTTGCGCTTGTAAATTACTTTGACGACATTTATAGTATTCTGTACAGACATAAACATTTCAAACATGGTTTTAAAGTTTTATTAGTGTATTTGTTAGATCTTTGCTCGTTAGTGTGACATTTAAAGAGTAATATTTTTGAGTATGTGAAGACAAAGCAAGTAAAGGTTTTGTTTGAAAGTTTGTTTTCTTTTTCCATTAACAGGTTTTGAGATAATGAATGCTCGTCTGTACATCCGTCGTAGTTTCTATTCATTCTGTCGTCAATGTAACCGACTCTTTCTATCAACTATCAATCTGTCTGAACAAGGGTTATGTTTTAGCCGGTGTGTCAATCAACTCTTTAAATCATGTAGGAGTGTAAGGAACGTACAGAACATTTTACGAGGATGAACGCATAGCTTCATGTATTCTAATGTCAATAATTTAATAAACCTACTTGTAGCTAATTTGTCAAATCAGGGTAATAGCTACTATCAAAACGTCAAAATTTTAACAAAAAAAAAGTCGATAGCTTCTGGGGGACTGCACCCTCCACCCCCACCCAGTATCCTTTTCTCGATAGAATTCCAACCCAAGCTACGCCCATGATCGAGTGCAATAAAATGTTTGACATGAAGTCATAATGATTTTGTAAATATCAAAAGATACGACGTTATTTTACGATTTACATAATTTTTAATGGTAAAATTGCAACTGATCAATGCTGATATAATAGACGATACCGACATCGTGACGTCACGGCTCTTTCGGAAGAGCTTTAATTGCAGGTATAATCCGAGAATGGATTATGCCTTTTGTCTCCTCACATTGGAGAGTTCTGAACAATGGCGATCCCCATTATTTGGTGCTACATGCAACTTCAATGACCAAATTCTACCTTACGGTATACTATTTTTAACATTCATTAACACAAATGTCTTTTATTTACTGTCATTTAAATTTTCACGTTAACTTGTTAAGACCATGGTGTTTTCCTTTAAAGCAAACCCGTCGGAAAAATTTTAGCATAACATTTTGTATTCTGTTTGGGTTGGGTGGTTGGAGCGGGTTTCGGAAAAATTCGAATTACAGTCGCAAATCAAAATAAAATTATGATGGCCTTGTATCTTTTCTGAATTGTACCAGCCAGTCATATAATATAACTACAATCTCAACCGATTTTAACATACACAACAATTAGTTTTATATCATATAAAGTGGAATATTGACTTTCTGTGAGATGTAACATTCATTAATTCATGTAATTACCAAGTTTATTTCCTTGTATGTTTCCTCGGCAGCTTTTAATTAAGTATAATTTTGTTATACCAATATCATTCTAGAATTGATTTGTCTACAGGAAACAAACAATATCATCAAAATATCTTTAAAAAACATAAATGAAATTATCTGATTTATATGTCACTGAATATTTATGATGGATGGATGGATGGATGGATGGATGGATGGATGGATGGATGGGAACATAAAAATGGGCATATGAAAGGACATTTACTCATTTAAGAGGCATGTGCCTAATTTTGAAGAGTTGTGCCATGCAGCGGAGAAATAAGTCCTATCCACACACCATGGAGTTCCTATGGCGATTTAATCATGTGAAAATAACAAGTTAACTAGTAATGGGCGACAATAAACTAAGATACCAAACATAGAAACATGAACTATGCCTTTTGGCAAACATACAATTTCCAAACACAGTAAATAACGACAGGAGCCGATTTTTATATAAAGGTTTTTCTTGTGGCGGGATTAAACCGGTGATTGGGGACCCCCATCTTTCCCGTCTTGTATTCTCAAATTATTGGGACCCCCATCTTTCCCGTCTTGTATTCTCATATGATTGGGACCCCCATCGTTCCCGTCTTGTATTCTCAAATGATTGGGACCCCGTCTTTCCCGCCTTGTATTCTCAAATGATTGGGATCCCCATCTTTCCCGTCTTGTATTCTCAAAGGATTGGGACCCCGATCTTTCCCGTCTTGTATTCTCAAATGATTGGGACCCCCATCTTTCTCGTCTTGTATTCTCAAATGATTTGGACCCCATCTTTCCCGTCTTGTATTCTCAAATGATTGGGACCCCTATCTTTCCCGTCTTGTATTCTCAAATGATTGGGACCCCCATCTTTCTCGCCTTGTATTCTCAAATGATTGGGACCCCCATCTTTCTTGTCTTGTATTCTCAAATGATTGGGACCCCCATCTTTCTCGTCGTGTATTCTCAAATGATTGAGACCCCCATCTTTCCCGTCTTGTATTCTCAAATGATTGGGATCCCCATTTTTCCCGTCTTGTATTCTCAAATGCGAGAAAATAAATAAAAAAAAAATGCTGTATATTTATTCTATAATCCACAGTAATATATTTTCACATGGTTCTATATAATGAACTTTATTTAACACAATTTAAAAAGTAAATCTAGTAAATATTTAGATAATTTCTTAAAATGGAAATGTCCGCTGACCATTTAAATGAACAATAGATTTATTATCTATGTAACTAGTTCAGACCTTTTAATACCTGGTCAACAAATAGGACATTGAAAGAAAATATATTAGTGTGCTGTTATATTATTTAACTAAACCTCTACGAAATAAAACAAAAAAATGACAATAGTGTAGTTCGTGGAAAAATAAACCACATAGAAAAAATGACCTAATACATTTCTATAACTAGAAAAATGGATCCAATCCCTGTGTGCATTACTCGTAGAAAATGTTATCACTGAGGTTTATTTTTTCACAGACTTGCTGATCCTGATTATATGAGCTGTAGTTCAAAATGTCTATACGTAGAAATTTGGACCAGGTCGATTTTTCTACATGACCATTTTTATCATATGGTACAGATATATTTCTTTCTCTAAAATTTTAGCAATCGTGCCACATTTAACTGACAGCATATATGTATACATCTTCGCTAGCCAAGGGTTACGATTCGGGTCCCCCTTCTCTCCACCCTTGGCGGATCTAGAATACATTTTGAAATTCGCGCGCAATGCCACCTGGTGGTTTATCGAAGTTGCGCCCCTTAGATAGTCGTCATCGCCAGCCAATCAGAATCGTTTTGTTATACGTATTTTGGAGAGTTGAAAATGGCAGCGCCCAGTGAAGAAAAACTTATTTGTGATAAATTTAATTTGGAAGCACTTACTGTCCACCAAGTGAAAAGTTTCAAAGCTTTGGCAGACGGGAAAGATGTTTTCATTGAAACCAAAACGGGAAGTGGCATCTTTGCTTACATTTCGTCGATAACATGTGCTCCGTGTAAAACATCTTCTGATTGGATACGTGTACTGGTAGCCGTAACCAATGAAATATTAAAGCGCGAATCCTCAAAATGTATTCTAGATCCGCCAAGGGTGGAGAGAAGGGGGACCCGAATCGTAACCCTTGGCTAGCGAAGATGATATGTATAGAGAAATGCAAATGTTAAAAAAATCTAGATTCCGACTCCCCTACTATTCCCGCTCATTGACAGCCACAAGAATTTAGAATATCATTAGTTACGGAGCAACAACACAATTAATAATATAGTAATATATAAGCTGACAATATAAATGTCTGTCCTGCTGTACAATGTTCAGTAGTTAATGTATCTGTTTGATCTAAACCACTTCTGTGGTGTAATGGTTGCTCACCTCGAATGTGGTAGATCGTGTGCGTTCGAGCCGCGGTCGGGCCAAACCAAAGACTATAAAACTGGTATTTGTAGCTTCTCTGCTAAGCAGGAAGCAGGAAGCATTAAGAGCTTATAGTCGTTGGCTCGGAATCATAATAATGTGTCCGAGTGGAGCAACATGTTGTTTTAGTGAGCTAGCACTATAAAAGTCCTACTAAGCATGTTCGTATAGTACACAGTTGACATTATTATCTTCTCATTGAAATGTAACTTCTTCTTGCAATGAGGATAGCTAAAACAATTGCCCGTTTGGGGTTAAATGATAATCACTCACTTGGTCTACGTCTTGTTAGATGTTTTTTAAACATATTTGTATGCCTCAAGTTAATTCTTTATATTCTTTGTTGTTATGAAACCCTACAAATTACAAAGTACAGTATTAGAATTATTGACAATAACTATGTATATATGTATGTATAAATATATTCGTTCTAAAACTTGAGTGTTTCTTTTAACATACTTATTTGTTCTCAAGGGTTATGTCAAATATGAAATTCTCCAGATATTGACATTGTTCGCTTGATTGATCACATGATAGATTTGTCTTTCATGACAATGTTTGTTTATCATTATTATTGAAATAGACCAGGCTTATGTTGCTCATTATATGATTTCCAAACACCTCGTCAAGACCTGGATATCTGTTCGGTCTTTCCTCTCATATAGGATTGGTAGCATAGTCACAATATAGCTGAAAGGGACAATAAATACCAAAGCCTACCCCATTTACCCTATATAATATCAAAATGTTAATAAGTAAGGACTCCTGTAGTTGTATGTATCAACCCTACCCTTAATATGGTTTACACCTGTTTAGAATATTCTTGTGCATTCCACTGTTCTTTCTTTGAAATCTTTACTAGATGCAATTTATATTAATGAACATTTATTGCATGTATGATTGATTGATCGATCGATTGATTGATTGATTGATTGATTGATTGATTGATTGATTGATTGATTGATTGATTGATTGATTGATTGATTGATTGATTGATTGATTGATTGATTTATTGATTGATTGATTGATTGATTGATTGATTGTGTGTACTTTTTTGTCGACTTATTTCAGTAATTTAGCTATCTGGCTGATAGTACTACCATGAGGGATTAAAAGTCCACCAAAACATTGTTAGTTGCAGTACGATACACTTATATATTAAAGCTTGCACTTGCAGATTCCGTCAATATTGTTAATGTCGAAATATTTACCCAAATCTTAGACTATTATCAGATGAATAATTGTTTTAATGCGATTTGTTTTCATTGTTTGTTTTTAATGCTCCACGTAACAACATGGATGCCTTTATTGGTCAACATGGACGCTTTATTGCTTTAAAGTCTTCAAGGGAAATTGTTAAATCAATTGAAATCAATATCACAATACACATTGAGATTCTACAACATTTAATAACAAAAACAGTATTTTTTCATTGAAACTTTTATAGTAGATAAAGATTACTGGTTAACGACAGTTTCAACGATATTTCAGCTACTGTAAATATCACTGCAGTCAGTTTTATTGGTGTAGGAAACAGTAGAATACTCAAGTCCCTGACAAACGTTGTCGCTTAAAGTTGTAACGAGAAAACTTCGACAAAACGGAGTCTATAGGTACTGTTTGTGCATAGCTATGCACCGTGTGCGTTTTTCTACCTACGGCCCTATTTCTATGACTCATGGTAGGTTCATAACCACCTGGTAACCCTTGTAGCTCAGTTGGTTTGGTTTGGTTATGGTGTTTAACGCCACTTTCAACTATATTTCAGTTACATCGTGGCGGTCAGTATTATTGGTGGAGGAAACCGGAGTTTCCGGAGAGAACCACTGACCTATCGCAAATCACTGACAAACTTTATCACATAATGCTGTATGGAGTAGACCTCGCCATGAACGGGATTCAAATTCACAACGTTAGTGGTGATACCTGTACTGATTGCACAGATAGTTGTAAATCCAACTACCATACGATCAAGACCACGACGGCCCCAGCTCAGTTGACTTACAATGCAAGAGGTCAGAGGTCACGGCAGCATATCCAATTGCATTTTTCGGAGCTAGAATATGATGTACTATTATAAGTATTATACGCCCAACTATTTTACGATCTCGAGCCTGGGTTCCCCTCTGGAATACAAACTTCGTTTTTATACTAATCTGATATTTGCAGAGAAAGAGCAATCTGCTGAACATCTATACAAAATCAACTGGTCTGAAGATAGATGCTGCAAAAACTAAAGCAATGAGGATGAACACAAGCAACAACAAACCCATAGAAATAGATGGTACCGCTGTAGATAATGTTAAACACTTCATATATCTATATGTAGGTGTAACAGTAGCAATGAGGATGAACACAAGCAACAACAAACCCTTAGAAATAGATGGTACCGCTGTAGATAATGTTAAACACTTCATATATCTAGGCACAACAGTAAGCGAAACAGTAGGAACCAACAAGGACATATGAAGAAGACTAGATCATGCCAGATTAGCATACAACAAGTCTGTATGGAACAACAGCCAATTTGGAAGAAAAACTAAGATGAAACTTCTCAAATCGAACGTTCTATCGGTTCTACTATATGGCAGCGAAACCTTGAAGATGACTAAAGGTGACGAAAAGATCTTATGATACAACTACAATTTCTCAGAGCTCAAAATTTAAACGTTAAACTCGAACATAATCAAAACATGGATAGGGCGGGAGGAGTAGGAGATCTAATTTGAATTAGATTGAGATTCTAGCAGAATTGTATAGCTATGATAGCGTGTATGACCGATTATAGCCATACATGTAGAGTTTTCCACATAGGTGGGTACAGTCTTGAACACCTATATGTGCAGTGCGATCTGCAGGTGAGGCAGTTTTACATACAACTAAATATATTAGTACATATTTCCATTCTGATACGTGCAGTTTTGCATGTAAATGATTGCGGAATTATTGTACATTTTTGTACCCTTTTCCTTTTACCTACGAATTGTTGCAGTATTATTTTAGGGTGTGTACAGGTATGCCTCCAAAATGGATACATCCTAAGAGGGAACCGTGAGTATTGAAATATGATCTAATGTATCCACCATGGGTACAATCCCATCAAAAGGCACAATCGTTCGTTGCACGGGACGAAGCATGCATAACTAGAGTGAGTGAGTGTGTGATTGTTGCTTAACACCAACTCAGCAATTGTTCAGCTATATCATGACGAGAACATGTTAATTTGCAATGAGATGATGATGTCCGCTTTTGACTAGATCAACACGCTTAGTTGGCTTTTTATAGGGCTAGCTCACTGAAACAACAATCCGCGGATAGACATTCTCCTTAATGCTGCGTGATTAGTGGAGAAGCAACACATTCCGATTTTATAGTCTGGTTTGACCCGATCGGGGCTCGAACACACGATCTACCACACGCGAGGCGAGCACGCTAACCATTACACCACCGATGAACACACGATCTACCACACGCGAGGCGAGCACGCTAACCATTACGCCACCGATGAACACATGATCTACCCGACGCGAGACGAGCACGCTAACCATTACGCCACCGATGAACACACGATCTACCACACGCGAGGCAAGCACGCTAATCATTACACCACCGATGAACACACCATCTACCACACGCGAGGCAAGCACGCTAACCATTACACCACCGATGAACAAACGATCTACCACACGCGAGGCGAGCACGCTAACCATTACGCCACCGATGAACACATGATCTACCCGACGCGAGACGAGCACGCTAACCATTACGCCACCGATGAACACACGATCTACCACACGCGAGGCAAGCACGCTAATCATTACACCACCGATGAACACACCATCTACCACACGCGAGGCAAGCACGCTAACCATTACACCACCGATGAACAAACGATCTACCACACGCGAGGCGAGCACGCTAACCATTACGCCACCGATGAACACACGATCTACCACACGCGAGACGAGCACGCTAACCATTACACCACCGATGAACACACGATCTACCACACGCGAGACGAGCACGCTAACCATTACACCACCGATGAACACACGATCTACCACACGCGAGACAAGCACGCTAATCATTACACCACCGATGAACACACCATCTACCACACGCGAGGCAAGCACGCTAACCATTACACCACCGATGTGGTTACACAAGTAGACGTTAAGTGCCTCGTCTTTTTACCATATTATTATTCACATTACAACATGAATGCAAAGAAATAAATTGTCTGGATGAACTCTTTGTAATACGTCTGTAGAAATGTGATTTATACTAGCTTATTAATTGATCATCAATGGTTCATAGTAATAAACGGAACAATTGATAACTTAATCAATATATCATGTGTAATATAATATTATACTGATGGGAGGAAACGATCATTTTACAATATAAGAATCTGATATGGTATGAACACATTATTGATTCTAAATGTAAATAAACAAGATATTTGTATACAATGTGCTTAATTTTAAATATGGTGGTGATGTTAGGGTTATGGTGTTTAACGCCAGTTTCAACAATATTTTAGTTATATCATGACGGTCAGTTTAATTGGTGGAGGAAACGGAGAAAACCACCGACCTGCATGCGAACACCTCGCCTGAGGGTATATGATGGTGGATGGAGAGAAAACCACCGACCTGTATGAGAACACCTCGCCTGAGGGTATATGATGGTGGATGGAGAGAAAACCACCGACCTGCATGAGAACACCTCGCCTGAGTGTATATGATGGTGGATGGAGAGAAAACCACCGATCTGTATAAGAACACCTCGCCTGAGCGTATATGATGGTGGATGGAGAGAAAACCACCGACCTGCATGAGAACACCTCGCCTGAGCGTATATGATGGTGGATGGAGAGAAAACCACCGACCTGTATGAGAACACCTCGCCTGAGGGTATATGATGGTGGATGGAGAGAAAACCACCGACCTGCATGAGAACACCTCGCCTGAGTGTATATGATGGTGGATGGAGAGAAAACCACCGATCTGTATAAGAACACCTCGCCTGAGCGTATATGATGGTGGATGGAGAGAAAACCACCGACCTGCATGAGAACACCTCGCCTGAGCGTATATGATGGTGGATGGAGAGAAAACCACCGATCTGTATGAAAACACCTCGTCTGAGCGTATATGATGGTGCATGGAGAGAAAACCACCGACCTGCATGAGAACACCTCGCCTGAGCGTATATGATGGTGGATGGAGAGAAAACCACCGACCTGCATGAGAACACCTCGTCTGAGCGTATATGATGGTGCATGGAGAGAAAACCACCGACCTGCATGAGAACACCTCGCCTGAGCGTATATGATGGTGCATGGAGATAGAGTGAGTAGCATCCTTTGACTCACAGTTTCATATTAATAAGTTTTCAAATATGCCCTCATTAGTTTTTGTACGTTAATTGTAAATGAATATATGTTCAGTGCTATTTTTGTTGGCAGCCAACGTTTAATTAAAGCTTGTAATATTTATCTGTTATAGCTTCTCGGCTAGATTTAATTAATTTGAAAGAAAGAAATCGTTTTTCAGAACGAAAATAGAAACAAACAACACATATAAATATATACAAATCATAGTACATATTAACCTGTAAAGTAATAACTCATCTATTGAATACTTGAAAGGAAAAGTTTTGAGATACCAAAACGTGCATTAAGAAACCGTAAATCAAATCATAGAAAGACAAACAATACAATGGTCAAAAGAAACAGGACAAAATGACAAGCATTGCGCAACAAAACACCAAAACGAAAACAAAAGACCAAGTTTCAACCTGTTCTCCAGACTAATGATATTGAAGTTATCTGTGAAAACCATCAAATATCGACAAGAACTTTTACTTTGCAAGATTCACACATAAGGTACAGGTCGAGCTCACCTCGATATGAGACGAGTGCAAACTAATCTCGATCATCCATACACTCTATGTCTTAGTGGTTTGAAAAGAGAGTTCGTAAGAACTATTATTCTGGTACAACCTGGCTAAGACCTAACATCCCTCACTACTAATATGAAAAGAAAGTTTAAACGATGATGGTCAACAAATCTACCTATATCAACAAAAGAAAGAAGTAACTCTCACCTCAAATCATTGAGCATGAAAAACACCACGACATATGACGTTGGAAATCCAGGTCTTTGCGTGGGACAGGCACAAAACATATGGCAGGGTTAAATCTGTTAATGAGATCCCAACCATCCGCCTTTTGATAATTGAATCTCCAACAGCAGTACAGATATAAACAATATATTTTTTTTTAACCTGGACAGATTCGCTTCCTCCACGTATGTAAAGTCTGTATCCAAGCTTTAGAAAATTGTTTAACAACTAGACGTGGTATATTGTTCAAAAGATGGATAATTGTTACGATAAATTCCTGTTTCCATAATAACAGATTCGAAACGCGGTCCAGTTGATTGTCCGCTGTGTTTATTGAACGGAATTTATTACTCAAGTATGTACTTACCAATGGGTTTTACTGTGAAGTTCATGAATAATGGCGATTCATTCGCAAAGGAGCAAATGATGAAACCTGGTGTTAACGGTACGAAATAAGATCTCGCACCAATTATAATTCTGGTACATCTAGGCTGAGAGCTGACATATTATAATTCTGGTACATCTAGGCTGAGAGCTGACATATTATTTCTCATTGGAGGAATAATGATTGGAGTTATTACATGCTACTGATCACGCGTTAACTAAGAAACCATCGCTTCAACCTATAACAAGAAAAAGAACTAAAACAAAAACAAAATGGCAGGTTATTTTGTGCGAACCTCTTGTCGTAAACACTTGTCGTAAACACTTCCCGGTCCTTTCATCATCCATGACTTATTACTGGGTTTGTAACTAGTGAAGCAAGAACTTCTCACCCTTCCGGAGCACCTGAGTTGACTCCCGGGTTTTAGTGGGGTTGGTGTTACTCGATCTTTAGTCTTATGTGTATGTTTTGTAGATCGTTGTTTCTCATTTTGTCCGTTTTCGCTTGGCTATTGTGTTGTCTGTCCTTCATCGATTTACGGATTCTGATTACCCCTTTGGTATCTTGAAACTCTTCCTGTATGCCATTAGTATTTATCTCAAGACAGTTCCGAAGCATTTGGTTGTATGGATCCAATTAATTATATTTATCATTTTCATTTACCATACAAAACTGAAGAGTTATTTAAGCCTTGTGATACTCATGGTGAATGTTGTCTGTTACAGAAACAAACAATAGTAACATTAGGCTTGTGATACTCATGGTGAATGTTGTCTGTTACAGAAACAAACAATAGTAACATTAGGCTTGTGATACTGATGGTGAATGTTTTCTGTTACAGAAACAAACAATAGTAACATTAGGCTTGTGATACTGATGGTGAATGTTGTCTGTTACAGAAACAAACAATAGTAACATTAGGCTTGTGATACTGATGGTGAATGTTGTCTGTGACAGAAACAAACAATAGTAACATTAGGCTTGTGATACTGATGGTGAATGTTGTCTGTTACAGAAACAAACAATAGTAACATTAGGCTTGTGATACTGATGGTGAATGTTGTCTGTGACAGAAACAAACAATAGTAACATTAGGCTTGTGATACTGATGGTGAATGTTGTCTGTTACAGAAACAAACAATAGTAACATTAGGCTTGTGATACTGATGGTGAATGTTTTCTGTTACAGAAACAAGCAATAGTAACATTAGGCTTGTGATACTGATGGTGAATGTTGTCTGTTACAGAAACAAACAATAGTAACCTTAGGCTTGTGATACTCAAGGTGAATGTTGTCTGTTACAGAAACAAACAATTGTAACATTAGGCTTGTGATACTCATGGTGAATGTTGTCTGTTACAGAAACAAACAATAGTAACATTAGGCTTGTGATACTCATGGTGAATGTTGTCTGTTACAGAAACAAACAATAGTAACATTAGGCTTGTGATACTCATGGTGAATGTTGTCTATTACAGAAACAAACAATAGTAACATTAGGCTTGTGATACTCATGGTGAATGTTTTCTGTTACAGAAACAAACAATAGTAACATTAGGCTTGTGATACTCATGGTGAATGTTGTCTGTTACAGAAACAAACAATAGTAACATTAGGCTTGTGATACTCATGGTGAATGATGTCTGTTACAAAAACAAACAATAGTAACATTAGGCTTGTGATACTCATGGTGAATGTTGTCTATTACAGAAACAAACAATAGTAACATTAGGCTTGTGATACTCATGGTGAATGTTTTCTGTTACAGAAACAAACAATAGTAACATTAGGCTTGTGATACTGATGGTGAATGTTGTCTATTACAGAAACAAACAATAGTAACATTAGGCTTGTGATACTGATGGTGAATGTTTTCTGTTACAGAAACAAACAATAGTAACATTAGGCTTGTGATACTGATGGTGAATGTTGTCTGTTACAGAAACAAACAATAGTAACATTAGGCTTGTGATACTGATGGTGAATGTTGTCTGTTACAGAAACAAACAATAGTAACATTAGGCTTGTGATACTCATGGTGAATGTTTTCTGTTACAGAAACAAACAATAGTAACATTAGGCTTGTGATACTCATGGTGAATGTTGTCTGTTACAGAAACAAACAATAGAAACATTAGCGCTTGTGATACTCATGGTGAATGTTGTCTGTTACAGAAACAAACAATAGTAACATTAGGCTTGTGATACTGATGGTGAATGTTGTCTGTTACAGAAACAAACAATAGTAACATTAGGCTTGTGATACTGATGGTGAATGTTGTCTGTTACAGAAACAAACAATAGTAACATTAGGCTTGTGATACTCATGGTGAATGTTGTCTATTACAGAAACAAACAATAGTAACATTAGGCTTGTGATACTCATGGTGAATATTGTCTGTTACAGAAACAAACAATAGTAATATTAGGTTTGTGATACTCATGGTGAATGTTGTCTCTTACAGAAACAAACAATAGTAACATTAAGCTTGTGATACTCATGGTGAATGTTGTCTGTTACAGAAACAAACAATAGTAACATTTAGGCTTGTGATACTCATGGTGAATGTTGTCTGTTACAGAAACAAACAATAGTAACATTAGGCTTGTGATACTCAAGGTGAATGTTGTCTGTTACAGAAACAAACAATAGTAACATTAGACCTGTGATACTCATGGTGAATGTTGTCTGTTACAGAAACAAACAATATTAACATTAGGCTTTTGATACTCATGGTGAATGTTGTCTGTTACAGAAACAAACAATAGTAACATTAGGTTTGTGATACTGATGGTGAATGTTGTCTGTTACAGAAACAAACAATAGTAACATTAGGCTTGTGATACTGATGGTGAATGTTGTCTGTTACAGAAACAAACAATAGTAACATTTAAGCTTGTGATACTCATGGTGAATGTTGTCTGTTACAGAAACAAACAATAGTAACATTAGGCTTGTGATACTCATGGTGAATGTTGTCTGTGACAGAAACAAACAATAGTAACATTAGGCTTGTGATACTGATGGTGAATGTTGTCTGTTACAGAAACAAACAATAGTAACATTAGGCTTGTGATACTCATGGTGAATGTTTTCTGTTACAGAAACAAACAATAGTAACATTAGGCTTGTGATACTTATGGTGAATGTTGTCTGTTACAGAAACAAACAATAGTAACATTAGGCTTGTGATACTCAAGGTGAATGTTGTCTGTTACAGAAACAAACAATAGTAACATTAGGCTTGTGATACTCATGGTGAATGTTGTCTGTTACAGAAACAAACAATAGTAACATTAGACCTGTGATACTCATGGTGAATGTTGTCTGCTACAGAAACAAACAATATTAACATTAGGCTTTTGATACTCATGGTGAATGTTGTCTGTTACAGAAACAAACAATAGTAACATTAGGCTTGTGATACTGATGGTGAATGTTGTCTGTTACAGAAACAAACAATAGTAACAGTAGGCTTGTGATACTGATGGTGAATGTTGTCTGTTACAGAAACAAAAAATAGTAACATTTAAGTTTGTGATACTCATGGTGAATGTTGTCTGTTACAGAAACAAACAATAGTAACATTAGGCTTGTGATACTGATGGTGAATGTTGTCTGTTACAGAAACAAACAATAGTAACATTAGGTTTATGATACTCATGGTGAATATCGTCTGTTACAGAAACAAACCATAGTAACATTAGGCTTGTGATACTCATGGTGAATGTTGTCTGTTACAGAAACAAACAATAGAAACATTAACGCTTGTGATACTCGTGGTAAATGTTGTCTGTTACAGAAACAAACAATAGTAACATTAGGCTTGTGATACTGATGTTGAATGTTGTCTGTTACAGAAACAAACAATAGTAACATTAGGCTTGTGATACTCATGGTGAATGTTGTCTGTTACAGAAACAAACAATAGTAACATTAGGCTTGTGATACTCATGGTGAATGTTGTCTATTACAGAAACAAACAATAGTAACATTAGGCTTGTGATACTCATGGTGAATATTGTCTGTTACAGAAACAAACAATAGTAACATTAGGCTTGTGATACTGATGGTGAATGTTGTCTATTACAGAAACAAACAATAGTAACATTAGGCTTGTGATACTCATGGTGAATGTTGTGTTACAGAAACAAACAATAGTAACATTTAGGCTTGTGATACTGATGGTGAATGTTTTCTGTTACAGAAACAAACAATATTAACATTAGGCTTGTGATACTCATGGTGAATGTTGTCTGTTACAGAAACAAACAATAGTAACATTAGACCTGTGATACTCATGGTGAATGTTGTCTGTTACAGAAACAAACAATATTAACATTAGGCTTTTGATACTGATGGTGAATGTTGTCTGTAACAGAAACAAACAATAGTAACATTAGGCTTGTGATACTCATGGTGAATGTTTTCTGTAACAGAAACAAACAATAGTAACATTAGGCTTGTGATACTCATGGTGAATATTGTCTGTTACAGAAACAAACAATAGTAACATTAGGCTTGTGATACTCATGGTGAAATTTTTCTGTTACAGAAACAAACAATAGTAACATTAGACCTGTGATACTCATGGTGAATGTTTTCTGTAGCAGAAACAAACAATAGTAACATTAGGCTTGTGATACTCATGGTGAATGTTTTCTGTTACAGAAACAAACAATAGTAACATTTAGGCTTGTGATACTCTTGGTGAATGTTGTCTGTTACAGAAGCAAACAATAGTAACATTAGGCTTGTGATACTCATGGTGAATGTTTTCTGTAACAGAAACAAACAATAGTAACATTAGGCTTGTGATACTCATGGTGAATATTGTCTGCTACAGAAACTAACAATAGTAACATTAGACCTGTGATACTCATGGTGAATGTTTTCTGTAACAGAAACAAACAATAGTAACATTTAGGCTTGTGATACTCATGGTGAATGTTTTCTGTAACAGAAGCAAACAATAGTAACATTAGGCTTGTGATACTGATGGTGAATGTTTTCTGTTACAGAAACAAACAATAGTAACATTTAGGCTTGCGATACTCATGGTGAATGTTGTCTGTTACAGAAACAAACAATAGTAACATTAGGCTTGTGATACTCATGGTGAATGTTGTCTGTTACAGAAACAAACAATAGTAACATTAGGCTTGTGATACTCGTGGTGAATGTTGTTTGTTACAGAAACAAACAATAGTAACATTAGGCTTGTGATACTGATGGTGAATGTTGTCTATTACAGAAACAAACAATAGTAACATTAGGCTTGTGATACTCGTGGTGAATGTTGTTTGTTACAGAAACAAACAATAGTAACATTAGGCTTGTGATACTGATGGTGAATGTTGTCTGTTACAGAAACAAACAATAGTAACATTAGGCTTGTGATACTCATGGTGAATGTTGTCTGTTACAGAAACAAACAATAGTAACATTAGGCTTGTGATACTCATGGTGAATGTTTTCTGTTACAGAAACAAACAATAGTAACATTTAGGCTTGTGATACTCATGGTGAATGTTGTCTGTTACAGAAACAAACAATAGTAACATCATGCTTGTGATACTCATGGTGAATGTTGTCTGTTACAGAAACAAACAATAGTAACATTAGGTTTGTGATACTCATGGGGAATGTTGTCTGTTACAGAAACAAACAATAGTAACATTAGGCTTGTGATACTCATGGTGAATGTTGTCTGTTACAGAAACAAACAATAGTAACATTAGGCTTGTGATACTGATGGTGAATGTTGTCTGTGACAGAAACAAACAATAGTAACATTAGGCTTGTGATACTCATGGTGAATGTTGTCTGTTACAGAAACAAACAATAATAACATTAGGCTTGTGATACTGATGGTGAATGTTGTCTGTTACAGAAACAAACAATAGTAACATTAGGCTTGTGATACTGATGGTGAATGTTGTCTGTTACAGAAACAAACAATAGTAACATTAGGCTTGTGATACTGATGGTGAATGTTTTCTGTTACAGAAACAAACAATAGTAACATTACGCTTGTGATACTCATGGTGAATGTTTTCTGTTACAGAAACAAACAATAGTAACATTAGGCTTGTGATACTCATGGTGAATGTTGTCTAGTACAGAAACAAACAATAGTAACATTAGGCTTGTGATACTCATGGTGAATATCGTCTGTTACAGAAACAAACAATAGTAACATTAGGCTTGTGATACTGATGGTGAATGTTGTCTGTGACAGAAACAAACAATAGTAACATTAGGCTTGTGATACTGATGGTGAATGTTTTCTGTTACAGAAACAAACAATAGTAACATTAGGCTTGTGATACTGATGGTGAATGTTGTCTGTTACAGAAACAAACAATAGTAACATTAGGCTTGTGATACTCATGGTGAATGTTTTCTGTTACAGAAACAAACAATAGTAACATTTAGGCTTGTGATACTCATGGTGAATGTTGTCTATTACAGAAACAAACAATAGTAACATTAGGCTTGTGATACTCATGGTGAATGTTTTCTGTTACAGAAACAAACAATAGTAACATTAGGCTTGTGATACTCATGGTGAATGTTTTCTGTAACAGAAACAAACAATAGTAACATTAGGCTTGTGATACTCATGGTGAATGTTTTCTGTAACAGAAACAAACAATAGTAACATTAGACTTGTGATACTCATGGTGAATATTGTCTGTTACAGAAACAAACAATAGTAACATTAGGCTTGTGATACTCATGGTGAAATTTTTCTGTTACAGAAACAAACAATAGTAACATTAGACCTGTGATACTCATGGTGAATGTTTTCTGTAACAGAAACAAACAATAGTAACATTAGGCTTGTGATACTCATGGTGAATGTTGTCTGTTACAGAAACAAACAATAGTAACATTTAGGCTTGTGATACTCTTGGTGAATGTTGTCTGTTACAGAAGCAAACAATAGTAACATTAGGCTTGTGATACTCATGGTGAATGTTTTCTGTAACAGAAACAAACAATAGTAACATTAGGCTTGTGATACTCATGGTGAATATTGTCTGCTACAGAAACTAACAATAGTAACATTAGACCTGTGATACTCATGGTGAATGTTTTCTGTAACAGAAACAAACAATAGTAACATTTAGGCTTGTGATACTCATGGTGAATGTTTTCTGTAACAGAAGCAAATAATAGTAACATTAGGCTTGTGATACTGATGGTGAATATTGTCTGTTACAGAAACAAACAATAGTAACATTATGCTTGTGATACTCATGGTGAATGTTGTCTGTTACAGAAACAAACAATAGTAACATTAGGCTTGTGATATTGATGGTGAATGTTTTCTGTTACAGAAACAAACAATAGTAACATTTAGGCTTGCGATACTCATGGTGAATGTTGTCTGTTACAGAAACAAACAATAGTAACATTAGGCTTGTGATACTCATGGTGAATGTTGTCTGTTACAGAAACAAACAATAGTAACATTAGGCTTGTGATACTCGTGGTGAATGTTGTTTGTTACAGAAACAAACAATAGTAACATTAGGCTTGTGATACTGATGGTGAATGTTGTCTGTTACAGAAACAAACAATAGTAACATTAGGCTTGTGATACTGATGGTGAATGTTGTCTGTTACAGAAACAAACAATAGTAACATTAGGCTTGTGATACTGATGGTGAATGTTGTCTGTTACAGAAACAAACAATAGTAACATTAGGCTTGTGATACTCATGGTGAATGTTGTCTGTTACAGAAACAAACAATAGTAACATTAGGCTTGTGATACTCATGGTGAATGTTGTCTATTACAGAAACAAACAATAGTAACATTAGGCTTGTGATACTCGTGGTGAATGTTGTTTGTTACAGAAACAAACAATAGTAACATTAGGCTTGTGATACTGATGGTGAATGTTGTCTGTTACAGAAACAAACAATAGTAACATTAGGCTTGTGATACTCATGGTGAATGTTGTCTGTTACAGAAACAAACAATAGTAACATTAGGCTTGTGATACTCATGGTGAATGTTTTCTGTTACAGAAACAAACAATAGTAACATTAGGCTTGTGATACTGATGGTGAATGTTGTCTGTTACAGAAACAAACAATAGTAACATCATGCTTGTGATACTCATGGTGAATGTTGTCTGTTACAGAAACAAACAATAGTAACATTAGGTTTGTGATACTCATGGGGAATGTTGTCTGTTACAGAAACAAACAATAGTAACATTAGGCTTGTGATACTCATGGTGAATGTTGTCTGTTACAGAAACAAACAATAGTAACATTAGGCTTGTGATACTGATGGTGAATGTTGTCTGTTACAGAAACAAACAATAGCAAAATTAGGCTTGTGATACTCATGGTGAATGTTGTCTGTTACAGAAACAAACAATAATAACATTAGGTTTGTGATACTCATGGTGAATGTTGTCTATTACAGAAACAAACAATAGTAACATTAGGCTTGTGATACTCATGGTGAATGTTTTCTGTTACAGAAACAAACAATAGTAACATTAGGCTGGTGATACTCAAGGTGAATATTGTCTGTTACAGAAATAAACAATAGTAACATTAGGCTTGTGATACTCATGGTGAATGTTGTCTGTTACAGAAACAAACAATAGTAACATTAGGCTTGTGATACTCATGGTGAATGTTTTCTGTTACAGAAACAAACAATAGTAACATTAGGCTTGTGATACTGATGGTGAATGTTGTCTGTTACAGAAACAAACAATAGTAACATTAGGCTTGTGATACTGATGGTGAATGTTGTCTGTTACAGAAACAAACAATAGTAACATTAGGCTTGTGATACTGATGGTGAATGTTGTCTGTTACAGAAACAAACAATAGTAACATTAGGCTTGTGATACTGATGGTGAATGTTGTCTGTTACAGAAACAAACAATAGTAACATTAGGCTTGTGATACTGATGGTGAATGTTGTCTGTTACAGAAACAAACAATAGTAACATTAGGCTTGTGATACTCATGGTGAATGTTGTCTGTTACAGAAACAAACAATAGTAACATTAGGCTTGTGATACTCATGGTGAATGTTGTCTGTTACAGAAACTAACAATAGTAACATTTAGAGAAACGATCAATGAACAAATGATTGATTATTCTGGTTTAAAGTTAAGTGAGCTATCATTAACTATTCTATGAAAAGAAAGTTTAAACAGTGATTGTCATTAATTCTACCAATATCAACAAAACGAACTAGAATTTATGACAAAAACAATAAATTTTGTACTAGAAAGGTGGCAATTGGATACGTCCATGGGCAGAAACTTAGATTTCCAAAGAAAGTTAGAGGGGATATATATTGAATAGAGTCGGACAATTATGCCTTGAAATAATCAACAACAATCAGTACTAAAAAACTACTGACAGTAACACTAGTAATATGGCTACATCCAGGGATTTTCGAAGCAGGGGTGTGGGTTTTGGTAAAACGGTAACCAGTACATTAATAATATGCAGGCTGTCAGACATATGAGGGAATGAGAGGGCGGATGAATAATACTAACTGGCCAGTACAATCCTCAGACTTCAGAAATGGGTATGTGTATCGAGGGCACGAACCATGTGTAACATGTAGGCTTGTGGTTAGAAGTCTTTAGTTATTATCAGATCACAATTCCTGAATAAACGTTAAACGCCCATAAATCTGTTCCGTATGCTGAAATCACATGTCGAGCTTTGTGTTTCCTGATATAGACTTCTTTATATCAACAATATTTTTTTCTCTTTTTTGTCATTTATGTATTCTTTTCATTTTTTCTTTCTTCTCCCCCCTATTTTTTAATCTAGACATTCTAGTGGTACGCCAAAAAGCAAAAACAATCTAAAAATAGTTGAAAGCACACGTGCAAAACACAACCAAATCACATAATAAATTATCATAATGCTCGATCTTTAGTTTTATGTGTTGTTGTAGATCTTTATTTGTCCTTTGTCCTTTTTATTTTGATCATTGGGTTGTCTGTCCTTGGATTTATGGCTTCTGATTACTCCTTTGGTGTCTTCAAAGTTTTCTTACAGTAAGCACACTCTTTTTAAGTTATAGTTTCTCCTCCCTCAGGCATAGGTGACATTGACCGATTTCGGCTGTCCTGTTTGGTCCCTTTGTTTTATTTCTCCCAGAGACTTTTAAATTAGTTGGCTTTCCATTCTTTTGATTATGAGCGTGTCTGATGGAGGCGCATCGTACGCACTAACTTCAATATCTACGCTTTTATTTCCTATAAAAACGTTATCTAATTAAGTAGACACGACGCGGTTCTGGAATAACATTCATCAGGTACGGTCATAGTCATAAAGTTGGAAAGCAAAATAATCTTAAATTTTCTGGATGCAAGTAAGCGGAAAGGCTTTAACAGGATTTAAGATGAGTTCTTGTTTATTAATTGATATTTGTACAACTGCTTGGCTCACTTGGCTGATAGGAATACATGTACAACTAGGGAATTCTTGTTTATATAAAGCCAATGCCACTTATAATGATCTTAAATCGTATAATCTGCCTAAATACACGAGATTGCAAAGCTTTAAAACGTTTATACACGCAAAACATAGCTAATAAAATGAATCAAATATTGGCATTGTGTTGACTTATAATAAACTTAAAAATCTTGTCTCTTCCTGGAATAAAACCATTAAAATAGTTCAAGAAAACGGATAAATACCAATTAGAGGAAGTTATCGTGATCGCATGGTAATTGGATTTACAACTACATATGCAATCAGTGCCTATCACCACTAAAGTTGTGAGTTCGAATCCCGCTGATGGTGAGGTGTACTCGATACAACATTATGTTACATTAAGCTTGTCAGTGACTTTCGACAGGTTGGTGGTTTTCTCCGGGTACTGTGGTTTCGTCCACCAATAAAACTGACAGCCATGATATAACTGAAATATTGTTGAAAGTGGCGTTAAGCATCATAATCCTAACCCTTAACCGATAAGAGGGAGAGACCGTAGTTACCGTGATCAGATGATTGCTGAACTTACTGGTACCAATTCCCTCAATGCCATTCGCCGCTTAAATTGTTAAGTTTATTACCACACAAGGCGGGGAATACTTCATCATGTATGATCAAATCCAACAAGAAGGAAACGAAGATTTCTAAACTCGGCTAACATTTCTCTATTAAATATCTCTACGGATTTAACTGAATTACTATATTAGATTAAAACTCTCGATTCGTACGAATTTGTCACTTTTGAAGGTTAATACTCTAGTAGCACTTTCTACGTCATTTGTTGTCGTCAAACGAACTTTTTTTTTTAAATATGTCATATGTATATAACGATCAGAGTCAGTATTGGCCATTTGTTATCAATTAATTCATAAATAAAATATTTGTTTACATTCTGATTGTCCTTTTGGTATTTTCAAACTCTTCTTAAATGGATGTTAATAATCAGATGTGACTTCTTTGTACTTATTTTAATGTTATTTTGCTTTCTATTTATAATAAGAAAAGTTTGAAGATATCAAAGCGAATCTTCAAAAGATTTATATAGAAGACCATGCAATGTGCAGCAGAACAAACATGAAACGATAAACAATGGTCCACAAAACACTACCAGATATATTAAGGTGTCATCACAAGAATCACACTAAAAATTTAGTGAACTCCGGTGCCGCGTGCTCCGGAAGGGTAGGCAATTTCTACAATTTAGATATTTTTTTCAGTTCTGAACATATTTGTAAATCATGAATATTGAAATCTGCGAAAACAGTCCTATGAATGCACCGGAAGAAAGATCCGTAGTTCCTGAAATGGCGGGATTGATACCACACAATGACCAGCATTTAGTCAAACACACATCATAATAACAGGATTAACTAGCTGAAACTCGATTTATGCGGAGAATCGTCATGGATATCAGAAAACATAACAAAATGCATTTAGACAACATAAACTCAAACATAATATAATTGAGGGTGTGATCAAGAATTCGAATTCGAATTTGTTTATCTAATGTTTTAATTGGCTACTGTACACCATTGAATACGCGGTTGATATGTCGTAACTAAGATTTCTAATTTGAATGGGCCGTCGTATCTGGGAGTCCAAAATGTCTAATTATTGCACATTGGAATTGACAGTGCCAACTATTCGCTTTACATGATCCGCTCCGCGTCACCAGTAAGGCTGCATTTGTCACCATCGAATTCCAAATTGACGCCGGCAAATACTATACAATGGCTGTCTTTTGATGAGGTAAATATGTGGATTTATCATATACTTGTAAATAATATAGCTAAAATTTTACCCTGTGATAAAACTTTTTGTTTAGAATAATAAGAGGAATCATGTTTATTTCACTCAGTGTCACAAGAATGACCCAAGCGGGCTGATAAAGCAATTTTATTAATTGCTTCCGGAATGTTATTACATGCCTTTCCGTCAATGTTCGTAAGTTCACTTCGTGAATTTCCGGAAAACTATGTTTACAAACACGAGAGACTAAACTGTTTTATTGAATATTTGCACAGAAAATTATTATTACTGCCAATTTTCTCTCTTATAATACTGAAAGGGCTAAAAAAAAGTGCATTTATTGGATTTGTATATTAAAACAATAAACTTTTTGTTCTATAACTACATTTTTGTATGTATTTTAATTCTAGCCAAAAAAAAGACTAAACATTTTGGTACAAATAAGTTATTTCTTCTGTTGAAATATATGATAAACATATCAATACATGTCAGTTTTCATATCATACCCTTTATCAGCCCTTGTTCATATATCATCCCATCGGCTCTCGGGCTGATTTCATGACCTATGGCTGATAAAGGGTATGATATCATGAAAAATGCCATGTAATAATCTATTTTTATTTACTTTTGAAGAAAAACTTATATTCACTGAGCCCTTTGGGCTCAATGAATATAATTTTTTTCCTCAAAAGTCAATTAATCCGCACATTTACAGAATCAAAAGATAGTAATTGTTTTATTCTATATTTTGAATTAAGGAAAAACGTATTCAATGCCTCAGATTTTAATATTCATTGCCGGTAAATGTCACGTGTTACTTTTTTTTAGAACAGGGAATTCTAACATAAAAGTTCCGTTTGAAAATACTAAAAAGAAAAGTACACGTGACATTTACCGCCAGGGAATATTAAATTTGAGGCATTGAATACGTTTGTTTTATTCAAAAATTACATTTAATTGAAATATATTATAATAGAATTTACTAAAATAGAATAATATAGGGTTATTGCATGAATATTGGTGAATATTGTCCCGAGCAGTATATCATATTGCGCGAGCGTGCGAATGCAATATGATACACTGCGAAGGACAATATTCACCAATATTCATGCAATAACCCTTTTATTATATAGTAATAAATATTTCTTCTTCAGAAGTGTTATTAATACTGTCAAGATATGATTTTTTTCATATATCATTACTATATTGCACTAGGAAGAATATTTTAATATTTGCACCAGTGCAATATGAATTTTGTTTTATTTCAGGAAAACAAAGAAAACATTTTCAGGAACACTGACTCAGTATTAATAAAGATGATTGAGGTCATATAAACTAGTTTAACTGCTTTTGTCAACTATCGTGTTGACCTCAGCTTATTCATTTTCGTGAGGTTCAACAAGTTCCCCTCTATTTAAAAGAAAGGCGATGTCATTCTCCGCCATCTTATCCTTCCAGACGACTGGGGAGAGTAAAATATGAGAAATGACATTCGGAACGCACCAGTATTTTTTCCGGATCTTATTAAGACGATCGAGACCAACAATATATTGCACGATTTTTTTTATAAAGGATTAAATAGAGAAATAGTTATTACTATATAATAAAATACGTTATTGTTATATATTCTTTGAACAAGTTTGATACAACCATATAATATATACAAAGTCTATGACTCTACGATATGCGATCGACATATAGCACACTAACTAGACGTATTAGTACATCTTTAAAGAATTTATAACCTCAGAACTTTTCTGAAGAACCAAAGCTGTTTTATTGCCTATGAGAATACATATCAGTACATAATACAGTGTGAAACAACATTTTTATTGATTAGTCTTCCTATGTTTGTATGGTATATACAGTGGAAATATTTGTAAGCTGTTACAGAAAAGGGAAATAAACTTAATTACAATGAAATCCATATCATTGAAAAGCTTTTGAGGTTAATAATAGGTGTATTGTTAGTAGATCTCACATGGGAGATAACAGTATTCTACTGTAGCTTGTATCAACCGCATCGGTGGTGTAATGGTTAGCGCACTCGCCTTGAGTGTGGTAGATCGTGGGTTCGAGGCACGGTCGGGTCAAACCAAAGACTATACAATTGTATTTGTTGCTTCTCCTGTAAACACACAACATTAAAGAGTAAGAGCAACAACTTGTTGACTCAGGATAATGTGTCTGGGTTGTAACTGTAGACTGCTGTTTCAGTCAGAAAGCACTATAAACATTCAGCAAAGCGTGTTGGTCTTGTACAAAGCGGATATTATCTTATCAAAATGTAGGTTGTTTTAATTTCACTATGATATAATTGAGAAATTGCTCAGTTGATGTTAAACAGCAATCAATCACTCACTATATAACTGGTATCAAAAACGAATCTACAAATAGATATCTACGATATAACTGAAAAAGTGTTGAAAGTGGCGTTAAACACCATAACCCAACACAACGCCCTTTTATAGCTTTATTTAGCGTATAAGACCGTGGTGGCTGTGATTGTATATGGTAGCTGGATATACCATCTATCTTATCAATTAATGCATATCACAAATAAACTCTTAAGCTTGATTATCAATGGTGGTGAGATAAGAAACATGTACTTTATATAATTTTATCAGTAATTTACAACAGATCCAGTGGCTTTCCCAGGGTATCTCGACCATATAACTGGCCTCCATGATATAACATTCGTAATGATGTGTAATTGAAGTGTTGTTATAATAAAGTACGTATAACCATCCACAACGATTGTCCTTGTTAGCGATAAAATGAAGAAAAAAAAATACCACACTCTCGGAACAGTTTCAATATTCATTAGAAATATTTTAGAAAGAGGCAATATCGATACCCATAAAACACAAATGCACTTCCCGGGTTGGTACAGGCACTTCATTTAAAAGCCAATATGAGCGAGTGTTTGTTGTTTAACGCCAACTCAGCAATTTTTACACCATCGATGCGTTTAGTAAAGAGTAAATTAATAGGGAATATCAAGGGTTTTATTTAGTCATTTCCTGAATAAAGTTAGATGTTACTCGACAGATTTTATTCAGTCGATATAAGTTGCAGGAGACTTTATCCCATCTTTATTTACATACATATACCTTCTTGATATTCTTATGACTTTTCTTTAAGGTTGCTTTTAAATAAACGTTTGAATAACGGATTAAAACATTTTGTCTATGTTTGTCTAGAATTTATTAATATAATGTCAGGTATTGTGCTATACAATGGCTCTGATGACGTCACTAACTGACTATATATCAATCATCTATCTGTATTACAATAATTCCTCTTTAAAGGTTTCTGCAACTGTATTGCTATCATAGGGAATTATCGACTTAAACATACATTTCAACATTGTACAAATCATGCGCGGATTAAAGAAAGTTAAACAGGATTATAATTACTCTACAAATGTAAATCACCAGTGTGATAATGGTTTAACAAAAGTTATCAACAGGACACAGTCACATTTGAAGGACCTACATGTTGTCTGGGAGCATTTGCAGTCAAACCAGAGGGTGTGTTTAGGCTTTTGGTTTGTTTAACACCGCCCTTTGGAATTATAGGCGATGCTATGTGGAAATGGCAGTAGATATATCCTTAGTTATATTAACAAAATGGTTTAAAAATGTGGGACACTACTGACATGGCCACATTATTTAATAACGAAGGGAGATCTTAACCCATTAAACTAGTTAAAACAGCACTTTGATTTCTGTTCTTGATACGTCGTGTGTCGTGAACCAGTGTACGACCACACACATCACATCACGTCAGGTTATATGTAAGTTGTACTTGCAGTCGACGAACGGATGACTCAGTCTTAATTTCTTCAGTGGATCGTTATATCAACAACCATTTTATCTCGTCCGGAGCATTTGAGTTCACCACAGATTTTTTGGGAGGTTCGTGTCGCTCAATCTTAGCTTTCTATGTTGAGTTCACCACAGGTTTTTTGGGAGGTTCGTGTTGCTCAATCTTAGCTTTCTATGTTGAGTTCACCACAGGTTTTTTGGGAGGTTCGTGTCGCTTAATCTTAGCTTTCTATGTTGAGTTCACCACAGGTTTTTTGGGGGGTTCGTGTCGCTCAATCTTAGCTTTCTATGTTGAGTTCACCACAGGTTTTTTGGGAGGTTCATGTTGCTCAATCTTAACTTTCTATGTTGAGTTCACCACAGGTTTTTGGGGAGGTTCGTGTCGCTCAATCTTAGCTTTCTATGTTGAGTTCACCACAGGTTTTTGGGGAGGTTCGTGTCGCTCAATCTTAGCTTTCTATGTTGAGTTCACCACAGGTTTTTTGGGAGGTTCGTGTCGCTCAATCTTAGCTTTCTATGTTGAGTTCACCACAGGTTTTTGGGGAGGTTCGTGTCGCTCAATCTTAGCTTTCTATGTTGAGTTCACCACAGGTTTTTGGGAGGTTCGTGTTGCTCAATCTTAACTTTCTATGTTGAGTTCACCACAGGTTTTTTGGGAGGTTCGTGTTGCTCAATCTTAGCTTTCTATGTTGAGTTCACCACAGGTTTTTTGGGAGGTTCGTGTCGCTCAATCTTAGCTTTCTATGTTGAGTTCACCACAGGTTTTTTGGGAGGTTCGTGTCGCTCAATCTTAGCTTTCTATGTTGAGTTCACCACACGTTTTTTGGGGGGGTTCGTGTCGCTCAATCTTAGCTTTCTATGTTGAGTTCACCACAGGTTTTTTGGGAGGTTCGTGTCGCTCAATCTTAGCTTTCTATGTTGAGTTCACCACAGGTTTTTTGGGAGGTTCGTGTCGCTCAATCTTAGCTTTCTATGTTGAGTTCACCACAGGTTTTTTGGGAGGTTCGTGTTGCTCAATCTTAGCTTTTTATGTTGAGTTCACCACAGGTTTTTTGGGAGGTTCGTGTTGCTCAATCTTAGCTTTCTATGTTGAGTTCACCACAGGTTTTTTGGGAGGTTCGTGTTGCTCAATCTTAGCTTTCTATGTTGAGTTCACCACAGGTTTTTTGGGAGGTTCGTGTCGCTCAATCTTAACTTTCTATGTTGAGTTCACCACAGGTTTTTTAGGAGGTTCGTGTTGCTCAATCCTAGCTTTCTATGTTGAGTTCACCACAGGTTTTTTGGGAGGTTCGTGTCGCTCAATCTTAGCTTTCTATGTTGAGTTCACCACAGGTTTTTTGGGAGGTTCGTGTCGCTCAATCGTAGCTTTCTATGTTGAGTTCACCACAGGTTTTTTGGGAGGTTCGTGTTGCTCAATCTTAGCTTTCTATGTTGAGTTCACCACAGGTTTTTTGGGAGGTTCGTGTCGCTCAATCTTAGCTTTCTATGTTGCGTTCACCACAGGTTTTTTGGGAGGTTCGTGTCGCTCAATCTTAGCTTTCTATGTTGAGTTCACCACAGGTTTTTTGGGAGGTTCGTGTTGCTCAATCTTAACTTTCTATGTTGAGTTCACCACAGGTTTTTGGGGAGGTTCGTGTCGCTCAATCTTAGCTTTCTATGTTGTGTTCACCACAGGTTTTTGGGGAGGTTCGTGTCGCTCAATCTTAGCTTTCTATGTTGAGTTCACCACAGGTTTTTGGGGAGGTTCGTGTCGCTCAATCTTAGCTTTCTATGTTGAGTTCACCACAGGTTTTTTGGGAGATTCGTGTTGCTCAATCTTAGCTTTCTATGTTGAGTTCACCACAGGTTTTTTGGGAGGTTCGTGTTGCTCAATCTTAGCTTTCTATGTTGAGTTCACCACAGGTTTTTTGGGAGGTTCGTGTTGCTCAATCTTAGCTTTCTATGTTGAGTTCACCACAGGTTTTTTGGGAGGTTCGTGTCGCTCAATCTTAGCTTTCTATGTTGAGTTCACCACAGGTTTTTTGGGAGGTTCGTGTTGCTCAATCTTAGCTTTCTATGTTGAGTTCACCACAGGTTTTTTGGGAGGTTCGTGTTGCTCAATCTTCACTCTCTATGTTGAGTTCACCACAGGTTTTTTGGGAGGTTCGTGTCGCCCAATCTTAGCTTTCTATGTTGAGTTCACCACAGGTTTTTGGGGAGGTTCGTGTCGCTCAATCTTAGCTTTCTATGTTGAGTTCACCACAGGTTTTTGGGGAGGTTCGTGTCGCTCAATCTTAGCTTTCTATGTTGAGTTCACCACAGGTTTTTGGGTAGGTTCGTGTCGCTCAATCTTAGCTTTCTATGTTGAGTTCACCACAGGTTTTTGGGGAGGTTCGTGTCGCTCAATCTTAACTTTCTATGTTGAGTTCACCACAGGTTTTTTGGGAGGTTCGTGTTGCTCAATCTTAGCTTTCTATGTTGAGTTCACCACAGGTTTTTTGGGGGGCTCGTGTCGCTCATTCTTAACTTTCTATGTTGAGTTCACCACAGGTTTTTTGGGGGGTTCGTGTCGCTCAATCTTAGCTTTCTATGTTGAGTTCACCACAGGTTTTTTGGGGGGTTCGTGTCGCTCAATCTTAACTTTCTATGTTGAGTTCACCACAGGTTTTTTGGGAGGTTCGTGTTGCTCAATCTTAGCTTTTTATGTTGAGTTCACCACAGGTTTTTTGGGAGGTTCGTGTCGCTCAATCTTAGCTTTCTATGTTGAGTTCACCACAGGTTTTTTGGGAGGTTCGTGTTGCTCAATCTTAGCTTTCTATGTTGAGTTCACCACAGGTTTTTTGGGAGGTTCGTGTCGCTCAATCTTAACTTTCTATGTTGAGTTCACCACAGGTTTTTTGGGAGGTTCGTGTTGCTCAATCCTAGCTTTCTATGTTGAGTTCACCACAGGTTTTTTGGGAGGTTCGTGTCGCTCAATCTTAGCTTTCTATGTTGAGTTCACCACAGGTTTTTGGGGAGGTTCGTGTCGCTCAATCTTAGCTTTCTATGTTGTGTTCACCACAGGTTTTTGGGGAGGTTCGTGTTGCTCAATCTTAACTTTCTATGTTGAGTTCACCACAGGTTTTTTGGGAGGTTCGTGTCGCTCAATCTTAGCTTTCTATGTTGAGTTCACCACAGGTTTTTGGGGAGGTTCGTGTCGCTCAATCTTAGCTTTCTATGTTGAGTTCATCACAGGTTTTTTGGGAGGTTCGTGTTGCTCAATCTTAGCTTTCTATGTTGAGTTCACCACAGGTTTTTTGGGAGGTTCGTGTCGCTCAATCTTAACTTTCTATGTTGAGTTCACCACAGGTTTTTTGGGAGGTTCGTGTTGCCCAATCTTAGCTTTCTATGTTGAGTTCACCACAGGTTTTTTGGGGAGGTTCGTGTCGCTCAATCTTAGCTTTCTATGTTGAGTTCACCACCGGTTTTTTGGGGGGTTCGTGTCGCTCAATCTTAGCTTTCTATGTTGAGTTCACCACAGGTTTTTTGGGAGGTTCATGTTGCTCAATCTTAACTTTCTATGTTGAGTTCACCACAGGTTTTTGGGGAGGTTCGTGTCGCTCAATCTTAGCTTTCTATGTTGAGTTCACCACAGGTTTTTGGGGAGGTTCGTGTCGCTCAATCTTAGCTTTCTATGTTGAGTTCACCACAGGTTTTTTGGGAGGTTCGTGTCGCTCAATCTTAGCTTTCTATGTTGAGTTCACCACAGGTTTTTGGGGAGGTTCGTGTCGCTCAATCTTAGCTTTCTATGTTGAGTTCACCACAGGTTTTTGGGAGGTTCGTGTTGCTCAATCTTAACTTTCTATGTTGAGTTCACCACAGGTTTTTTGGGAGGTTCGTGTTGCTCAATCTTAGCTTTCTATGTTGAGTTCACCACAGGTTTTTTGGGAGGTTCGTGTTGCTCAATCTTAGCTTTCTATGTTGAGTTCACCACAGGTTTTTTGGGAGGTTCGTGTCGCTCAATCTTAACTTTCTATGTTGAGTTCACCACAGGTTTTTTGGGAGGTTCGTGTTGCTCAATCCTAGCTTTCTATGTTGAGTTCACCACAGGTTTTTTGGGAGGTTCGTGTTGCTCAATCCTAGCTTTCTATGTTGAGTTCACCACAGGTTTTTTGGGAGGTTCGTGTCGCTCAATCTTAGCTTTCTATGTTGAGTTCACCACAGGTTTTTTGGGAGGTTCGTGTCGCTCAATCGTAGCTTTCTATGTTGAGTTCACCACAGGTTTTTTGGGAGGTTCGTGTTGCTCAATCTTAGCTTTCTATGTTGAGTTCACCACAGGTTTTTTGGGAGGTTCGTGTCGCTCAATCTTAACTTTCTATGTTGCGTTCACCACAGGTTTTTTGGGGGGTTCGTGTCGCTCAATCTTAGCTTTCTATGTTGAGTTCACCACAGGTTTTTTGGGAGGTTCGTGTTGCTCAATCTTAACTTTCTATGTTGAGTTCACCACAGGTTTTTTGGGAGGTTCGTGTCGCTCAATATTAGCTTTCTATGTTGAGTTCACCACAGGTTTTTTGGGGGGGTTCGTGTCGCTCAATCTTAGCTTTCTATGTTGAGTTCACCACAGGTTTTTTGGGAGGTTCGTGTCGCTCAATCTTAGCTTTCTATGTTGAGTTCACCACAGGTTTTTTGGGAGGTTCGTGTCGCTCAATCTTAGCTTTCTATGTTGAGTTCACCACAGGTTTTTTGGGAGGTTCGTGTTGCTCAATCTTTGCTTTTTATGTTGAGTTCACCACAGGTTTTTTGGGAGGTTCGTGTCGCTCAATCTTAGCTTTCTATGTTGAGTTCACCACAGGTTTTTTGGGAGGTTCGTGTTGCTCAATCTTAGCTTTCTATGTTGAGTTCACCACAGGTTTTTTGGGAGGTTCGTGTCGCTCAATCTTAACTTTCTATGTTGAGTTCACCACAGGTTTTTTGGGAGGTTCGTGTTGCTCAATCCTAGCTTTCTATGTTGAGTTCACCACAGGTTTTTTGGGAGGTTCGTGTCGCTCAATCTTAGCTTTCTATGTTGAGTTCACCACAGGTTTTTTGGGAGGTTCGTGTCGCTCAATCGTAGCTTTCTATGTTGAGTTCACCACAGGTTTTTTGGGAGGTTCGTGTTGCTCAATCTTAGCTTTCTATGTTGAGTTCACCACAGGTTTTTTGGGAGGTTCGTGTCGCTCAATCTTAACTTTCTATGTTGCGTTCACCACAGGTTTTTTGGGGGGTTCGTGTCGCTCAATCTTAGCTTTCTATGTTGAGTTCACCACAGGTGTTTTGGGAGGTTCGCGTTGCTCAATCTTAACTTTCTATGTTGAGTTCACCACAGGTTTTTGGGGAGGTTCGTGTCGCTCAATCTTAGCTTTCTATGTTGTGTTCACCACAGGTTTTTGGGGAGGTTCGTGTCGCTCAATCTTAGCTTTCTATGTTGAGTTCACCACAGGTTTTTTGGGAGATTCGTGTTGCTCAATCTTAGCTTTCTATGTTGAGTTCACCACAGGTTTTTTGGGAGGTTCGTGTCGCTCAATCTTAGCTTTCTATGTTGAGTTCACCACAGGTTTTTTGGGAGGTTCGTGTTGCTCAATCTTAACTTTCTATGTTGAGTTCACCACAGGTTTTTGGGGAGGTTCGTGTCGCTCAATCTTAGCTTTCTATGTTGTGTTCACCACAGGTTTTTGGGGAGGTTCGTGTCGCTCAATCTTAGCTTTCTATGTTGAGTTCACCACAGGTTTTTTGGGAGATTCGTGTTGCTCAATCTTAGCTTTCTATGTTGAGTTCACCACAGGTTTTTTGGGAGGTTCGTGTCGCTCAATCTTAGCTTTCTATGTTGAGTTCACCACAGGTTTTTTGGGAGGTTCGTGTCGCTCAATCTTAGCTTTCTATGTTGAGTTCACCACAGGTTTTTTGGGAGGTTCGTGTCGCTCAATCTTAGCTTTCTATGTTGAGTTCACCACAGGTTTTTTGGGAGGTTCGTGTCGCTCAATCTTAGCTTTCTATGTTGAGTTCACCACAGGTTTTTGGGGAGGTTCGTGTCGCTCAATCTTAGCTTTCTATGTTGAGTTCACCACAGGTTTTTGGGGAGGTTCGTGTCGCTCAATCTTAGCTTTCTATGTTGTGTTCACCACAGGTTTTTGGGGAGGTTCGTGTCGCTCAATCTTAGCTTTCTATGTTGAGTTCACCACAGGTTTTTTGGGAGATTCGTGTTGCTCAATCTTAGCTTTCTATGTTGAGTTCACCACAGGTTTTTTGGGAGGTTCGTGTCGCTCAATCTTAGCTTTCTATGTTGAGTTCACCACAGGTTTTTTGGGAGGTTCGTGTCGCTCAATCTTAGCTTTCTATGTTGAGTTCACCACAGGTTTTTTGGGAGGTTCGTGTCGCTCAATCTTAGCTTTCTATGTTGAGTTCACCACAGGTTTTTTGGGAGGTTCGTGTCGCTCAATCTTAGCTTTCTATGTTGAGTTCACCACAGGTTTTTGGGGAGGTTCGTGTCGCTCAATCTTAGCTTTCTATGTTGAGTTCACCACAGGTTTTTGGGGAGGTTCGTGTCGCTCAATCTTAGCTTTCTATGTTGAGTTCACCACAGGTTTTTGGGTAGTTTCGTGTCGCTCAATCTTAGCTTTCTATGTTGAGTTCACCACAGGTTTTTGGGGAGGTTCGTGTCGCTCAATCTTAACTTTCTATGTTGAGTTCACCACAGGTTTTTTGGGAGGTTCGTGTTGCTCAATCTTAGCTTTCTATGTTGAGTTCACCACAGGTTTTTTGGGGGGTTCGTGTCGCTCAATCTTAACTTTCTATGTTGAGTTCACCACAGGTTTTTTGGGGGGTTCGTGTCGCTCAATCTTAGCTTTCTATGTTGAGTTCACCACAGGTTTTTTGGGGGGTTCGTGTCGCTCAATCTTAACTTTCTATGTTGAGTTCACCACAGGTTTTTTGGGAGGTTCGTGTTGCTCAATCTTAGCTTTTTATGTTGAGTTCACCACAGGTTTTTTGGGAGGTTCGTGTCGCTCAATCTTAGCTTTCTATGTTGAGTTCACCACAGGTTTTTTGGGAGGTTCGTGTTGCTCAATCTTAGCTTTCTATGTTGAGTTCACCACAGGTTTTTTGGGAGGTTCGTGTCGCTCAATCTTAACTTTCTATGTTGAGTTCACCACAGGTTTTTTGGGAGGTTCGTGTTGCTCAATCCTAGCTTTCTATGTTGAGTTCACCACAGGTTTTTTGGGAGATTCGTGTCGCTCAATCTTAGCTTTCTATGTTGAGTTCACCACAGGTTTTTTGGGAGGTTCGTGTCGCTCAATCGTAGCTTTCTATGTTGAGTTCACCACAGGTTTTTTGGGAGGTTCGTGTTGCTCAATCTTAGCTTTCTATGTTGAGTTCACCACAGGTTTTTTGGGAGGTTCGTGTCGCTCAATCTTAACTTTCTATGTTGCGTTCACCACAGGTTTTTTGGGGGGTTCGTGTCGCTCCATCTTAGCTTTCTATGTTGAGTTCACCACAGGTTTTTTGGGAGGTTCGTGTTGCTCAATCTTAACTTTCTATGTTGAGTTCACCACAGGTTTTTGGGGAGGTTCGTGTCGCTCAATCTTAGCTTTCTATGTTGTGTTCACCACAGGTTTTTGGGGAGGTTCGTGTCGCTCAATCTTAGCTTTCTATGTTGAGTTCACCACAGGTTTTTTGGGAGATTCGTGTTGCTCAATCTTAGTTTTCTATGTTGAGTTCACCACAGGTTTTTTGGGAGGTTCGTGTCGCTCAATCTTAGCTTTCTATGTTGAGTTCACCACAGGTTTTTTGGGAGGTTCGTGTTGCTCAATCTTAGCTTTCTATGTTGAGTTCACCACAGGTTTTTTGAGAGGTTCGTGTCGCTCAATCTTAGCTTTCTATGTTGAGTTCACCACAGGTTTTTTGGGAGGTTCGTGTCGCTCAATCTTAGCTTTCTATGTTGAGTTCACCACAGGTTTTTTGGGAGGTTCGTGTTGCTCAATCTTAGCTTTCTATGTTGAGTTCACCACAGGTTTTTGGGGAGGTTCGTGTCGCTCAATCTTAGCTTTCTATGTTGAGTTCACCACAGGTTTTTGGGGAGGTTCGTGTCGCTCAATCTTAGCTTTCTATGTTGAGTTCACCACAGGTTTTTGGGGAGGTTCGTGTCGCTCAATCTTAGCTTTCTATGTTGAGTTCACCACAGGTTTTTGGGGAGGTTCGTGTCGCTCAATCTTAGCTTTCTATGTTGAGTTCACCACAGGTTTTTGGGTAGGTTTGTGTCGCTCAATCTTAGCTTTCTATGTTGAGTTCACCACAGGTTTTTGGGAGGTTCGTGTCGCTCAATCTTAACTTTCTATGTTGAGTTCACCACAGGTTTTTTGGGAGGTTCGTGTTGCTCAATCTTAGCTTTCTATGTTGAGTTCACCACAGGTTTTTTGGGGGGTTCGTGTCGCTCAATCTTAACTTTCTATGTTGAGTTCACCACAGGTTTTTTGGGGGGTTCGTGTCGCTCAATCTTAGCTTTCTATGTTGAGTTCACCACAGGTTTTTGGGGGGGTTCGTGTCGCTCAATCTTAACTTTCTATGTTGAGTTCACCACAGGTTTTTTGGGAGGTTCGTGTCGCTCAATCTTAGCTTTCTATGTTGCGTTTTGTAGATCATTGTTTGTCTTTTTGTGTTTTGTTTTTTTTTGTTTTTTTCTTTTAGCCATTGTACATGTATTTTCTGACCTTCGATTTACGTCTTCTGGTAACCCCTTTGGCATCTTTAAACTTTTCTCTGTGTTTGGTTAAATTATTCTGAACTTTTCGTACTTATGGTAACCGAGATTACATTTCATCTATTTCTAGTCTCATTAATTGTATAAAGTCATAATTTTTAGTCTCACAAGTATTAGTATTACAAGAATTGTTTATGTCATATTCAGTGTTAAATAACACTCTTATTGAACTGCATTTCTATATTCGAAACCCAATAGACAACTGATATTGGCATTTTTATATGCTTTAGCAGCTGTAATACAGTGTGACTGGCTTACACTATTTTTATATCTTAGAATGTATCATACATTCGTACGAGTTGTTCAGTGTGACTGACTTACCCTATTTTTATATCTTAGAATGTATCATACAGTCGTACGAGTTGTTCAGTGTGACTGACTTACCCTATTTTTATATGTTAGAATGTATCATACATTCGTACGAGTTGTTCAGTGTGACTGACTTACCCTATTTTTATATGTTAGAATGTATCATACATTCGTACGAGTTGTTCAGTGTGACTGACTTACCCTATTTTTATATGTTAGAATGTATCATACATTCGTACGAGTTGTTCAGTGTGACTGACTTACACTATTTTTATATCTTAGAATGTATCATACATTCGTACGAGTTGTTCAGTGTGACTGACTTACCCTATTTTTATATGTTAGAATGTATCATACATTCGTACGAGTTGTTCAGTGTGACTGACTTACCCTATTTTTATATGTTAGAATGTATCATACATTCGTACGAGTTGTTCAGTGTGACTGACTTACCCTATTTTTATATCTTAGAATGTATCATACAGTCGTACGAGTTGTTCAGTGTGACTGACTTACCCTATTTTTATATCTTAGAATGTATCATACATTCGTACGAGTTGTTCAGTGTGACTGACTTACTCTATTTTTATATCTTAGAATGTATCATACATTCGTACGAGTTGTTCAGTGTGACTGACTTACCCTATTTTTATATGCTAGAATGTATCATACATTCGTACGAGTTGTTCAGTGTGACTGACTTACACTATTTTTATATCTTAGAATGTATCATACATTCGTACGAGTTGTTCAGTGTGACTGACTTACCCTATTTTTATATGTTAGAATGTATCATACATTCGTACGAGTTGTTCAGTGTGACTGACTTACCCTATTTTTATATGCTAGAATGTATCATACATTCGTACGAGTTGTTCAGTGTGACTGACTTACCCTATTTTTATATGTTAGAATGTATCATACATTCGTACGAGTTGTTCAGTGTGACTGACTTACCCTATTTTTATATGGTAGAATGTATCATACATTCGTACGAGTTGTTCAGTGTGACTGACTTACCCTATTTTTATATGCTAGAATGTATCATACATTCGTACGAGTTGTTCAGTGTGACTGACTTACCCTATTTTTATATGTTAGAATGTATCATACATTCGGACGAGTTGTTCAGTGTGACTGACTTACCCTATTTTTATATCTTAGAATGTATCATACATTCGTACGAGTTGTTCAGTGTGACTGACTTACCCTATTTTTATATCTTAGAATGTATCATACATTCGTACGAGTTGTTCAGTGTGACTGACTTACCCTATTTTTATATCTTAGAATGTATCATACATTCGTACGAGTTGTTCAGTGTGACTGACTTACCCTATTTTTATATCTTAGAATGTATCATACATTCGTACGAGTTGTTCAGTGTGACTGACTTACCCTATTTTTATATCTTAGAATGTATCATACAGTCGTACGAGTTGTTCAGTGTGACTGACTTACCCTATTTTTATATCTTAGAATGTATTATACATTCGTACGAGTTGTTCAGTGTGACTGACTTACCCTATTTTTATATCTTAGAATGTATCATACATTCGTACGAGTTGTTCAGTGTGACTGACTTACCCTATTTTTATATCTTAGAATGTATTATACATTCGTACGAGTTGTTCAGTGTGACTGACTTACCCTATTTTTATATCTTAGAATGTATCACATTCGTACGAGTTGTTCAGTGTGACTGACTTACACTATTTTTATATGCTAGAATGTATCATACATTCGTACGAGTTGTTCAGTGTGACTGACTTACCCTATTTTTATATCTTAGAATGTATCATACATTCGTACGAGTTGTTCAGTGTGACTGACTTACCCTATTTTTATATCTTAGAATGTATCACATTCGTACGAGTTGTTCAGTGTGACTGACTTACCCTATTTTTATATCTTAGAATGTATCATACATTCGTACGAGTTGTTCAGTGTGACTGACTTACCCTATTTTTATATCTTAGAATGTATCATACATTCGTACGAGTTGTTCAGTGTGACTGACTTACCCTATTTTTATATCTTAGAATGTATCATACATTCGTACGAGTTGTTCAGTGTGACTGACTTACCCTATTTTTATATCTTAGAATGTATCATACAGTCGTACGAGTTGTTCAGTGTGACTGACTTACCCTATTTTTATATCTTAGAATGTATTATACATTCGTACGAGTTGTTCAGTGTGACTGACTTACCCTATTTTTATATGTTAGAATGTATCATACATTCGTACGAGTTGTTCAGTGTGACTGACTTACCCTATTTTTATATCTTAGAATGTATTATACATTCGTACGAGTTGTTCAGTGTGACTGACTTACCCTATTTTTATATGTTAGAATGTATCATACATTCGTACGAGATGTTCAGTGTGACTGACTTACCCTATTTTTATATCTTAGAATGTATCATACATTCGTACGAGTTGTTCAGTGTGACTGACTTACCCTATTTTTATATCTTAGAATGTATCATACATTCGTACGAGATGTTCAGTGTGACTGACTTACACTATTTTTATATGCTAGAATGTATCATACAGTCGTACGAATTGTTCAGTGTGACTGACTTACCCTAGTTTTATATCTTAGAATGTATCATACATTCGTACGAGTTGTTCAGTGTGACTGACTTACCCTATTTTTATATGTTAGAATGTATCATATATTCGTACGAGTTGTTCAGTGTGACTGGCTTGTACCCTATTTTTACAACAACATAAATACAAGCACCATGCAACCAAAATAGAGGAAATTGGATGACCATGTAAAACATACCAAATCCTTTTATCTAATTACCAAACTGTTAGAATAATTAAACAAATGAACAACATATTGTCTTCCTGTATCTTGACTATTATTGAAGTTGACACAGTCTGAACAAAAGCAGTCTCATATACTTGAAATTTCAATAAAGTTTACAATCATAGATTCGTCGAACATCGCATTACTTTCGACTGATTAAATTTTCACTATGCCAAACATGGTTACAATATATTAAATCAAGTTAATTTAATATTAAATTGTAGTGTTATTTCAAAAGACTTGAATAATTTAAGTTTCGTTTCTCCTATTTTTGCTTAGTTCTTAACTTCCTATAAAAATGCAATTTTAAAGTATATGTCATAAATACTGTATACAAGGAATGTAATTACTTAATTAAGTAAAATGCTTAATACAATAGTTTTATGTAGAGTCGAAAACATATATAAACAAGTATAACACAAGCTCTAGACAGCTTTTAAATCCGACATACATGTATATATCTGTAAGGAAAAACAAAATACCATCGTCGATAGCACACGATTGATCACGCTCCTATATTGTCCACTCATCCCCCGTGACGGCTGATCACGCTCCTATACTGTCCACTCATCCCCCGTGGGTCGATGCATATGAAAACCGACATTTCTGGTTTGTTTCGTAAATGTTCTGCGCTTAGCAGTTTACATGACAACACAACATAGCTCAAATTTTCCTAATAGATGAATTGAACGGATTAGAAAAGATATGATCTTAATAGTCAAAGCAGCATTCATCGTTTATATACTTATCAATTAGATTTTAATTTAAAGGGAAATCCTTTTCTTTAAAAAAAATAAAAAAAGATAAAACAAATTTAAAAAAAAGCTATGATTTGATTGGCCGTAAGACAGTGGGTCGGAACTAATCAAAATGTTTAAAATTACTCTTGAATATTTCATGACTGCCATGATTTCGCTGACAGTTGACCTACGCGTGATGAGTAGAGAGTATCGAAGTGTGACCAGCCGTTCGTTACCGACGATGATAAATCACATAAAAGTATATTTTTCATTTACGAAATTAAAAGTCAAAAGCAAAAAGTAAGATTAAAATGAAAAACAAAAGAATACCACAATGTCGGAATAGTTCAAAGGTTAAATATCAAAATCATAGATACCCCTAACACAAATGCATGACCGTTCACTTTGCTGGCTTGGCATAGGTACTTCAATAAAAAGGTGGCGAGGCTAAACTAGTTCTATGGGCACATGCCTCCCCTCTTAGTGAAATGATGCTTTCCACAAGTGAGTAAAATGTCAACACTCCCAAACAAGCCGGCGAACAGTGTTCTTATAAAGAACATTAATCCTCGTGACAAAGACTTGTCATATGTATAATATTAGTTCTATTAAAGAGAGTTGATGACCTCAATCATTATCTAAATATGACCTAGTATGCAAGGCCATTGTAAGATATAATAGTGAAACAATAATCAACTAATTACACATTACATCTTTCGTCATCTGTACGCAATTGACAGAATACTTTTCAACAAGGCATTGATATCTTCCTAGAAACTTTTTGAAAGACAAGATGAGACGATTCTTTAAAAATCGCTTAGTACTCAGAATACGGTGACGTTGTAAAAGGTTTGTATGCAAACTGCTCGAGCGTAGCGTATGAGTTCTGAAATATAAACTCCATACGTGGGAGTGGTTGATATATTACTATCAAGGTGTGGACAATTTATAATAGTGAAATAGACGTCTCTTCTGTCATAACATTGGAGTCAAATATGAGGTAAATGTTAAGAAATGAGGCAGAGAATGATGTTTCTGCTTTTCCTTTAACTCAAATTCTTTGAGGTATATTAATGGAATCCCGTTAGCAAAGCTTTGATTATTAACTGACAGAACATCATCAATATACCTGAAAGTGAGATTAAAGGATTTAGATTCAGTTTTTTTTTTTGTCTTTGATAAGATTTTGTATAAACTCAGCCTCACAGGAGTGTAGGAAAAGATTGGTAATGAGAGGGCATAGTTTGTTCCTATAGGGCTTCCGATGAATTGTTGAAAAAAGTTCCCTCCGAACGGCAAATATGTTATCGATAAGGAACTTTAACATAAGAATGACTTCATTTTCTGTGTAGCACAGTTTGTCTTTCGTTTCGCGCTTGACAAAATAAGCAATCAAAATAGCACTAGAAAATTTCAAAAGCGACTACATATCTACGGGGATAAAAAAAAATCAATTGCAAATGCACGATCAAAGATAGCCTCTCGCTGCACACATAGGAATTTGATGTTATTTACCTGACGTGTTTTTATTTTATTTATCTCGAATATAAATGCTCTAGGGTAACGTCTAGGTTAACCAATGAAAATCCGTTAAAAGATCGTGTTGGTGTATTCGCTTACAGGGAGATAATGCTAGGCTTCAGATAAGTTGAAGTCATCACTTCGAAAGTTTTACGGTCGCCACCATGACTTGGTCGACCGTTATGGAATATCTGTGTCACAAATGACCACGGGTATGTTCCACTTCTCGTAAACATCTGAGTTCACCCCCGGTTTTTTAGTGGGGTTCCTGTTACTCGATCTTTAGTTTTATGTGCATGGTTTGTAGATCGTTGTTTGTACTTTTCCTTTTGGCCATAGTGTTGTCTGTTCTTCTTTGATATACGAATTATGATTACCCCTTTGGTATATTCAAACACTTATATTATGACCTGCATTGTGGCCACGATCACATGGTTATTGAATATACTTCTGTTAAATCCGTACACATCGTCACTAAAGTTGCTGTCACATGTTTGATGTAGCCATATGTGATAAGGTTTAAGTGACTTTGGACAGGTCGATGGTTTTCTGGGTATTATATACATAGCAAATAGTTCATGACACTGAGGGTCATATGGCAGTATATTATATGGACCGAAGCTTAGGTCCATATAATATTTTTTTGGTGACGGACCGATCCATATACTGCCATATGACCCGAAGTGACATGAACTATTTGCTATATTATACTTCTTATCTAAAATAATTATGCAGGTACCGTTCCGGAACCGAATCGAAAACGAGGCAGTCCAGTCACGGTTCATATAACGTTATATTGACCGGCTGCGCTAACAAAGACAAATAGGGAAAATAAAAACGTAAAGTATAATATAACCCTATATGATAAAGTTTGTCAGTGACATCCTCCACTGCTCTGGTCTTCTCATTCAAGACAACTGACAGCCACAGTACAATGCTATAAATCCATATCTGATGTATCATTTAACATATCATCTATCTAAATCTTCTAGTTTTAAATTGCTGGTCTTGTTCTTTATCTTATCAAACCATTTAAAAAAAAAAAAAAAAATTTACAACCATGCATCATCCTGTCATGTATAAAATATTTCCAAAGTACTTTAATTTCCAACAGTCTTGTAAAGCTTCACAACAATATTATCAATCTTAAGTTACATTAATTGTAAAGGAAACACAATACCGTAGATATTAATGAGGGTTTTGTAGAAATTTTAATGTCCCCATTGTGCCGTCGTTATAAACTTTGAGAAATCAATTTGCTTACCATTATCACATGTCGTGTAACGTCTTCAGTGTAAATTTAATATCAATATCTTATTGATGTTGTAGATGACAAAATGTATACAGCACTTGTCAAATCCTTGTCAAACTCTAAATTTGTTAATTATATCAAAATAAAACTTTACAAGTCGTTATTTGAATTAAGTGGTTTCGATGTTTTGAAGTCATTTGAAAAAAACGAATTGCCCGTAACAAGCCATGTCAGTCAATGGTCATGTTTGTTAGAGAGGTATCGATCTTGTCTCCGTAACAAGCCAGGTCAGTCAATGGTCATGTTTGTTAGAGAGGTATCGATGGTCATGTTTGTTAGAGAGGTATCGATCTTGTCTCCGTAACAAGCCAGGTCAGTCAATGGTCATGCTTGTTAGAGAGGTATCGATGGTCATGTTTGTTAGAGAGGTATCGATCTTGTCTCCGTAACAAGCCATGTCAGTCAATGGTCATGTTTGTTAGAGAGGTATCGATGGTCATGTTTGTTAGAAAGGTATCGATCTTGTCTCCGTAACAAGCCAGGTCAGTCAATGGTCATGTTTGTTAGAGAGGTATCGATCTTGTCTCCGTAACAAGGCATGTCAGTCAATGGTCATGTTTGTTAGAGAGGTATCGATGGTCATGTTTGTTAGAGAGGTATCGATCTTGTCTCCGTAACAAGCCAGGCCAGTCAATGGTCATGTTTGTTAGAGAGGTATCGATGGTCATGTTTCTTAGAGAGGTATTGATGGTCATGTTTGTTAGAGAGTTATCGATCTTGTCTCTGTCTCTACGATTTTACGAATAGCTTTTTGAACTATTGTGATGATGTGGCATTTCTTGTTCATCGCTAGGTGTATTGTGCATTGAAAACAAACGTATAGACTAGTGTATATCACCAACTTAAGGAAGTTATCACTAGAACATGTTATCACTAGAACATGCTATCACTAGAACATAGGGCTAACGTTTTAATTTCTAATATCAAAGAAACAAATCAGATTATTAATACCGTGTATGTGTGATTGTTGTTTAACGTCACAAGAGCAGTATATCAGCTAAATAATAACGGATGTAGGCAAAACAGTGATATTGGTGTGGGTCTATGTCCGACACTAGAGATGTGCTAGGAAATCCTGTGTACAATCACCAGTACCCAGTGAACAACTATTGTATATATCTATTCCACAGGTTTTCCTGGAGGGATTATATATGACAAGTACAATTACGCCATGACATCACACTAATCTGTAATGATGCAATATTTTAAGAAGCCAACAATGTATTTGCACCCATTTATTCCTATGTACAAGGACATAGGATAATGTTTTCCCATTTTGATTGAACCTTGTAATGTGTATTATGTCACTGTATCGTAGAATCTGTATCTCAATTTAATATTGGTATCAGATAAAACAACAATTAAAGTGCTTTATTTTCAATTTCACTTTAATGAAGTTTCCATTAACTGTTGATTGTCACATGATAAAATTAGTGATGTGTTCTTGACGTTAAATTATTGCAATTAGAGGATCTTGTTTGAAATCAAATCTAACAGAAACTGATAATGTTGTGATAGAAATCTAAATTATTTAGTTAGTGCACGGCCATGACATTAATATTGAAATACTATTGCTTTAACAGACCATGACATCTAATGAAATAAAAGGTCACATTTAATAAACGTTAGAGAATACCGTAGGGGCAATCAAAATGGACAATCCAGAGAAACTCGCCACAAAGGGTACACAAGACGAAGAAAGAGAAAACAAAACACAACACAATATGTGTTGGACACCAGTATGCGCAAAGCACAGGCACTTGGGTCCAGGATTTTTTTGTTCTTCAATTTTATCAATAAAATGTGCATCTACAACGTATATGACCCGTTTGACATGCTTCGTTGTGAAATAAACGCCTTTATGAATTATGCCCCATTTTCCTAATACAATGTATCTACTCTATACAAGGCCAGAATGTCGAGTTTGTTCTAAAAATAGCAACAAATGTACTTACCAGTATCCCCGCTGTTATCCGCTAGAAAAAATAGTTTCTAATGACTCGTGGCATATTCCCGGTTTCCTTTCAACCTTATCTAACTGTTGAACACAAAAGTCTCTTGTTGCGGAGCGTTTAAGCGGTTACAATCGGGTTTGTTTCTCTCAAGCGAGCTGAATTTTCACCCGGCACGGAAGTGCTTTCAATTTTCTAAGGGACGCAACTCTTCTCGCAATCTAAGTATTTCCGAGTGGATTGAAACAAGGTAAAATCTTAATGAGTTACGAACATCAATTATTGGCGCAAAAAACGAAAACTTGGAAAACTGAAAAAATACTTTTTTATCCGAAGAATGGAAGAAGAATAGCATTTAACCACGGATGAAACAAATGAAAACATGGAAAAAGATAAAATAATTGATAATGGAAACAGTATTCCATGGCACAAATGTCATTTTAATTGCTCTGGTGAATTATTATAAAAAAAAAGATGAGGGGGAAAAGGGGGGGGGGGCTTTAATAGGCAGAATTGACATGGTCTTAAAGCATGAAAAATTATTCTCATTAAACAACCAATGAAATTATTGGATTTAGAAAAACATTATGATACCAATCAGAGGCTCCTTATGGACATGTAAAAGTCCAAGATAACCTCGTTTATTCGATACCCATCACGATTCGACCAAACAAAATGTTTAACATTATTTGGCACCAATTATTTATTTTTTAATAAGAAATATCACTATTCTAAATATACAGTAACATACTCAGGGGCAGATCTAATATGGACTAGGTTGCCCCCCTCCGTCCTCCCATTCTCTAGAATTTATTAAAATTATGTACTTGTAAAATTTGAAAACATGGGTCGGATTCTCATTTTGCAACAGACACCTCCACTTTTTGGCTTACTTACCCGAAAATCAATTTTTCATTGAATTTATATACAATTTTAGGGCTTTTAAATACTGTTGATTGGATATTTTTCCTGGCCTCGGCGAATTTTAATTAAGCGAGTCATCATGAGTACCACCCCTTTTACGGAAGAAAAAACATATTGAAATAATAGGAAATCACTGTAATATGACTGGAATTGAGCTCCTCTTATTAATTAGCCAGTCAGCCCCCCTTTCCAAACATTTCAAAAGCCCTGGATCCATAAGTGTGAAATTCCAATCATTTTGTTTTTATTTGTAGGCTTTATCAAATGACATCTTGCATTGTAGGATTCTAATTTAACACTTCTCTGAAATTCTGCCTATCTGCCTATTAAAGCCCCGAATCCCGTGCATAGCGATGTGTACTCGGTACAGGTTTATGTGATAAAGTTTGTAAGTCACTTACCACAAGTCGATGGTTTTCTCCTGTTACTATGGTTTCCTCCACCAATAAAACTGACCGCCACGATATAACTGAAATATTGTTGAACATGGCGTTGAGCACTATAATCCTTACCCCTAAAACATATGAATTTAATTTGCTTTTTCTGTGCCATGCGTCAGCTAATTGGAATGAGATATTGTAGAAATCTAGATATTCCCCCACTTCAAATAGAAATATTGTGTACTTTTTCACTTTTGATCAAACAAACTCCAGTGCATATTACATCATACTTTTTAATTGGGGAAAATTGTTCAATTTTGACTTGAAAAGCGTCAAAATGAGTCATGCAAGAAATTCTTTTATTAGATCACTGTAGAATCTAGAACCTCACTAGTTAGGTCGCTGATTTGTCATTTACCCACCATCCTTTTTCTTTACATAAAAAATGCACGTGATATAGTACATGTAAATAGCAATCAATTCTCCAAAACTGTAGGAATGCAAAATTCATTTGAATCTTCATTACTCCCTGTACAATAACTCTATCAGTATTAATTTACTCATACATGACCCATTTAGATCATGCATGAAATAAATTGGTATTATTTTAGAATTCCACAGACATTACATTAGAGCCATTGTTATAAAACTGAGATTTTTTTAATTATCTCCCCTGGCATGATAGATATCCTTAGCTGGACTTTCATATTTGACCATATCGGCTTTTAAATATTTGGTAGCTATATTTGGCAGTCCAGGTGTTTACGATCTACAACCGAAATTAAAAACAAAAATTTACCTTTGTTGCATTAAAGCTATAACGGTATCGTAGATGTTTATTAGAGCGTATTCTAACAGTACCTATTTCATCATTAAAGCTATAAAGGTATCGTAGATGTTTATTAGAGAGTATTCTAACAGTGCCTATTTCATCATTAAAGCTATAAAGGTATCGTAGATGTTTATTAGAGAGTATTCTAACAGTGCCTATTTCATCATTAAAGCTATAAAGGTATCGTAGATGTTTATTAGAGAGTATTCTAACAGTGCCTATTTCATCATTAAAGCTATAAAGGTATCGTAGATGTTTATTAGAGAGTATTCTAACAGTACCTATTTCATCATTAAAGCTATAAAGGTATCGTAGATGTTTATTAGAGAGTATTCTAACAGTGCCTATTTCATCATTAAAGCTATAAAGGTATCGTAGATGTGTATTAGAGAGTATTCTAACGGTGCCTATTTCATCATTAAAGCAATAAAGGTATCGTAGATGTTTATTAGAGAGTATTCTAACAGTGCCTATTTCATCATTAAAGCTATAAAGGTATTGTAGATGTTTATTAGAGAGTATTCTAACAGTGCCTATTTCATCATTAAAGTTATAAAGATATCGTAGATGTTTATTAGAGCGTATTCTAACAGTGCCTATTTCATCATTAAAGTTATAAAGGTATTGTAGATGTTTATTAGAGAGTATTCTAACAGTGCCTATTTCATCATTAAAGCTATAAAGGTATCGTAGATGTTTATTAGAGAGTATTCTAACGGTGCCTATTTCATCATTAAAGTTATAAAGGTATTGTAGATGTTTATTAGAGAGTATTCTAACAGTGCCTATTTCATCATTAAAGCTATAAAGGTATCGTAGATGTTTATTAGAGAGTATTCTAACAGTGCCTATTTCATCATTAAAGCTATAAAGGTATCGTAGATGTTTATTAGAGAGTATTCTAACAGTGCCTATTTCATCATTAAAGCTATAAAGGTATCGTAGATGTTTATTAGAGAGTATTCTAACAGTACCTATTTCATCATTAAAGCTATAAAGGTATCGTAGATGTTTATTAGAGAGTATTCTAACAGTGCCTATTTCATCATTAAAGCTATAAAGGTATCGTAGATGTGTATTAGAGAGTATTCTAACGGTGCCTATTTCATCATTAAAGCTATAAAGGTATCGTAGATGTTTATTAGAGAGTATTCTAACAGTGCCTATTTCATCATTAAAGCTATAAAGGTATTGTAGATGTTTATTAGAGAGTATTCTAACAGTGCCTATTTCATCATTAAAGTTATAAAGATATCGTAGATGTTTATTAGAGCGTATTCTAACAGTGCCTATTTCATCATTAAAGTTATAAAGGTATTGTAGATGTTTATTAGAGAGTATTCTAACAGTGCCTATTTCATCATTAAAGCTATAAAGGTATCGTAGATGTTTATTAGAGAGTATTCTAACGGTGCCTATTTCATCATTAAAGTTATAAAGGTATTGTAGATGTTTATTAGAGAGTATTCTAACAGTGCCTATTTCATCATTAAAGCTATAAAGGTATCGTAGATGTTTATTAGAGAGTATTCTAACAGTGCCTATTTCATCATTAAAGCTATAAAGGTATCGTAGATGTTTATTAGAGCGTATTCTAACAGTGCCTATTTCATCATTAAAGCTATAAAGGTATCGTAGATGTTTATTAGAGAGTATTCTAACAGTGCCTATTTCATCATTAAAGCTATAAAGGTATCGTAGATGTTTATTAGAGAGTATTCTAACAGTACCTATTTCATCATTAAAGCTATAAAGGTATCGTAGATGTTTATTAGAGAGTATTCTAACAGTGCCTATTTCATCATTAAAGCTATAAAGGTATCGTAGATGTTTATTAGAGAGTATTCTAACGGTGCCTATTTCATCATTAAAGCTATAAAGGTATCGTAGATGTTTATTAGAGAGTATTCTAACAGTGCCTATTTCATCATTAAAGCTATAAAGGTATTGTAGATGTTTATTAGAGAGTATTCTAACAGTGCCTATTTCATCATTAAAGTTATAAAGATATCGTAGATGTTTATTAGAGCGTATTCTAACAGTGCCTATTTCATCATTAAAGTTATAAAGGTATTGTAGATGTTTATTAGAGAGTATTCTAACAGTGCCTATTTCATCATTAAAGCTATAAAAGTATCGTAGATGTTTATTAGAGAGTATTCTAACGGTGCCTATTTCATCATTAAAGTTATAAAGGTATTGTAGATGTTTATTAGAGAGTATTCTAACAGTGCCTATTTCATCATTAAAGTTATAAAGGTATCGTAGATGTTTATTAGAGAGTATTCTAACAGTGCCTATTTCATCATTAAAGCTATAAAGGTATCGTAGATGTTTATTAGAGAGTATTCTAACGGTGCCTATTTCATCATTAAAGCTATAAAGGTATCGTTGATGTTTATTAGAGCGTATTCTAACAGTGCCTATTTCATCATTAAAGCTATAAAGGTATCGTAGATGTTTATTAGAGAGTATTCTAACAGTGCCTATTTCATCATTAAAGTTATAAAGGTATCGTAGATGTTTATTAGAGCGTATTCTAACAGTGCCTATTTCATCATTAAAGCTATAAAGGTATCGTAGATGTTTATTAGAGAGTATTCTAACGGTGCCTATTTCATCATTAAAGCTATAAAGGTATCGTAGATGTTTATTAGAGCGTATTTTAACAGTGCCTATTTCACCATTAAAGCTATAAAGGTATCGTAGATGTTTATTAGAGCGTATTCTAACAGTGCCTATTTCATCATTAAAGTTATAAAGATATCGTAGATGTTTATTAGAGCGTATTCTAACGGTGCCTATTTCATCATTAAAGTTATAAAGATATCGTAGATGTTTATTAGAGAGTATTCTAACAGTGCCTATTTCATCATTAAAGCTATAAAGGTATCGTAGATGTTTATTAGAGAGTATTCTAACGGTGCCTATTTCATCATTAAAGCTATAAAGGTATCGTAGATGTTTATTAGAGCGTATTTTAGCAGTGCCTATTTCACCATTAAAGCTATAAAGGTATCGTAGATGTTTATTAGAGCGTATTCTAACAGTGCCTATTTCATCATTAAAGTTATAAAGATATCGTAGATGTTTATTAGAGAGTATTCTAACAGTGCCTATTTCATCATTAAAGTTATAAAGGTATCGTAGATGTTTATTAGAGAGTATTCTAACAGTGCCTATTTCATCATTAAAGCTATAAAGGTATCGTAGATGTTTATTAGAGCGTATTCTAACAGTGCCTATTTCATCATTAAAGCTATAAAGGTATCGTAGATGTTTATTAGAGAGTATTCTAACGGTGCCTATTTCATCATTAAAGCTATAAAGGTACCGTAGATGTTTATTAGAGAGTATTCTAACAGTGCATATTTCATCATTAAAGCTATAAAGGTATCGTAGATGTTTATTAGAGAGTATTCTAACAGTGCCTATTTCATCATTAAAGTTATAAAGATATCGTAGATGTTTATTAGAGAGTATTCTAACAGTGCCTATTTCATCATTAAAGCTATAAAGGTATCGTAGATGTTTATTAGAGAGTATTCTAACGGTGCCTATTTCATCATTAAAGCTATAAAGGTATCGTAGATGTTTATTAGAGCGTATTTTAACAGTGCCTATTTCACCATTAAAGCTATAAAGGTATCGTAGATGTTTATTAGAGCGTATTCTAACAGTGCCTATTTCATCATTAAAGTTATAAAGATATCGTAGATGTTTATTAGAGAGTATTCTAACAGTGCCTATTTCATCATTAAAGTTATAAAGGTATCGTAGATGTTTATTAGAGAGTATTCTAACAGTGCCTATTTCATCATTAAAACTATAAAGGTATCGTAGATGTTTATTAGAGAGTATTCTAACAGTGCCTATTTCATCATTAAAGCTATAAAGGTATCGTAGATGTTTATTAGAGCGTATTCTAACAGTGCCTATTTCACCACTAAAGCTATAAAGGTATCGTAGATGTTTATTAGAGCGTATTCTAACACTGCCTATTTCATCATTAAAGCTATAAAGGTATTGTAGATGTTTATTAGAGCGTATTCTAAAAGTGCCTATTTCATCATTAAAGCTATAAAGGTATTGTAGATGTTTATTAGAGCGTATTCTAACAGTACCTATTTCATCATTAAAGCTATAAAGGTATTGTAGATGTTTATTAGAGCGTTTTCTAACACTGCCTATTTCATCATTAAAGCTAAAAAGTTATTGTAGATGTTTATTAGAGCGTATTCTAACACTGCCTATTTCATCATTAAAGCTATAAAGGTATCGTAGATGTTTATTAGAGCGTATTCTAACAGTGCCTATTTCATCATTAAAGCTATAAAGGTATCATTGATGTTTATTAGAGAGTATTCTAACAGTGCCTATTTCATCATTAAAGCTATAAAGGTATCGTTGATGTTTATTAGAGAGTATTCTAACAGTGCCTATTTCATCACTAAAGCTATAAAGGTATCGTAGATGTTTATTAGAGAGTATTCTAACAGTGCCTATTTCATCATTAAAACTATAAAGGTATCGTAGATGTTTATTAGAGAGTATTCTAACAGTGCCTATTTCATCATTAGAGCTATAAAGGTATCGTAGATGTTTATTAGAGCGTATTCTAACAGTGTCTATTTCACCACTAAAGCTATAAAGGTATCGTAGATGTTTATTAGAGCGTATTCTAACACTGCCTATTTCATCATTAAAGCTATAAAGGTATTGTAGATGTTTATTAGAGCGTATTCTAAAAGTGCCTATTTCATCATTAAAGCTATAAAGGTATTGTAGATGTTTATTAGAGAGTATTCTAACAGTGCCTATTTCATCATTAAAGCTATAAAGGTATCGTAGATGTTTATTAGAGCGTATTCTAACACTGCCTATTTCATCATTAAAGCTATAAAGGTATCGTAGATGTTTATTAGAGAGTATTCTAACACTGCCTATTTCATCATTAAAGCTATAAAGGTATTGTAGATGTTTATTAGAGCGTATTCTAAAAGTGCCTATTTCATCATTAAAGCTATAAAGGTATTGTAGATGTTTATTAGAGCGTATTCTAACGGTGCCTATTTCATCATTAAAGCTATAAAGGTATTGTAGATGTTTATTAGAGCGTATTCTAAAAGTGCCTATTTCATCATTAAAGCTATAAAGGTATTGTAGATGTTTATTAGAGCGTATTCTAACAGTGCCTATTTCATCATTAAAGCTATAAAGGTATTGTAGATGTTTATTAGAGCGTATTCTAACACTGCCTATTTCATCATTAAAGCTATAAAGGTATTGTAGATGTTTATTAGAGCGTATTCTAAAAGTGCCTATTTCATCATTAAAGCTATAAAGGTATTGTAGATGTTTATTAGAGCGTATTCTAACAGTGCCTATTTCATCATTAAAGCTATAAAGGTATTGTAGATGTTTATTAGAGCGTATTCTAACAGTGCCTATTTCATCATTAAAGCTATAAAGGTATCGTAGATGTTTATTAGAGCGTATTCTAACAGTGCCTATTTCATCATTAAAGTTATAAAGGTATTGTAGATGTTTATTAGAGCGTATTCTAACAGTGCCTATTTCATCATTAAAGCTATAAAGGTATCGTAGATGTTTATTAGAGCGTATTCTAACAGTGCCTATTTCATCATTAAAGCTATAAAGGTATCGTAGATGTTTATTAGAGCGTATTCTAACAGTGCCTATTTCATCATTAAAGCTATAAAGGTATCGTAGATGTTTATTAGAGCGTATTCTAACAGTACCTATTTCATCATTAAAGCTATAAAGGTATCGTAGATGTTTATTAGAGCGTATTCTAACAGTGCCTATTTCATCATTAAAGCTATAAAGGTATCGTAGATGTTTATTAGAGCGTATTCTAACAGTACCTATTTCATCACTCAAGTTGTGAGTTTGTTTCCACCACATGATAAGTTGTGCAGTATACTCTATACATCTTTTTGTGATAGAATTTATCAATGGATTGTGGCAGGTCAGTGGCTTTCTCCTGGTAACCGGCGGTTTACCTCCTCTAATGAAACACCACCACTAAGATATTACGGATATATTGTTGAAAGTGATGTTAAACATTTATAAACCTATTCCTAACACTTTAACTCCTCTACACGTTTTATCAACCCCTCTAGCAAAATGGCTATAACCAAAACCAAATTTCTTTGTCTGCAAAACAAACGAACTCTTATCAAAATCACGTTGCGAAACACACAACAACAGGACTCTTACCAAAAACACGATTCCTATATTTATAGGATGATTATCAAACACACGTTTCTGAACCACAGAACAATGGGACTCTTATCAAACACACGTTTCTTTATCTGAAAACAAAAGGACACCTTTCTTTATTTCTGCAAAGCAAATAAACTCTTACCAAAACACGTTTTCTTTCACTTCAAATTCAAAATGACTCTTAAGTCTAAAGCAAAAGAACTATTATCAAACACTCCAAAATACAAGGACCTTTAGCAAGACACGTTTCTTTAACTGAAATCAAAAGAACCCTTACAGAAAAAACATTTCTTTAACTCCAAAGCAAAAGTACTCTGACTAAAAAATACCTTCCAACTCCAAAATAAAAAGACTCTTACCAAAAAATACGTTCCAACTCAAAAACAAAGGCACTTTTACCAAAAATGTGTTTCTTTAACTCCAAAATAAGAGGACTCTTACTAAAAACACAATCTTACAGCAAATAAACATGATCTGTGATAAACAAACAAAAATAATGAAGGAATTAAATAAAACTATAGACACCATAGCGCAACAAATATAGTCAGCCTTGTCGATTTCACGAGATAAAAAATATCCAGCATCGGAAACAATCCTAGCTATTGCTCATCCTAATACAAATCGAATGACCACTCCTTTCTGTCTAAAGGCTAAGAAAATATTTCAATGGTGTAATCAGAATCTATAAATCTAAGGACAACCGATACAATGACCAAACGGAAAGGGACATAAAGACAAACAATGGTTCACTGAACACTATGTAGAAAACTAAACACTGAGCAACACGTAACGAACTAAACACTGAGCAACGCGTAACGAACTAAACACTGAGCAACGCGTAACGAACTAAACACTGAGCAACGCGTAACGAACTAAACACTGAGCAACGCGTAACGAACTAAACACTGAGCAACACGTAACGAACTAAACACTGAGCAACGCGTAACGAACTAAACACTGAGCAACGCGTAACGAACTAAACACTGAGCAACGCGTAACGAACTAAACACTGAGCAACACGTAACGAACTAAACACTGACCAACGCGTAACGAACTAAACACTGAGCAACGCGTAACGAACTAAACACTGAGCAACGCGTAACGAACTAAACACTGAGCAACGCGTAACGAACTAAACACTGAGCAACGCGTAACGAACTAAACACTGAGCAACACGTAACGAACTAAACACTGAGCAACACGTAACGAACTAAACACTGAGCAACACGTAACGAACTAAACACTGAGCAACGCGTAACGAACTAAACACTGAGCAACGCGTAACGAACTAAACACTGAGCAACGCGTAACGAACTAAACACTGAGCAACACGTAACGAACTAAACACTGAGCAACGCGTAACGAACTAAACACTGAGCAACACGTAACGAACTAAACACTGAGCAACGCGTAACGAACTAAACACTGAGCAACGCGTAACGAACTAAACACTGAGCAACGCGTAACGAACTAAACACTGAGCAACACGTAACGAACTAAACACTGAGCAACACGTAACGAACTAAACACTGAGCAACGCGTAACGAACTAAACACTGAGCAACGCGTAACGAACTAAACACTGAGCAACGCGTAACGAACTAAACACTGAGCAACACGTAACGAACTAAACACTGAGCAACACGTAACGAACTAAACACTGAGCAACGCGTAACGAACTAAAGACTGAGCAACGCGTAACGAACTAAACACTGAGCAACGCGTAACGAACTAAACACTGAGCAACGCGTAACGAACTAAACACTGAGCAACGCGTAACGAACAAAACACTGAGCAACGCGTAACGAACTAAACACTGAGCAACGCGTAACGAACTAAACACTGAGCAACACGTAACGAACTAAACACTGAGCAACACGTAACGAACTAAACACTGAGCAACACGTAACGAACTAAACACTGAGCAACACGTAACGAACTAAACACTGAGCAACACGTAACGAACTAAACACTGAGCAACACGTAACGAACTAAACACTGAGCAACACGTAACGAACTAAACACTGAGCAACGCGTAACGAACTAAACACTGAGCAACGCGTAACGAACGAAACACTGAGCAACACGTAACGAACAAAACGTAGGATATGAACTCAACTCTACCGGACGGGTAAGCATTTCTTGTACAATTAGTAGCACCCGTCAAGTTATCAAGGTTACAAATCTGGTGGCAAGTCATATTCAGCTATAAGTTGTCAATGAGGATTGAAGGACGGTATTTTGACTACGACAAGAAGAACATATCCGTGGTAATCTTCGACACAGACATTGCATGACGGTCATTCAAGCCAAGACATGACGGTGATCTTGAAGATTGGTTCTGAGACACTTTTATAATAGGACAAACGCTGAGTACCCAAAGCAGAATAGATACGCCCCAATCATATACCATATGCAATTGTAATTTTCAAAAGTAATATGTAACATGTTACTAATCAAAGTATTATTTCATTTATTATTATCTGTCTATCTAGATTACTTTCGCTGTTAACATTGAATCAAACTAATTATGAAACAACATAATAGTTATCTGTAATACACGGTGAATCTATTCTAATGTATGGGTGTGGAGAAAAAACAACGCGTGTGGGCTAATCCTTCCACACAATGCTGTTTATATATCCTTTTGTACAACATCGAAAAGTGTAATTACATCTTAAGCCGGGAATATGCTATATCTTCATTACGGAAAGAGAAATAAATAGTAAATGTATTAATAGTCTCAACATGATTTCTGTTATTGCTATTTTCCCTGACTGAAGGAGTAATTAGTAGATTAGCTACATAATTATGCAGAGTGAACGGTGTAACACGTATCTCGCTTGACTGAACATCAAGTGTGTCTTTGTCAGCCATCTGCAGCTATTAGGGTAATTCAAGTACGTGAGCGACACACCGGAACTAACGAAATCAAACGCCATACTTTGTGAGAAATCGTTCGTTCAAATCAAAGTAACAGCTCTTTTATCTGGCAATGAAGCTGTTATGTTAGATAGTGCATGATTTTAATATCATTACCATAATACATACCTTGTGCAATTTACGATATATTTTAGACTTGATTAATTTCTTTTCCATGCCCTGAGCTTTTTATTATTAGATTTGAGATTATGTCGATATTGGTTTTCCTGTATTGTAACATTTTATTGTATTTAATTAGCAAATATAACTGTCTGAATAACATCATATTGCCTTCAGTTGAGGAAAACCATTTTTATATTGTAATTATAGAGTCAGATTTTGAATGCTTAGACAATCTTAACTCTACTAATTATCAGATTAACTCAGTTTCCGCCTGTTTACATTCAATCAACATGTGATCTTTATAAGTAATTATTCTGAGGTAAATGGATATGCTTTTACATGTATTAGGTTTGTTATAATGGGAAAAAATTTAAAATAGCTAATTTTGCAAATTATACGAATTAAGCAGAATGGGTTCATGAGGAAAATCATCATAGTTTTAGGATATGTATCATTGTTAATTTCTATAGCAGTACAAGTGCGTCATCTTAAAGAAGCTTAGATTGCACTCTACTAAAGCAAAAACATATCAGAATCAATTAAAAATGGGGGGTTTTTTTGTGGTGAGGGGACCTGAAATTTACCGTCACTTCATTTTTGGTGATAATGTCATTTTCTTTGAGTGTTATGCCTTTGCTCAAAAGTATCAAGTTCGAATCCCACCCAGGAGAGGTGTACTCGATACAACATTATGTGATAAAGTTTGTCAGTTACTTGCGGCAGGTCGGTGGTTTTCTCCGAATACTCCGGTTTCCTCCTCCAGTAAACCTGACCGCCACGATATAACTGAAATATTGTTGAAAGTTGCGTAAAACACCATAAAGCAACCAAACCAACAAAATATCAAACAGACAGGTCAACATTAAAATATCAAACAGACAGGTCAACATTAAAATATCAAACAGACAGGTCAACATTAAAATATCAAACAGACAGGTCAACATTAAAATATCAAACAGACGGGTCAACATTAAAATATCAAACAGACAGGTCAACATTAAAATATCAAACAGATGGGTCAACATTAAATTATCAAACAGACGGGTGAACATTAAAATATCAAACAGACAGGTCAACATTAAAATATCAAACAGACAGGTCAACATTAAAATATCAAACAGATGGGTCAACATTAAATTATCAAACAGACGGGTCAACATTAAAATATCAAACAGACGGGTCAACATTAAAATATCAAACAGACGGGTCAACATTAAAATATCAAACAGATGGGTCAACATTCAAATATCAAACAGACGGGTCAACATTCAAATATCAAACAGATGGGTCAACATTAAAATATCAAACAGACGGGTCAACATTAAAGTTGACAGGGAAACCGACGACTATGATGACGTCTTTTTTTTTAACGACATCGGGTACATTACTAAATGTCAGTTATTTTTTTCTAGTTTTGGTACGTCTCATTTTCCCTTATCGTAATTGATACATGAATATAATTGAATCCCATCAATTATTATCTTTTTTATGCACATTTGGTATTTTTAGTATTAAAAAAAATATATACCACACAGTGAGTCGGAACAATTCCAAAATCAAATTTCACAATCGTAGAAAGTGGTAAAATCGATCACCTTAACACACAAATATACATGACCGCTCACTTTCGTGACTTGGTACGGACACTGTGTCGGGGTTAAACTAGTGATATATGTCCAAACCTCCCCTCTAGGTGAAATTATGCGGTCATGCAAATGCTTTCCGCATGCGAGTAAAATTCCAACCCTCACATAAAACCGGGTGCACAGCGTTGTGATAAAATGCAGGCTGAAGGGGAATTATTTTAGTTGAACTCATCATTCTAAAAACTAAAAACTACAATTGGAAATTGAAATGGTAACACATCGGTGATAAGATTACTTACGTGTATACACTGTGTAATTTACATGTTTAATGCAAGGTCAAATTTGTATCACTTTATTTTCCTGACAAAAACGCCTAAAAGGGGGAGTAACTCCAAATAAACTTTTGACAATTGTACTGTGTATCTCCCACTCTCAATGCTTTCTTTAATTTTGTGTATGTAAGCGTTTATTTATGTGTACTAATTATTTCTACACATAAATATGTATGTGAAACAAAAAACAGAATAGGATCTAATTAAAACTTTAGTTGATAATGAAATTTTGAATTGCCACATGTTCTGTATGCGTACAGATTTTCGTAGGAATAAAACAAATTTATTCTCCTTAGATACTATGAAGGGAAGTTTAAGCAGATCAACAATTTCACCAATGTCAACACAATTTACAAAAACAAAGGGATATGATGACAATAGATGACATACAAAAATCCAACGCAGAGCTAATAGACGGTATTTGGACAAAAAAACTTTGCATTTGGACAGACAAAAACCTTTCCATTTGGACAAACAAAAACCTTTCCATTTGGACAAACAAAAACCTTTCCATTTGGACAAACAAAAACCTTTCCATTTGGACAAACAAAAGACTTTTACATTTGGACAAACAAAAAACTTTTCCATTTGGACAAACAAAAAACCTTACCATTTGGACAAACAAAAACCTTTTCATTTGGACAAACAAAAACCTTTCCATTTGGACAAACAAAACACTTTTACATTTGGACAAACAAAAAACCTTTCCATTTGGGCAAACAAAAAAACCTTACCATTTGGGCAAACAAAAAACCTTGCCATTTGGAAAAGCAAAAAACCTTTTCATTTGGACAAACAAAAACCTCTCCATTTGGACAAACAAAAACCTTTCCATTTGGACAAACAAAAACCTTTCCATTTGGACAAACAAAAATCTTTCCATTTGAACAAACAAAAAACCTTTCCATTTGGACAAACAAAAAACCTTACCATTTGGACAAACAAAAACCTTTCCATTTGGACAAACAAAACACTTTTACATTTGAACAAACAAAAAACTTTTCCATTTGGACAAACAAAAAACCTTTTCATTTGGACAAACAAAAACCTTTCCATTTGGACAAACAAAAAACCTTTCCATTTGGACAAACAAAAACCTTTCCATTTGGACAAACAAAAAACCTTTCCATTTGGACAAACAAAAACCTTTCCATTTGGACAAACAAAAACCTTTCCATTTGGACAAACACAAACCTTTCCATTTGGACAAACAAAAACCTTTCCATTTGGACAAACAAAAACCTTTCCATTTGGACAAACAAAAAACCTTTTCATTTGGACAAACAAAAATTTTTCCATTTGAACAAACAAAAACCTCTCCATTTGGACAAACAAAAACCTTTCCATTTGGACAAACAAAAAACCTTTCCATTTGGACAAACAAAAACTTTTACATTTGAACAAACAAAAAACTTTTACATTTGGACAAACAAAAACCTTTCCATTTGGACAAACACAAACCTTTCCATTTGGACAAACAAAAACCTTTCCATTTGGACAAACAAAAACCTTTCCATTTGGACAAACAAAAAACCTTTTCATTTGGACAAACAAAAATCTTTCCATTTGAACAAACAAAAACCTCTCCATTTGGACAAACAAAAACCTTTCCATTTGGACAAACAAAAAACCTTTCCATTTGGACAAACAAAAACTTTTACATTTGAACAAACAAAAAACTTTTACATTTGGACAAACAAAAACCTTTCCATTTGGACAAACACAAACCTTTCCATTTGGACAAACAAAAGACTTTTACATTTGGACAAACAAAAAACCTTTCCATTTGGACAAACAAAAAACCTTACCATTTGGACAAACAAAAACCTTTTCATTTGGACAAACAAAAACCTTTCCATTTGGACAAACACAAACCTTTCCATTTGGACAAACAAAACACTTTTACATTTGGACAAACAAAAAACCTTACCATTTGGGCAAACAAAAAACCTTGCCATTTGGACAAACAAAAAACCTTTTCATTTGGACAAACAAAAACCTTTCCATTTGGACAAACACAAACCTTTCCATTTGGACAAACAAAACACTTTTACATTTGGACAAACAAAAAACCTTTCCATTTGGACAAACAAAAATCTTTCCATTTGAACAAACAAAAACCTCTCCATTTGGACAAACAAAACACTTTTACATTTGGACAAACAAAAAACCTTTCCATTTGGACAAACAAAAAACTTTTACATTTGAACAAACAAACAACTTTTCCATTTGAACAAACAAAAACCTCTCCATTTGGACAAACAAAAACCTTTCCATTTGGACAAACAAAAAACCTTTCCATTTGGACAAACAAAAACTTTTACATTTGAACAAACAAAAAACTTTTACATTTGGACAAACAAAAACCTTTCCATTTGGACAAACACAAACCTTTCCATTTGGACAAACAAAAGACTTTTACATTTGGACAAACAAAAAACCTTTCCATTTGGACAAACAAAAAACCTTACCATTTGGACAAACAAAAACCTTTTCATTTGGACAAACACAAACCTTTCCATTTGGACAAACAAAACACTTTTACATTTGGACAAACAAAAAACCTTACCATTTGGGCAAACAAAAAACCTTGCCATTTGGACAAACAAAAAACCTTTTCATTTGGACAAACAAAAACCTTTCCATTTGGACAAACACAAACCTTTCCATTTGGACAAACAAAACACTTTTACATTTGGACAAACAAAAAACCTTTCCATTTGGACAAACAAAAATCTTTCCATTTGAACAAACAAAAACCTCTCCATTTGGACAAACAAAACACTTTTACATTTGGACAAACAAAAAACCTTTCCATTTGGACAAACAAAAAACTTTTACATTTGAACAAACAAACAACTTTTCCATTTGGACAAACAAAAAACCTTTCCATTTGGACAAACAAAAAACCTCTCCATTTGGACAAACAAAAAACCTTTCCATTTGGACAAACAAAAAACTTTTACATTTGAACAAACAAACAACTTTTCCATTTGGACAAACAAAAAACCTTTTCATTTGGACAAACAAAAACCTTTCCATTTGGACAAACAAAAAACCTTTCCATTTGGGCAAACAAAAGACTTTTACATTTGGACAAACAAAAATCTTTCAATTTGGACAAACACAAACCTTTCCATTTGGACAAACAAAACACTTTTACATTTGGACAAACAAAAAACCTTTCCATTTGGACAAACAAAAAACCTTACCATTTGGACAAACAAAAAACCTTTCCATTTGGACAAACAAAAAACCTTTCCATTTGGACAAACAAAAAACCTTTCCATTTGGACAAACAAAAAACCTTTTCATTTGGACAAACAAAAAACCTTTCCATTTGGACAAACAAAAAACTTTTACATTTGGACAAACAAAAACCTTTCCATTTGGACAAACAAAAAACCTTTTCATTTGGACAAACAAAAAACCTTTCCATTTGGACAAACAAAAGACTTTTACATTTGGACAAACAAAAATCTTTCAATTTGGACAAACACAAACCTCTCCATTTGGACAAACAAAAAACCTTTCCATTTGGACAAACAAAAAACCTTACCATTTGGACAAACAAAAAACCTTTCCATTTGGACAAACAAAAAACCTTTCCATTTGGACAAACAAAAAACCTTTCCATTTGGACAAACAAAAAACCTTTCCATTTGGACAAACAAAAAAACCTTACCATTTGGGCAAACAAAAATCTTTCAATTTGGACAAACAAAAAATCTTTCCATTTGGACAAGCGAAAAAACTTTTAAATAAGAACACAAACAGCTTTTGTATTACTAGCTTCACCTGTTTCAATGATGATTAATATACATTAGAGGAAACTGTTAGAATTTCTTTAAGCAGTGTCTTGATATCAAAGAGAGCATTACTTGTTATAGAAATAAACTGATATATTCTAACATGTGTCATATCAAAGAAAATGTAATATGGAAAATTGTAGTAAACAAGCTCACATACATGTAATCCTTAATACTCCAGTGAACACTAGAAATAGATCTTAGGAATATATGCTATTTTCTGCTTACATGTATTTCAAATATACATAATGCTATTACTTATACATGTATGTACTTATGCTGATATGTAAAAACTTTACATTAGGTCCATCGTGGTCGTGATCGTATGGTAGTATGATTTACAACTGCCTATGCAATTAGTGCCGATCACCACTAAAGTTGTGAGTTCGAATCCCGCTCATGGCGAGGCTTACTCGATACATCATTATGTGATAACGTTTGTCATTGACTTGCGACAGGTCGGTGGTTTTATCTGGGTACTCCGGTTTCCTTCACTAATAAAACTGACCGCCACGATATAACTGAAATATTGTTGAAAGTGGTGTTGTTTAATAGTAGACGTATCCCAATACTGGAGAAGGAAGCGCTACCCTTCCTTCCTGGGCAGCGGAGTAGTTTTCTCTTATTTTTATTACATAAATAAAAACCAAATGGCCGAAAGGGTAGCCAAAATAGGCTACAGTATCCTATGCCTGCGGGAAATCGGCCTTAGATTTAATATAAAAAAAATCAAATTCAAATTTATGTTTTTATCTCGGAATCTACCTTGAAAGAAAACATATAAAAATATCTTCACATTTTTTCTTCTGTTTATTATGAACTCCTAATATTGTTTTACCACTTTATCATCTCCCTAAAACACGGTTTTCTATTTCAACTTTGTAGGTACAGAATTTTGACTCGGGAAGATGCACCCCATAAACTCTGATGCGAAATCCAGTAAGTTGGTGAACGTTGACATAGTTTAACTAATGTCAGACTAGGACTATAAAAGACAGTTTAACTAATGTCAGACTAGGACTATAAAAGACAGTTTAACTAATGTCAGACTAGGACTATAAAAGACAGTTTAACTAATGTCAGACTAGGACTATAAAAGACAGTTTAACTAATGTCAGACTAGGACTATAAAAGACAGTTTAACTAATGTCAGACTAGGACTATAAAAGACAGTTTAACTAATGTCAGACTAGGACTATAAAAGACAGTTTAACTAATGTCAGACTAGGACTATAAAAGACAGTTTAACTAATGTCAGACTAGGACTATAAAAGACAGTTTAACTAATGTCAGACTAGGACTATAAAAGACAGTTTAACTAATGTCAGACTAGGACTATAAAAGACAGTTTAACTAATGTCAGACTAGGACTATAAAAGACAGTTTAACTAATGTCAGACTAGGACTATAAAAGACAGTTTAACTAATGTCAGACTAGGACTATAAAAAACAGTTTAACTAATGTCAGACTAGGACTATAAAAGACAGTTTAACTAATGTCAGACTAGGACTATAAAAGACAGTTTAACTAATGTCAGACTAGGACTATAAAAGACAGTTTAACTAATGTCAGACTAGGACTATAAAAGACAGTTTAACTAATGTCAGACTAGGACTATAAAAGACAGTTTAACTAATGTCAGACTAGGACTATAAAAGACAGTTTAACTAATGTCAGACTAGGACTATAAAAGACAGTTTAACTAATGTCAGACTAGGACTATAAAAGACAGTTTAACTAATGTCAGACTAGGACTATAAAAGACAGTTTAACTAATGTCAGACTAGGACTATAAAAGACAGTTTAACTAATGTCAGACTAGGACTATAAAAGACAGTTTAACTAATGTCAGACTAGGACTATAAAAGACAGTTTAACTAATGTCAGACTAGGACTATAAAAGACAGTTTAACTAATGTCAGACTAGGACTATAAAAGACAGTTTAACTAATGTCAGACTAGGACTATAAAAGACAGTTTAACTAATGTCAGACTAGGACTATAAAAGACAGTTTAACTAATGTCAGACTAGGACTATAAAAGACAGTTTAACTAATGTCAGACTAGGACTATAAAAGACAGTTTAACTAATGTCAGACTAGGACTATAAAAGACAGTTTAACTAATGTCAGACTAGGACTATAAAAGACGAGGAAGCGTGACAATGAACCGTATTATCAAATAATTAAATAATTTCCACATTCTCTGTGAAATAATAACATGAGATGTTTTTTACTTATTTTGTTTCTTGTAAATATACCCTGTATAATTATATTATGGATTTTTTTCTGTTGAAAGATATTTTTACAGCATTATTGTCACTGATTTTTTTTTTCTTACGCATTTTACATGATTATACATTATAAAAGAGACCAAGGAATATGTGTCAGTATTTGAACAAAACCTTTTTCTATCTTTTTGTTTCATATAATAAAAATTTGTTCATAACAATGAAGATAAATAACAGTCTGAAATGAAATACTGCTCACTTGACGTTAGACTACAATAAATTAATCAATCAAAATGCAGTTAACTGATGTAGAACGTGTTGAATTACTTATCACATCGCCTCGTTCAATATTGTTGTACTCTGCTCCATAAAACCTCATATTGATATATTGATCTCGTACATTTAACAAGTGCAGTAATTGTATAATATTAAAATTAGCATAAATCATCATACACCTATATTTTCATCAAAGAACAATTAACATATCAAAGTCATTGTGATAAAAGTCATAACATATTATCACAGAAACAATTGTGTCATTCTTCATTAAAACAACATTATATACAATGTATATTTTAATTGCACTTGATTTACATATATTATATATATATATCATTGGAATTTTAGATAAATTGCACGTACACGCCATAACCCTAACCTCTAGCATCCATGTTGAATTGTTAATCAGGACAGAAGACTCATTTTATAAACTAATGTTGGTTCTTATCAGAACATTGGTTTCACAGAATGAAAACGGGAAACATGTTATAGAAATGATTATCAACATACAATGTATGATAAAGGGCTATGCATAGCGAAGCATGATACGGCCGCAGCATGACGATAAGGGAAAGTTGAACAAGTGTAAATTAAAAGTAAGTGTAGACACTGTAGTTTACTTGCCACAGTAAATTGCTGGACACAATAATGTGTTAACTACAGTTATATGATGAACACAATAATGTGTTGACTACAGTTATATGATGGAAACAATAATGTGTTAACTACAGTTATATGATGGACACAATAATGTATTGACTACAGTTATATGATGGACACAATAATGTGTTAACTACAGTTATATTATGAACACAATAACGTGTTAACTACAGTTATATGATGAACACAATAATGTGTTAACTATAGTTATATGATGAACACAATAATGTGCTAACTACAGTTATATGATGAACACAATAATGTGTTAACTATAGTTATATGATGAACACAATAATGTGTTAACTATAGTTATATGATGAACACAATAATGTGTTAACTATAGTTATATGATGAACACAATAATGTGTTAACTACAGTTATATGATGAACACAATAATGTGTTAACTATAGTTATATGATGAACACAATAATGTGTTAACTACAGTTATATGATGAACACAATAATGTGTTAACTACAGTTATATGATGAACACAATAATGTGTTAACTACAGTTATATGATGAAAACAATAATGTGTTAACTACATTTATATGATGAATACAATAATGTGTTAACTATAGTTATATGATGAACACAATAATGTGTTAACTATAGTTATATGATGAACACAATAATGTGTTAACTATAGTTATATGATGAACACAATAATGTGTTAACTACAGTTATATGATGAACACAATAATGTGTTAACTATAGTTATATGATGAACACAATAATGTGTTAACTACAGTTATATGATGGACACAATAATGTGCTAACTATAGTTATATGATGAACACAATAATGTGTTAACTACAGTTATATGATGGACACAATAATGTGTTAACTACAGTTATATGATGAACACAATAATGTGTTAACTACAGTTATATGATGGACACAATAATGTGTTAACTACAGTTATATGATGAACACAATAATGTGCTAACTATAGTTATATGATGAACACAATAATGTGTTAACTACAGTTATATGATGGACACAATAATGTGTTGACTACAGTTATATGATGGACACAATAATGTGTTGACTACAGTTATATGATGGACACAATAATGTGTTGACTACAGTTATATGATGGACACAATAATGTGTTGACTACAGGTATATGATGGACACAATAATGTGTTAACTACAGTTATATGATGAACACAATAATGTGTTAACTACAGTTATATGATGGACACAATAATGTGTTAACTACAGTTATATGATGAACACAATAATGTGCTAACTATAGTTATATGATGAACACAATAATGTGTTAACTACAGTTATATGATGGACACAATAATGTGTTGACTACAGTTATATGATGGACACAATAATGTGTTGACTACAGTTATATGATGGACACAATAATGTGTTGGATACAGTTATATGATGGACACAATAATGTGTTGACTACAGTTATATGATGGACACAATAATGTGTTAACTACAGTTATATGATGGACACAATAATGTGTTAACTACAGTTATATGATGGACACAATAATGTGTTAACTACAGTTATATGATGAACACAATAATGTGTTAACTATAGTTATATGATGAACACAATAATGTGTTAACTATAGTTATATGATGAACACAATAATGTGTTAACTACAGTTATATGATGGACACAATAATGTGTTAACAACAGTTATATGATGGACACAATAATGTGTTAACTACAGTTATATGATGGACATAATAAGGTGTTGACTACAGTTATATGATGGACACAATAATGTGTTGACTACAGTTATATGATGGACACAATAATGTGTTGTTTCTACAGTTATATGATGGACACAATAATGTGTTGACTACAGTTATATGATGGATACCATAATGTGTTAACTACAGGTATATGATGGACGCAATAATGTGTTAAGTACAGTTATATGATGGACACAATAATGTGTTGTCTACAGTTATATGATGGACACAATAATGTGTTAACTACAATTATATGTGATGGACACAATAATGTGTTAACTACAGTTATATCATGGACACAATAATGTGTTGTCTACAGTTATATGATGGACACAATAATGTGTTGACTACAGTTATATGATGGACACAATAATGTGTTAACTACAGTTATATGATGGACACAATAATGTGTTGACTACAGTTATATGATGGACACAATAATGTGTTAACTACAGTTATATGATGGACACAATAATGTGTTAACTACAGTTATATGATGGACACAATAATGTGTTAACTACAGTTATATGATGGACACAATAATGTGTTGACTACAGTTATATGATGGACACAATAATGTGTTAACTACAGTTATATGATGGACACAATAATGTGTTGACTACAGTTATATGATGGACACAATAATGTGTTATCTACAGTTATATGATGGACACAATAATGTGTTGACTACAGATATATGATGGACACAATAATGTGTTAACAACAGTTATATGATGGACACAATAATGTGTTAACTACAGTTATATCATGGACACAATAATGTGTTAACTACAGTTATATGATGGACACAATAATGTGTTAACAACAGTTATATGATGGACACAATAATGTGTTAACTACAGTTATATCATGGACACAATAATGTGTTAACTACAGTTATATGATGGACACAATAATGTGTTAACAACAGTTATATGATGGACACAATAATGTGTTAACTACAGTTATATTATGGACACAATAATGTGTTAACTACAGTTATATGATGGACACAATAATGTGTTGACTACAGGTATATGATGAACACAATAATGTGTTAACTACAGTTATATGATGGACACAATAATGTGTTAACTACAGTTATATGATGGACACAATAATGTGTTAACTACAGTTATATGATGGACACAATAATGTGTTAACAACAGTTATATGATGGACACAATAATGTGTTAACTACAGTTATATCATGGACACAATAATGTGTTAACTACAGTTATATGATGGACACAATAATGTGTTGACTACAGGTATATGATGAACACAATAATGTGTTAACTACAGTTATATGATGGACACAATAATGTGTTAACTACAGTTATATGATGGACACAATAATGTGTTAACTACAGTTATATGATGGACACAATAATGTGTTAACTACAGTTATATGATGGACACAATAATGTGTTGACTACAGTTATATCATGGACACAATAATGTGTTAACTACAGTTATATGATGGACATAATAAGGTGTTGACTACAGTTATATGATGGACACAATAATGTGTTGACTACAGTTATATGATGGACACAATAATGTGTTGTTTCTACAGTTATATGATGGACACAATAATGTGTTGACTACAGTTATATGATGGATACAATAATGTGTTAACTACAGTTATATGATGGACACAATAATGTGTTGACTACAGTTATATGATGGACACAATAATGTGTTAACTACAGTTATATGATGGACACAATAATGTGTTGACTACAGTTATATGATGGACACAATAATGTGTTAACTACAGTTATATGATAGACACAATAATGTGTTGACTACAGTTATATGATGGACACAATAATGTGTTAACTACAGTTATATGATGGACACAATAATGTGTTAACTACAGTTATATGATGGACACAATAATGTGTTGACTACAGTTATATGATGGACACAATAATGTGTTAACTACAGTTATATGATGGACACAATAATGTGTTGACTACAGTTATATGATGGACACAATAATGTGTTATCTACAGTTATATGATGGACACAATAATGTGTTGACTACAGATATATGATGGACACAATAATGTGTTAACAACAGTTATATGATGGACACAATAATGTGTTAACTACAGTTATATCATGGACACAATAATGTGTTAACTACAGTTATATGATGGACACAATAATGTGTTAACAACAGTTATATGATGGACACAATAATGTGTTAACTACAGTTATATCATGGACACAATAATGTGTTAACTACAGTTATATGATGGACACAATAATGTGTTAACAACAGTTATATGATGGACACAATAATGTGTTAACTACAGTTATATGATGGACACAATAATGTGTTAACTACAGTTATATCATGGACACAATAATGTGTTAACTACAGTTATATGATGGACACAATAATGTGTTAACAACAGTTATATGATGGACACAATAATGTGTTAACTACAGTTATATTATGGACACAATAATGTGTTAACTACAGTTATATGATGGACACAATAATGTGTTGACTACAGGTATATGATGAACACAATAATGTGTTAACTACAGTTATATGATGGACACAATAATGTGTTAACTACAGTTATATGATGGACACAATAATGTGTTAACTACAGTTATATGATGGACACAATAATGTGTTAACAACAGTTATATGATGGACACAATAATGTGTTAACTACAGTTATATCATGGACACAATAATGTGTTAACTACAGTTATATGATGGACACAATAATGTGTTGACTACAGGTATATGATGAACACAATAATGTGTTAACTACAGTTATATGATGGACACAATAATGTGTTAACTACAGTTATATGATGGACACAATAATGTGTTAACTACAGTTATATGATGGACACAATAATGTGTTAACTACAGTTATATGATGGACACAATAATGTGTTGACTACAGTTACATCATGGACACAATAATGTGTTAACTACAGTTATATGATGGACATAATAAGGTGTTGACTACAGTTATATGATGGACACAATAATGTGTTGACTACAGTTATATGATGGACACAATAATGTGTTGTTTCTACAGTTATATGATGGACACAATAATGTGTTGACTACAGTTATATGATGGATACAATAATGTGTTAACTACAGTTATATGATGGACACAATAATGTGTTGACTACAGTTATATGATGGACACAATAATGTGTTAACTACAGTTATATGATGGACACAATAATGTGTTGACTACAGTTATATGATGGACACAATAATGTGTTAACTACAGTTATATGATAGACACAATAATGTGTTGACTACAGTTATATGATGGACACAATAATGTGTTAACTACAGTTATATGATGGACACAATAATGTGTTGACTACAGTTATATGATGGACACAATAATGTGTTATCTACAGTTATATGATGGACACAATAATGTGTTGACTACAGATATATGATGGACACAATAATGTGTTAACAACAGTTATATGATGGACACAATAATGTGTTAACTACAGTTATATCATGGACACAATAATGTGTTAACTACAGTTATATGATGGACACAATAATGTGTTAACAACAGTTATATGATGGACACAATAATGTGTTAACTACAGTTATATCATGGACACAATAATGTGTTAACTACAGTTATATGATGGACACAATAATGTGTTAACAACAGTTATATGATGGACACAATAATGTGTTAACTACAGTTATATTATGGACACAATAATGTGTTAACTACAGTTATATGATGGACACAATAATGTGTTGACTACAGGTATATGATGAACACAATAATGTGTTAACTACAGTTATATGATGGACACAATAATGTGTTAACTACAGTTATATGATGGACACAATAATGTGTTAACTACAGTTATATGATGGACACAATAATGTGTTAACAACAGTTATATGATGGACACAATAATGTGTTAACTACAGTTATATCATGGACACAATAATGTGTTAACTACAGTTATATGATGGACACAATAATGTGTTGACTACAGGTATATGATGAACACAATAATGTGTTAACTACAGTTATATGATGGACACAATAATGTGTTAACTACAGTTATATGATGGACACAATAATGTGTTAACTACAGTTATATGATGGACACAATAATGTGTTAACAACAGTTATATGATGGACACAATAATGTGTTAACTACAGTTATATCATGGACACAATAATGTGTTAACTACAGTTATATGATGGACACAATAATGTGTTGACTACAGGTATATGATGAACACAATAATGTGTTAACTACAGTTATATGATGGACACAATAATGTGTTAACTACAGTTATATGATGGACACAATAATGTGTTAACTACAGTTATATGATGGACACAATAATGTGTTAACCACAGTTATATGATGGACACAATAATGTGTTGACTACAGTTATATCATGGACACAATAATGTGTTAACTACAGTTATATGATGGACATAATAAGGTGTTGACTACAGTTATATGATGGACACAATAATGTGTTGACTACAGTTATATGATGGACACAATAATGTGTTGTTTCTACAGTTATATGATGGACACAATAATGTGTTGACTACAGTTATATGATGGATACAATAATGTGTTAACTACAGTTATATGATGGACACAATAATGTGTTGACTACAGTTATATGATGGACACAATAATGTGTTAACTACAGTTATATGATGGACACAATAATGTGTTGACTACAGTTATATGATGGACACAATAATGTGTTAACTACAGTTATATGATAGACACAATAATGTGTTGACTACAGTTATATGATGGACACAATAATGTGTTAACTACAGTTATATGATGGACACAATAATGTGTTAACTACAGTTATATGATGGACACAATAATGTGTTGACTACAGTTATATGATGGAAACAATAATGTGTTGACTAGTTATATGAACCCACTGAATTTTGAACATTTGTCTTGTATTATTATGTCAAATGTTCTATATACCTTCCAAATATAGGAAATTGTGCAATTTGGGCCATCTTTTTCGAAATAAAATAGCAAAAATAAGTTATGGTCAATTAATAACCAATAAAGAAACTGCATTAAATTTGGATGACAAATAAACAGGTCCAATTTTGGAATTCGGATTTTGTTCGTCCCTTACGGTTGAGTGAAATACGTTGACCTACTAGCGGAAGCTTACTGTCAGAACGGACAGTCGGATTACAGCTACGGCCTCTACTTTATTAATTGAAGAACTGGGAGAAAGGTAGTGATGAAAACGTCATGAAAGATGTGACAACTTTATACCGGTGATACTAAACAGAGTCGACTAGAGTCTACTACTGAAATAACGCAAAATAAACATGTAAAAGTATTGCATTACTTTGCAGATGATATTAAATGACTTAAATGATATTTATAAGTTAATTTTATTGATGTTTTATTTCTCACGGAGTGAAAATATACAAGAAAGATCGGCACGATTTACTTCCGGTTTACCAAGAAAAGACAAGTAACTTTTATTGTTCTTTTCGACTGAGATATGAAATATCATGTTTGTCAATAACTCATAAGTGGTATTTGAGTATTAAATCATATTTTTAAAGCACATGCATCTTGAAATTTAGATCAGATTTATGTTTGTCAATGTGATGCCCGTATCGCATGTACGGTGTTGCCACTTGTCACACCCATCACACTGGACTGCCTCCTGTCGTGGTCTAACTATCTGATTACAACTTATACAACATTCAATTTCCATGATAAATGGATAATGTTATCATGCCAGAATCTGGTCCTATATATAACCTCGATTAGGGCTTCACCAAGCTATTGTTACCAAAGCTTAAATTTCTCAAAATTGTTTTGTTGGCTTTGTACTTTTGTTTTTCTCAATACCTTGACTTGGTTTTTTTTTACTTTATTACCAGTAATTAAGCACATCAAAGACCATCGGCAATTATAAAGGCTTTTGATTATTGTAATAATTAATGAAGCATAAATTTAATTAAATGCAATCATCATTAATTAAATTCAAAATATTCGATTAAAACGGATCGTGGGAAGACATTTATAAACATTTGATACTGGAAAAGCTGAAAATCACTGTATTGTGTAATATAAACCTTTATTCATAACAAAAAACATTTTTTTATTGACTGAAAACAGGACTGAAAACAGTTTTTTCTCAATTTAAGAGCTTAATGCAGTCCTGGAATGGTACTAAATGTTGCTGTTCTGCATGCAGATGATAAATATTCTGCTACTGTTTTTGCTCTTTTTATTTGCATATAGCTTTTTAGATATATATTGCTTTGTTTTAATGCTTGTCAATTTTTTTATCCAAACATGCTTAATTTTCTGCTTTATTATGTCATGATGCATGTGGATGCCGGTGGGAACCCAGCGAGGCATTGCCACCTGGTCCCCGGCCGGCATCTATATGCAGTATGCACGGTACAGTAAAAACTCTTTCAGATTTGCTGCATCTACATTGTGGAACAGCCTCCCAGATCATTTCAGGACTGAAAATAGCTTCTCTCAATTCAAGAGTCTTTTGCAGTCCTGGAATGGGTCCAAATGTTGCTGTTCTGCATGTAGATGATTAAAATGTTGCTTCTGGTTTGCTTAATTTTTTAATTTTTAATTTTTTTAATTATTATTTTTTTTTAGTTTGGCTTGAAAATTTTATATTCTTCCGTAAATGGTCGTTTTCGGGTGAAGACGACCGAGGTAAGACGAGTCCACGTGCACTCGTCTTTACTCGTTGTGACATCCAATCAGAACGCCTCTAACAAGAAAAAAATCGTTTAAATATATACCCTAAGCCGGGAATGTCACATTATATACCCTGTCTGATAGCTGAATAACAGATATATTACGGATTTAACCATTGGTTTTTTTTCCAAATACAGACTCCAACCGTATTAAATATATTTGTGTCTTTTATTTTCATTTTTTCGTATTTCTAGATGTCCTTTTCCGTACCTTTGACGTCATTCTTCAATGACGTCAAAATGTGTCACGTCATATTTCATGTATGGGGTGTCTCATGAAGGAAAATACTGTACTTTCAATAAAATATTAGTGAGAAAAGCTCAAATATTAGTAGAAAGCTACTTAGTTTATTAGTCGTGTCACACAAGTCAATTTTATGTGATGTGTATTTCATAACGCTCAATGATATTAATCTGATAATTTATGCAAATTAGTTACTGATCAATGGCAGTCTCTAGGAGTTCGCGATAGTGAAAGTTGTTGGTATACAGAAGAAATAGGTACTTACATGCGTTGTTGGGCAAGCCCGGGTGATCTTCCTCTCGTGATAGAAATTATTGTGTCTTTTCGCTCGTTTCGCTGCGCTCCACTCGCGAAAAGAAATAAAATTTCTATCACTCGTGGAAGATCACCCGGTCTTTCCCAAGAACGTATGTAAGAACCTATTATTCTTTGATTTTTTAGTTAGACAGTGCTGCTTTTACTGATTATGTTGGTACCAGCTTTAAGTATTCAGTATTATTATTTCATTATTTTTTTTTACCTGCTGCTTCTTTTTAAATGCTGCTTTATGTTGGAGCATCTGTGTGTGGATCTTGAACAAGAGTCCAAAGAGGCACTTGCCACGTGGGTTCTTGTTCAGATCTATACACAGTCCTCCTTTTTATGCCTGTATGTCTTAGCTTATTTTAGTTTGTAACTTTGCATGTGACTTGTGTTGTTTTATTGTTAATGTATATTCGGTAAAAAGCTCCTTAGAGCTTATGTTGTACTGTTTTATTATGTGCCGAATCAAAATAAAGTTTTCTTATCTTATCTTATATCTTATAGTTCTTAAAAGTATTGAGTATAAAAGTTACTTGTCTCTATTTTGGTAAACCGGAAGTAAATCGCGCCGATCTTTCTTGTATATTTTCACTCCGTGAGAACTAAAACATCAATAAAATTAACTTATAAATATCATTTAAGTCATTTAATATCATCTACAAAGTAATGCAATACTTTTACATGTTTATTTTGCGTTATATCAGTACTAGACTATAGTCGACTCTAATCGACCCTAGTCGACTCTGCTTAGGGAACGACAATTTAACTTGAAGGGGGGGAGGGGGGAGAGGGGAGGGTTATGGTTTTTTTCTAAAAAAATATTCTGATTCCCAATGTTGCTGAAAAAAATATTCTGATTTTGGTGGAGGAAAAAAAAATAATCTGATTTAGAGTTTCTGTCATATAACCTAATCAGGGGCGGATCCAAGATTTGTGGTTAGAGGGGCGTGAGTAGGCGAGGGGTCCCCAGCGGGTCGAGTGTAGAGCCCCCCGGAAGCTCTGGAAGTTTGAGGAATTACAGACATTTATTTGAACGACAATTTTGAACCAACCACACTATTTTTATCAGACCAAAAAAACTTGACTTTGAGTCTTAATTTTGTCGGATAATTGTTAACAGTATGTTTTTGTCAGATTATAAAAACCTAAAGTAAACTTTTTTTGAACAACCGTGATGCGAATTGTTCAACTCATGACTGATCAATCACGATATTTTAACCCTTCAAAGAACTATTGGTTTAGTTTTAACGCATTCCTCATTTCATTAATTGGTCTGTACTTTCGGTGTTTGTCCTTTCGGGTGGTTCTAGTTAATACTGCCCGTCCGGATGGAGCTTTTCTTTTCGTCGTTTGATTTATTCATTGAAAACGTACGATTCGACCGTTCTTGTTTATAGACAAACAAAAGCGAAAATTGTCAATACATCAATTTGTTGTTAATTTCTGATTAGCTAACGTAACTAAATTAGATGATCAGAATCGTTTCATGCAGCATTAATGTTAACATATTGTAAATGTGTCCGGGGAATTCCAAAATACATGAAGATGTCTTCTGCGTGTAATTCATCAATTTGTATCTGGTTATGAATGATACTGATGTTGAAAGAACATCAGTATCAGGATTTAAGTTTACTAAATGCTTTGATCTGTAAAGATTTGTTTTCCTTACAGTTGTAAAATTGACTGAAGAATAATGCTTAATTAGCGTGAGAAAATAGTTGATGTCTGGTACCTCGGAACCAATCAAAATGGAATAATCTTTGAACTACTGACCATTCAACTGCTTAATTAACGTTGCATAACATATGCTTTGCGAATTTTAGGAGGGCGCACGCCCCCTCTAAATCCGCCTCTGCTAACGTTAATTCCTGGAAAAAAAAATAATATTCTAACTCTTGTGTTGTCCGAAAAAAAAATTCTGAACGAAACAAAAAACCATAACCCCCCTCCCCCCCCCCCCCCCCCCTTTCAAGTTAAATGGTCGGTCCCTTAGTATCACCCACTTTATACACATCAAACTGAACTGACATAATAAGTAAACCATTGTGCTAATTTATAAATCATTAACGTATAGGTATGTTTCAATTAATTTATTATACATTTGAAAACATTTTTTCATGTGCAATTTACCTAAAATTCCAATGACACTGCGCCTAGTTCAATAATAGTAATGAATAGACCTAATAAATATAACAGGGTGTGTATTGAGGGTTCAGCGGTTATGGTGTTTAATGCCACTTTCCACAATATTTCAGTTACATGTATATGATGGCGGTCAGTTTTATTGGTGGAGGAAACCATAGTACCAAGAGAAAACAACCAAACATGGGAAAACAACCAAACATGGGAAAACAACGAACATGGGAAAACAACCGAATTTGGGAAAACAACGAACATGGGAAAACAACCGAACATGGGAAAACAACGAACATGGGAAAACAACCGAATATGGGAAAACAACGAACATGGGAAAACAACCGAACATGGGAAAACAACCGAACATGGGAAAACAACCGAACATGGGAAAACAACGAACATGGGAAAACAACCGAATATGGGAAAACAACGAACATGGGAAAACAACCAAACATGGGAAAACAACGAACATGGGAAAACAACCGAATATGGGAAAACAACGAACATGGGAAAACAACCGAACATGGGAAAACAACCGAACATGGGAAAACAACCGAACATGGGAAAACAACGAACATGGGAAAACAACCGAACATGGGAAAACAACGAACATGGGAAAACAACCGAACATGGGAAAACAACCGAACATGGGAAAACAACGAACAAGGGAAAACAACCGAACATGGGAAAACAACGAACATGGGAAAACAACCGAACATGGGAAAACAACCGAACATGGGAAAACAACGAACAAGGGAAAACAACGAACATGGGAAAACAACGAACATGGGAAAACAACGAACATGGGAAAACAACCGAACATGGGAAAACAACGAACATGGGAAAACAACGAACATGGGAAAACAACCGAACATGGGAAAACAACCGAACATGGGAAAACAACGAACATGGGAAAACAACGAACATGGGAATACAACCGAACATGGGAAAACAACCAAACATGGGAAAACAACCGAACATGGGAAAACAACCGAACATGGGAAAACAACGAACATGGGAAAACAACCAACATGGGAAAACAACCGAACATGGGAAAACAACCGAACATGGGAAAACAACCAAACATGGGAAAACAACCGAACATGGGAAAACAACCGCAACCGAACATGGGAAAACAACCGAACATGGGAAAACAACGAACATGGGAAAACAACCGAACATGGGAATACAACCGAACATGGGAAAACAACCAAACATGGGAAAACAACCGAACATGGGAAAACAACGAACATGGGAAAACAACCGAACATGGGAAAACAACGAACATGGGAAAACAACCGAACATGGGAAAACAACCGAACATGGGAAAGCAACGAACATGGGAAAACAACCAAACATGGGAAAACAACGAACATGGGAAAACAACGAACATGGGAAAACAACCAACATGGGAAAACAACCGAACATGGGAAAACAACGAACATGGGAAAACAACCAAACATGGGAAAACAACGAACATGGGAAAACAACGAACATAGGAAAACAACCGAACATGGGAAAACAACGAACATGGGAAAAACATGTGAAGTGTACAATTTCTTACTAAAACATCACATGTTATAACAAAAATAATACATAAAGACTTTGTTGTCAGTATTGATACATGTACTTTATTAGTAGTTTCGTTTTATTTGAATGATAAAAGGTTTGTAGATTTCATTAACTTTTAAGTGTATCCTAAAGTTTGCATTTCCTAGGGAACTCTTACTTTAAGGGTATTTGTGCATACAGCCCCAAAAACTTAATTACAGAAAATCAAACGTTGCCTGATCATCTTAGAAAATTGACAGGGTCAATAGGAGCAATATTGGATGGACTATTTGGATCAAATTTGGTTTCATTCCATTCAGAGGTTCTGAAGAAGATTTTCAAAGATTTACAATTTTTCAACCAATTTGGAAGAGGACCATCCAGGTATGGTCCAAAATGGACTGGTAATTCTTAAGAAATGATAAACATTTTTGATAAAAATGTGAAAAGTTAACAGACAAAGGACACAGGACAACAAGTAATGGGAACAGCTCACTTGATCATTGGCTCTGGAGACTAAAAACAACAATAACATAACTGATATTATCATATTTTATCTTATATTAATATTACATTATAAAAATGTATGCATTAACAAGTATGTTACAATATTAACAATTAACTAAAACAATTTAAGAAAAAAAGGTAAATTCTTGAACAAATATTTTCTACACAAGACAATAAAATGTAAGAACATGCATCAATTAAAAAAAATCATAATTCAAACTGTATGTGATTAATGAGAAATTGCTATGGTAATTAAAAATGTGAATCTTATTTTTATTAATCTGATTTAAATCACATCTCACACTTAGGACCGTCGTGACTGTGATTGTTTGGTAGTTGGATTTACAACTACCTATGCAATTAGTGCCTATCACCACTGATGTTGTGAGTGTGAATCTCGATCAGGGCGAAGGTGTACAACATTATGTGATAAAGTTTGTCAGTGACTTGTGACAGGTTTCCTCCACCAATAAAACTGACTGCCACGATATAACTGAAATATTGTTGAAATTGTCGTTAAACACCATCAAACAAACAAACAAACACACTTGCTTCCTTTTACTGATATGTCACATCGTGGGAGATCTGAATAAAGCACATTAAGGGTCCCATATGTCAGTCATCCTAAGTTACCGTCCAATGAAAATGGCTCTTAGGTGACTATGAAAGGGATTTAATTTAAAATAATACTGTTTTGTTTGCTACAAGCAATCTGATTTATTGAAAAAGGTAATAACCTATATTTATCATGTACAAAGAATTCAATCTATATAGAAAAATATAGTTAAGAAACATACGTTCTAAGTGTGTGTGTGTGTGTGTGTGTGTTTCTTTTGTTTGTACATATAGCCCGTTTGTTTTATAGACAAGTGTGTATAATTTCTAATGGTCTTCTAGGTGTCTAAGCTAAAATAAAATTTGCTCACGACATGATATAGCTGAAATATTGCAATCAATATGGCCACTTGCATGTGACATGTAATTGGGCTTCTTCAGACCTCCACGACCTGATATATCAGTAACGAGTAGCTTCTTCAGACCTCCACGACCTGATATATCAGTAACGAGTAGCTTCTTCAGACCTCCACGACCTGATATATCAGTAACGAGTAGCTTCTTCAGACCTCCACGACCTGATATATCAGTAACGAGTAGCTTCTTCAGACCTCCACGTGAGAGATGTAATTTTAATTAGATTTATGTTTTAAAAACATTCACCTCATTAACACATTTGTACACAAAATAAATAAAAATATACATGTACATGTATTGTACACAAAATAAATAAACATAATAATAATCCTTAAACAAGAGGCTCATCTGACTCAAAAGAAAGTTTACAACAGTGACGGTTAATAATGAAACAATATCAACAAAAAAGAACAACATATTATATGACATTGGAAAAATCCAGGTTCTGGCTTGGGACAGGCACAAAAATGTGGCAGGGTTAAACTGGTTAATGGTATCTCAACCCTCTACTGCTTTACTTATATGGTTATGACATTTGTATAAATGATCACTTGTGTAGAATTAGGGTTGAATCAGTTTTGTAATTTTTATAAAGGTATACAGGAATTATCGGAGGTAAATTAAGATGTCGGGAAGTCTAGTTTTATAGAAAGGAATTGAGCATAGAGTAAAATTGCTAATAAATGGAAATACACAAAAATCTCCACCACTGGCATATTTATTAAAATCATACAATAAATTCTTAATCATTTCATTGCATATATAGAAAAATTTCCCATTAAAAAACTGTACCAACGTTTCTAAGACAATAAAAAAAAATTATGCATGGATATCTCCCCTGTGGATCATGCATCATTTTATAAGGCAACATGCAACTGCCAAATTAACAGCATTATGAATTAAGAATATGGAATAAATAAAAATTAAGTCTAAAAATTTCATATAAAGTCATTTCATAAACATGATAAAGTATGGTTTCAAGAAAGCAGGAAGCAATTGAGAAAGCCAGTGTGTTACAGTACCTATACAGTAAGAAAGCCAGTGTGTTACAGTACCTATACAGTAAGAGACATAGCCTGATAAATCACTGTCATAGATTGATTGGTTTGGTTTGGCTTTATGGTGTTTAATGCCACTTTCAACAATATTTCAGTTATATCGTGGCGGTCAGTTTTATTGGTGGAGGAAACCGGACTACACGGAGAAAACCACCAACCTGTCGCAAGTCACTGACAAACTTGATCACACAGGGATAGAAATTGGGAAGTTTAAGCTGGTAGCCCAGACAAGATTTTTGATAAAAAATGTCTATATGTTTAACTAAATTATAGGTAAAAGTTTAGTAGCCCAGATTACATTAACATCATAAACAACTTGATTTAGCATCCAGGATAATTTTAAATTAACCAATGAAAATTCTGCTGCAATAATCAAGTCAGTGGGTTCAGGTAAGATCTTCTGCTACAATAATCATGTCAGTGGGTTCAGGTAAGATCTTCTGCTACAATAATCATGTCAGTGGGTTCAGGTAGAGATTAATCTAATTAACATTATATCTCTACACTTGTTCCCTATTTTCTATCGGTTGTCGACGTTGCGACTACAAATCAACCAATAGAAAATAGGGAGCAAGCGTAGAGATATAATCTTAAATACATTGAGATAAGATCAACCCAAAAGTTCACCTTTAGACAAAATGTTACATTGAGTTGTTGGATCTTAATGGCATGTAGGATATTTTATCACCTGATTTATGTCAGATTGCTATAGTAAAATGAATAACAATAATAAAAGTTTCCAACCAGTTTGCTTACTTTAAAAATATGGGTATACATATATACTACTAAATAATATTTATCATCAAATTGATCTTATCGTATCTACTCTTTACATTCACTGATCAAGTTTCTCCATCATCTCTTTAATAAATCCATTCCATTCCATCCTGAATTGGAATATATTTGTTGTTTCACTTCTTTTTTCAAAATTCATTAGACTTTTTCCTGCTCTTTCAACATCTTCTGTCATGGTTTCCCTCTTTTCATTTTACTTTTGATCAGCAGCTTTGTTTTGTTTCATTTCTTTATATGTCCCCTTTTTCATTTTTTATTTCTAATTTCCTGTCATTTTCTTCCTCCGTTTTAACTTCTTTTTTCTTCCTGCCATTATTTCTTCGACCATCAATTTTATTCACATTTTCGTGTCGCCTTTGAATGTGTTTTTGGAGATTACAATAAGCTGCAGCTCTGTACGAGCATTGATCACAAGGAAATGGTTTTTCCCCAGTATGAGTTCTTGTGTGCAGCTTTAGCTCTTCTTGACATTTGAATCGCTTTTCACAATAATCACATGGCAAATTTCTCTTTAAGTCAGCCTCACCTGTATGAAGGGTCATATGACGGTAAAGACTCTGTACCGATTTAAAAAAAGAGCCACATTGTGTACAGAAATGTTTCTTTTCTTCTTTTGATTTGTGCATGTACATGATGTGGTGTTGTAAATATCGTTGATACTGGAATATACGATTACAAAATGGGCAATGGTGATCTTTTTTCTCAGACTCATCGTGAAGTGTAATATGACGAGTCAAATTGCATTTTGTCGAGAATGGTTTATTACAAATCTTGCAAATCCAATGACCTGTGTATTCATCTTCCATCATTTTATTGCCATATACATTATTCTTACTTGGAGATTTGACAGGCCTAGAATGATTTTGTATGTGTTTATAAAGCAGTGCCTGTGAAGTAAAAACTGATTCACAATGAGCACAATATACCTCATCTCCTTCTGTATCTGGGCCTTGTGCATTATGTAAATTCTTATGCTCTATGTACTCTTGAAGGGTATCGAATGCTTTATCACATCTTAAGCAAGATACGGTATCATTTTTTACTTCTTGCCTTGGCTGCGATTGCTCTGTTGAAACGACCACTAAATCTGGCATCGGCTCAGTAAATATTTTCTGATGTCCCATTTGAATATGCTCTTTCAGCAATTTATTAGTTTCAAATTTAATATAACATTCCGGACACCAAAACTTAGCCTGTTGTTTTTTACATGATTTTACATGTCCAAAGAGACTTTGTTTATCTTTGAAATTAGTGCTGCATTTAGCACAATGATATATAACTGTTTTCTTAGTAATCACGCTACTCTCGATACTTTTTAAATTTCCAATCGAGACAGAAAAAATGTACTTATTGTATTCAATGACAACATCAACACCTCCCATTTCATTAATAATTTGCTGATGCTGAATGTCTAAATTTTTCGATTCATTTTCAAAAACCTGCTTTAAGTGGTCCTTGACAAAATCATAATTTGCAAATTTTTTATCGCAGCACCTACAGATGTAGATTGTCTTGCAGTTCCCCTTAAGTCTTATATCCGTATTAAGTCCTACATTCTCCCCGACATCCCCCGATGGTTCGTGAGAATTAACATGCTGGACGAAGGCAGGTACATTGTCAAAAGACATTTTACATAATACACAGTCAAATTTAGTTATACTAGGCATATCACCTACATTTTTATCATCGAGTCCAGAATTATCATTTGATGTATCAATATTGAAACAGGTTGAAAAGTCATCTTCGTTAACGTCATTGTTGCCATGATATACTGCAGGTGAATCAACATGTAGTCTTGTGCACGATTCTACATCCAAACTATCTGCTGTATCAAAGTCAGGACAATTTTTACTGGACGAGCTGCCGATATGAATATTTTTCGATGATCCAGACAAATTTGTTTCGCTTGGAAGCAAGTTTCGTTCATCCTGCTGGACAGGAATTTTCCCTCTTTTTTCTTTCAATTTGACTTGTCGGGCATGAAATGTGATGTGTTTTTCAAAGTTTTCTTGCTTTGTGAAAATTCTTCTGCAATAAAGACATGTATGAAGATGAAGATTTTCCATGTGGGATAAAATGTGCTGTTCAAATTGCCACGGAGTATGGAAAATCTTGTAGCAAGTCTGACATTTGAAAGTTACTACATGGGACATAACGTGTTTATACATGGTCGATTTTAAAATGAACTTTTTGGTGCATAAGCCACATTTATTTAGCTCGGTCTTTTTGTGTGATCGTTTGTGTATGTATAGAGTGCCTTTCTGATGAAACATTTCTCCGCACTCTTTACATATAAATAATTGATCAACATCTATGGTTTTCCTCATGGCCAAACATTTGTGTTTTTTAAATACTTTTTTACAGACAAATCCTTTATCACATTTTTTGCAAATAACAGATTTCAATCTTAAATGTGTACGTACATGAACATTGTAATCTGATTTTCTTACAAATGAATATTTACAGTTTTTAAACTTGCATTGATATCGGTTTCTCATCATTTCATTACAATTTCCACTTTTCAATCCATATTTTGCTGATTTATACATATCAAGTTGCAGTGATTTTATCACGTTCATTTTTTGTACATTTTTATTGTTTGATTTAGACTGCTTTTTTATTTCATTCAATTGATCTGTAGATTTAAATCCAAAATCTCTGAAAGTTATTCTCATCCCGTCCTTAGGCGATCTTGTCGTTTCCTTTCTTTTTTTCTTTGTTCTAAAAAATTCTACTTTATCTTTAGTCGACTTTGGAGAATTAGATTCGACCTCCATTGCTTTAATTCTGAATGGCATCGTACAAGTCTGCAAGAAAAAAAACCATTGTCAGATGATAATAATTTCAACAGAAATACCCATATTTGAATTCAATCGACTATTAAGTGTTTTTTTCTATCATACACAAGTACTGCTGATCTTCCATATTAGAACCTAAAAGTAATGCTTCAGTTTTGTTCCTGTGCAATTTCATGACCTACATTTCCTTTTCCTTGTGTTTCGAAGTTTTAGATGAGTTAGACGAGTGGTTGTTGTGTTCTGAAACTGTCAACCAACCCTTTCCCTTGTACAATTTCAACAGACAGGCCATTGTACAGCATCAAGTATTCCAATCACATTCTCTTCCCCTTTTCCTCCTAATACTTTGCATTAACAAATTACTAGTAAACAAATAAATTCATGCATATCTTAATGCCAATCCATGACCAGTGGGGAAAATATGGGGTGTTGTTGAAAACAAAATAAAAACAAGATATGATTATAATCTAACGATTATGGAGTCTCCCAAACTGGCCACTGACAACAGGTTTAAAAAATAAATCAAAAGCTACCTTTGAAATTGAACAATGTTGAATTTTTGTGGTATTGTGGTGGCCATTTTGAAAATGGAGACTGGTAGAAATTTTTTGATGTTGGGAATCAATTCAGGACGTTGATATCGAACAATGTTGAATTTGTGCGGTATTGTGGTGGCCATTTTGAAAATGGCAACCGGTAGAAATTTTTCGATGTCAGGAATCAATTCAGGACATCATAATCTATCCACATATGAAATGTCTTTGAAATCAGACAATGTTGAATTTGTGCAGTATTGTGGTGGCCATTTTGAAAATGGCGACCGGTAGAAATTTTTCGATGGCAGGAATCAATTCGGGACATCATTATCTCCCCACATATCAAATTTTGATGATATCAGACATTGTTGAATTTTTGCGGTATTGTGGTGGCCATTTTGATAATGGCGACCTGTGAAAATTGTTCAATGTCGAGAATCAATTCGGGACATCATTATCTACCCACATATAAAATTTTGATGATATCGGACAATGTTGAATTTTTACCGCCCTTTTTTTATGCCATGTTTTGGCAGCCATTTTAAAAATGGCAGACATCTCGAAAATTTTGTAAACGCAGAATTGCTCCTCTAATGGTGATCTATCACTATGTCAAATTTTATGTCTCTATCATTATCTATTCTGGAGCTATCAACATTAATGTACGAAATTTCAACTTTCCCATAGGATTCTATAGTAACCACCACACCCTTTGAACCCCTCAAAATATGACTTTGACCCCCTTTACCACAAAGCTGAAAACTTTAGGACTAACTAGAAACATATATCTATAACTCCACCAAGTTTCATGAAATTCTGTCCTGTAGTTCCTGAGATCTGCCGTGGACAAGTTCATGGTCCATGGAAAGAAAGAAAGAAAGAGAAGAATAAGAATAATAATAAGAAACGGAGCAAAAACAATAAGTCTCCCAAACTTTGTTTGGGAGACTTAATTAATAATAATAATATTAATAATAATAATAATAAGAAACGGAGCAAAAACAATAAGTCTCCAAACGTTGTTTGGGAGACTTAATTAGGAGATGAAAGTATCAGACTACCCGTAAAATATAAATCCATTATATAACTGGACTGGTGGTGTGATGGTTAGCGTGCTCGTCTCGAGTTTGGTAGGTCATGGTTTCAGGTAAAACCATTCACTCACTCAAATCCATTATATTATGTTTTACAACAATCACTCACTCAAATCCTTCATTATTCTTTATGGTTTTTAAGTACATATTCATTATAACAGATATAACAATCTTGATACTACATGAATAAAAGATATCACATTAATTTGTGAATTTCAGTATTTTTGTGATACATGTGTTTTATATATTGATATAAACTTGTATTAATGTGATGCAACAAATGATGCTTAACAGGTGCTACATACATGTATATATCATTTAGGATGAAACACATATAATATATGTCCTTAATTATAATGCTGCTAGATTAAGTGCAGAGGATAAATTTGTTTGGATATTGAGCAACGAAGATCCATCTTGTGTCAGAGAACTCGCAAAATTTATTCACTCGTGTTTTCAAATGGCACCATAGTTCTCTGCATGCATGTTTTATATTTTATCTTTTCCAAATACAGTTATCTCTCTTTCATTGCCTCCCAAATGCAAACTATAACATATAATTTTATTTGTTATTTTATTATGTCATTCTTTCATGTACTATCTCATAATCTTTGTCAACCTTAATGTTCAATGATTGAGCTTTCTTTAATAAAGTATTTCATTGCATATATGTGTCATCATCACTAGAACATGTATAAGGTACACTACAGTATTGTTTCAACAAAAGAAGAGGCCCATATTGGATACAACAGGTTTCATTTTCTGCATGAGTACTCAGGTGAAGGCAGGGTTGCGTAGAAAATTTTGAAATACAGTTCAACCTGTGTTTTGTGATCCTCCAAGGAACATAGAAATATGGTCACATAACACAGGTTGTCGCTAAATACAGGTGTAATTAATATGTAATGCACTGTGAAGGGAAATTTAAATTTACAAATGTATATCACATATTACAAGTTATTGCTTAATAGAGGTGGTCACTAAAGCAGGTTTGACTGTAACTTAATAGAGGTGGTCACTAAAGCAGGTTTGACTGTAACTTAATAGAGGTGGTCACTAAAGCAGGTTTGACTGTAACTTAATAGAGGTGGTCACTAAAGCAGGTTTGACTGTAATATAAAATTTATATTAATCTACAAAAGTTTGCATCCTTTCGTTTGTCTCTTAGTATATATACAGTACAGTACAGAGACATAACTCACATAGCATGATAAATCACTTTGATAGAAGTATGATTCAAGTATCGCTCTTCTTAAAGATATGTGATATATCTTTTGCTCTATTTTAATATATTTGCTTACTTTAATTAGGATGATGGCAAGAAACACTCAATATTCTCTAAATACAAAAGAAATTTTGAAGATATATGAAAAAGAACAAAAGATATACCTATATAACAAAAATGAATGGTACAGTACACTCAAGGACATATTGTGATAGATGTCCGACATCCGACATGTCGGATTTGACATGTCAGACAACAGGTCGGATGGAGACAGGTGCAATAAAAAGGGTCATAAAACTAAAGAGTTGAGCCAACAGGTGTAGTTAACAAGATTAAATATTTAATTGCCTTTAATTGCTACCTGTGACAGGATATGACCTGATTAGGTTAATTTTGAATAAAATTTCTTTTTCATGTAGCGTGGTTTGGATAAAATGAGACATGGGTCAAGGGTCATCAATATTTATTAGAATCAAACTATTCTTGTTTGTGGAAGCATGTAGAAAATAATTTATTTCTGTCGAATTTTATGAAAATCAGTAGTCCTTCACTAAATATATTTTACAATTTGTTCTATTTTCGTTGTTTTTTCCAACTCTAAGCTCATCTCTTGAATATTCATTTTTTACTTGGAATATATCTATTTTTAGACCTTATTTAGCGGTCTTTTCTCACTGAATCTACACTACTCCATTGTGGCAAAATTTGCTGACATTTAGAAGTATGATCGTTTTTTTTGTTTTATACATGTATGTGCGTTGTTTGCGTTTTCAATATTTTCAACCTTCAGCTGAATTGTGTTTTTTCGTGCACATAATTTTACAAGTCTGTGAAATATGATTTAAAATTTCAATGTGTATTTGTTCCGTTCGCATCCCATCTCTTGAATATTCATTATTTACCTGGAATCTATCTATTTTTAGATTTAATCTTGCGGTGTTATTATATCGGTTGGGTAAATCAATAAGCTTCAGCCAATTTAAGTTTAAAAATTGCAAACCTTCACATCAAACAACATTAAAAAGTTTTGTATTTTTAAGATAAAATCTGCTGAAATTTAGTTGCGAACCGAAAAAATGTACATATAAATTTAGGTCACATTATACACTCTTCAGTCTCTTGTAAAATTATGTGAACGAAAATACACGATTCAGCTGTAGGTTTAAATGTTTGATGCAAATGACACACCTGTAAAACAAAAAAACGATCATACTTCTGAAAGTCATCAAATTTTGCCACAATGGAAGTAACAACAAAATACGGATCACTAACTGACTAAGGAAGCTGTCTAGAGTGACAAAAATAATACAAAGTAAGGAAAAAAATCGAAGTTTGTGAAACAGACAAATCCGGGAATCAACAACCAAAATTGAAACAAGTTTTCCCTGAAAGATCCCGACACAGATCGCTCAAGTACTTTGCAGAAAAGCTTCAGCAACCAGAATTCCAGGCAAAGATCACTGTCATCAAACAGCAGTAACAACGTTTACAGAAAATGGCCCTTTTCAGGACTACACAAGAAAAACAGCCCTTTTCAGGGCTACACAAATAAATCAAAAAGTAACAAAAGTTGTTGTCAATTCTCAAATTAATGTTAGCTTTTCCCCAGCCCCCATCTGACTCTTTCTTTCTCTTTTAAATTTGAAATACTATTTGACATACCAAAAAAAAAATTATTTGAATAAATCATTTTGTCTGACTATGGTCCTTTATTTTGCAATTATATGTGTACATGAATGTGTAAAAAAAAAACATATTTATTAAACTTCTATAGGACTAGTTTTGAAGTGATAAATTAAGTGGATTACATGTATATGATTTTTAACCATATTAATTTTTCTGTGCAATCAATTTTGATAAATCATTCTTTACTATTTAAAGTAAATACACATTCATTGCTTTGATTTTTAATAATCATCTTTATTCATTCATTCTTCATTATTAGAAAAAATACAAATTATTTTACACATTTAGTAGCTTTACCTGTAAAAAAACATCTTTAACTTGTTTTAAGACAGTTTGATTAATTTGAAACTAATAATTCTTTTAATGTAAATGATCAAAGTAAGGTGATAAAAATGTAAAAATTCAAGTAGTATATTGATGTTAAAATTGTCTTTTATCAGTATTTATAAATATTGAATTACATTTTTTTTTCAGTAAAAAGAAAACAAATGAGAATAACTAATTTTATTTTCTTCATCTTTTTTCACAAACATGGCCATGAATACTTGAAAAAAAAAACATAATTATTATTTTTATTTGTCTAAAATTATTGAATTAAAATTGTAATGTGTGATTAAATAAATACAAGAACAGGTACATGTAAGTCATAGCTTTATCACCTTCAGGTACAAATTTACGACCCCCAATTTAGCCACTATCAGATATTCACACAACAGGTGTGCAATCAACAAACACCTGTAGACTCCAAATCAGACATGACAGGCAGTCTGTCTCTGAAGGTGATCCACCACAATATGTCCTTGAGTGTACTGTCAATCACAACATCAATTCAATTTCATTGCAATGTTTAGTCCTTGATATGTACTGATTTTGCAGTCATATGCTGTTTTATATATGTTAAACAATCATGACTGTTAAATGTAAATGCCCCCTTGGGGACCTGATTTGGAAAATAAAATTATTCTATTCATTGCAATGTAATTTGTTCTTTACCATGATATAGCTGCAAAATTGCTGACTTGGTGTTGAACAACAATCACCGACTCCTTGACTGTATAATGTGTGAACAACAATCACCGACTCCTTGACTGTATAATGTGTGAACAACAATCACCGACTCCTTGACTGTATAATGTGTGAACAACAATCACCGACTCCTTGACTGTATAATGTGTGAATATTAGTGTACTATTCTTTTTATTACCATGGTTTCTTTGGTGTTCATCTCTGAAGATAAATGTGTTCTCCTGCTTGCTTCTTTATAACAAACAATTGATATATAATGTCACTGGTAGTCTTCATCCTGAAAATAGAAAGAAAAGTCATCAAACATATAACATGTCACTGGTAGTCTTCATCCTGAAAATAGAAAGAAAAGTCATCAAACATATAACATGTCACTGGTAGTCTTCATCCTGAAAATAGAAAGAAAAGTCATCAAACATATAACATGTCACTGGTAGTCTTCATCCTGAAAATAGAAAGAAAAGTCATCAAACATATAACATGTCACTGGTAGTCTTCATCCTGAAAATAGAAAGAAAAGTCATCAAACATATAACATGTCACTGGTAGTCTTCATCCTGAAAATAGAAAGAAAAGTCATCAAACATATAACATGTCACTGGTAGTCTTCATCCTGAAAATAGAAAGAAAAGTCATCAAACATATAACATGTCACTGGTAGTCTTCATCCTGAAAATAGAAAGAAAAGTCATCAAACATATAACATGTCACTGGTAGTCTTCATCCTGAAAATAGAAAGAAAAGTCATCAAACATATAACATGTCACTGGTAGTCTTCATCCTGAAAATAGAAAGAAAAGTCATCAAACATATAACATGTCACTGGTAGTCTTCATCCTGAAAACAGAAAGAAAAGTCATCAAACATATAACATGTCACTGGTAGTCTTCATCCTGAAAATAGAAAGAAAAGTCATCAAACATATAACATGTCACTGGTAGTCTTCATCCTGAAAATAGAAAGAAAAGTCATCAAACATATAACATGTCACTGGTGGTCTTCATCCTGAAAATAGAAAGAAAAGTCATCAAACATATAACATGTCACTGGTGGTCTTCATCCTGAAAATAGAAAGAAAAGTCATCAAACATATAACATGTCACTGGTGGTCTTCATCCTGAAAATAGAAAGAAAAGTCATCAAACATATAACATGTCACTGGTAGTCTTCATCCTGAAAATAGAAAGAAAAGTCATCAAACATATAACATGTCACTGGTAGTCTTCATCCTGAAAATAGAAAGAAAAGTCATCAAACATATAACATGTCACTGGTAGTCTTCATCCTGAAAATAGAAAGAAAAGTCATCAAACATATAACATGTCACTGGTAGTCTTCATCCTGAAAATAGAAAGAAAAGTCATCAAACATATAACATGTCACTGGTAGTCTTCATCCTGAAAATAGAAAGAAAAGTCATCAAACATATAACATGTCACTGGTAGTCTTCATCCTGAAAATAGAAAGAAAAGTCATCAAACATATAACATGTCACTGGTAGTCTTCATCCTGAAAATAGAAAGAAAAGTCATCAAACATATAACATGTCACTGGTAGTCTTCATCCTGAAAATAGAAAGAAAAGTCATCAAACATATAACATGTCACTGGTAGTCTTCATCCTGAAAATAGAAAGAAAAGTCATCAAACATATAACATGTCACTGGTAGTCTTCATCCTGAAAATAGAAAGAAAAGTCATCAAACATATAACATGTCACTGGTAGTCTTCATCCTGAAAATAGAAAGAAAAGTCATCAAACATATAACATGTCACTGGTAGTCTTCATCCTGAAAATAGAAAGAAAAGTCATCAAACATATAACATGTCACTGGTAGTCTTCATCCTGAAAATAGAAAGAAAAGTCATCAAACATATAACATGTCACTGGTAGTCTTCATCCTGAAAATAGAAAGAAAAGTCATCAAACATATAACATGTCACTGGTAGTCTTCATCCTGAAAATAGAAAGAAAAGTCATCAAACATATAACATGTCACTGGTAGTCTTCATCCTGAAAATAGAAAGAAAAGTCATCAAACATATAACATGTCACTGGTAGTCTTCATCCTGAAAATAGAAAGAAAAGTCATCAAACATATAACATGTCACTGGTAGTCTTCATCCTGAAAATAGAAAGAAAAGTCATCAAACATATAACATGTCACTGGTAGTCTTCATCCTGAAAACAGAAAGAAAAGTCATCAAACATATAACATGTCACTGGTAGTCTTCATCCTGAAAATAGAAAGAAAAGTCATCAAACATATAACATGTCACTGGTAGTCTTCATCCTGAAAATAGAAAGAAAAGTCATCAAACATATAACATGTCACTGGTAGTCTTCATCCTGAAAATAGAAAGAAAAGTCATCAAACATATAACATGTCACTGGTAGTCTTCATCCTGAAAACAGAAAGAAAAGTCATCAAACATATAACATGTCACTGGTAGTCTTCATCCTGAAAATAGAAAGAAAAGTCATCAAACATATAACATGTCACTGGTAGTCTTCATCCTGAAAATAGAAAGAAAAGTCATCAAACATATAACATGTCACTGGTAGTCTTCATCCTGAAAATAGAAAGAAAAGTCATCAAACATATAACATGTCACTGGTAGTCTTCATCCTGAAAATAGAAAGAAAAGTCATCAAACATATAACATGTCACTGGTGGTCTTCATCCTGAAAATAGAAAGAAAAGTCATCAAACATATAACATGTCACTGGTGGTCTTCATCCTGAAAATAGAAAGAAAAGTCATCAAACATATAACATGTCACTGGTGGTCTTCATCCTGAAAATAGAAAGAAAAGTCATCAAACATATAACATGTCACTGGTGGTCTTCATCCTGAAAATAGAAAGAAAAGTCATCAAACATATAACATGTCACTGGTAGTCTTCATCCTGAAAATAGAAAGAAAAGTCATCAAACATATAACATGTCACTGGTAGTCTTCATCCTGAAAATAGAAAGAAAAGTCATCAAACATATAACATGTCACTGGTAGTCTTCATCCTGAAAATAGAAAGAAAAGTCATCAAACATATAACATGTCACTGGTAGTCTTCATCCTGAAAATAGAAAGAAAAGTCATCAAACATATAACATGTCACTGGTAGTCTTCATCCTGAAAATAGAAAGAAAAGTCATCAAACATATAACATGTCACTGGTAGTCTTCATCCTGAAAATAGAAAGAAAAGTCATCAAACATATAACATGTCACTGGTAGTCTTCATCCTGAAAATAGAAAGAAAAGTCATCAAACATATAACATGTCACTGGTAGTCTTCATCCTGAAAATAGAAAGAAAAGTCATCAAACATATAACATGTCACTGGTAGTCTTCATCCTGAAAATAGAAAGAAAAGTCATCAAACATATAACATGTCACTGGTAGTCTTCATCCTGAAAATAGAAAGAAAAGTCATCAAACATATAACATGTCACTGGTAGTCTTCATCCTGAAAATAGAAAGAAAAGTCATCAAACATATAACATGTCACTGGTAGTCTTCATCCTGAAAATAGAAAGAAAAGTCATCAAACATATAACATGTGATAGAGTTGCTATGCTACAACTGGAGATTTATAAATTTTTGGCTGGAGATTTGGTCTCATAACTGGAGATTTTTCATCGACGTATTTGATGCATGTTTTTATTGTTAATTGATGTTTTCTTTTTGTTTGTTTCAGTATTGAACCAACTGCATCCCATTTCAATATATATTGTTTACATTTCTGTCTTATTAGTAGTGTTTCATATGATGAATAAAGGATAAAAACTGTATTTATAATTTATTCATAATCATAAGGTTATAACAATGCAATAACAATGAAGACAGAATGCTCTGAACAATAAAGTCATAGAGCACTAAAATTAAAAAGTCACTTTGCTGCTGGTGCGTTGGGTGATAGCATACGTTTTGGCATTTTTGTGCTTTATCAATTCCATCCTGGAACTTAGTCCTTAAATAATACTTTGATCGGCTTTGGTACCCAAACAAGCCATAACAACTCAATCCGAGATGAATTCATTGCACGTTTGATCGAAATAGAAATTTTCCTCGGCATCAAAGGTTGTCCGACTCCTGTTTGCACAACGGTATATAACTATTTTTAATTGCCGCTATCACACTTCTATTAGCGTGTGCCACAAACTCACTTCCTTATCCCCAATTAACGGTCAATCAGTGGATAATTGTTGTATAATCATCAACACCTTAATTAATCTCCATGACCCAATTTACCTGTAAAGTTGTCAAACAGATCAATAACCGGATATCATTTAAACACCTTTACCATTCGTATCTCTCGGCGTTTTTCATCAGCGCTGGAGTTCCAAATGGGGAATTTCCAGAAATATTGATCGCAAAATGTAGGTCAAGATTTTATTGTACTTGATTTTTTTGTTGGGGGGAGATCGTGCGGGAGCAAAACGTGTGTGCGGGAGATTAATGTCTCCTGCGCACGAGACCCAGTCCATGCGGGAGATAAGGCTCTTTAACCGTGGGAGACTCCAGCAAAAAGGGGGAGGGTTAACAGGTTTGTTTAATATAAATTTCATGGAATCGAAATAGATAAAATTGTACATGAAAACAGAGAAATTATCTGCTGAAAACAGGGATCTGATCAATAGTCCGACCGTTCGATAGTCCGACAGTCCCGACAAATTTAATACTTCCGCCGTTCATAATTTAATAGTTCCCCCGTTCATGCTACCTCCGAAGTCTTGTGTATAGTTGAGGTATCTCAAGGAACGCAACAGAAGTCCAGTTTACAGACACGGTTTGTCCTATTTGCCGAGCAGGTATCGTCGGAAATCCACAACCAATTATGCTACATCCTTCAGGAATGATCTCTTGAATCCCTCTTATTAAGAGCAAGAACGTACGTCATCTGCTATGGGTTTCACGATGCCTTCTCGGCGAATAGGTCAAATCATCACAAATTAGACTAAGTACATGTTTATGATAAGGTGTTTGCTCCGTGACGAATACACTGAAATGTAACGATGACAACGATAACAGGAAAATGTGTCGTCGTTGCACTTTTCGGCAATGGCATGATTGTTAATACAAAATCAACGGAAATTGTCGAGTAGTTACCATTGTGTTGGACTATCGAACTATCGGACCATCGAACTGTCGGACTAAAGAGCTGTCGGACCACAACTACGCACTCCTGAAAACAAATGACAGCAAACACAATTTAATGACAAAATGGGGAAATATGGAAAGATCAAATTAAAAAATATTGTAAAATACAATTTCTTAGGCCTATTGGTGTTCCACGTGACTATTTTATGGTTGACCGATCTTAGGTAACGTGATTTGGGCGCCATTACAAAACCTATGCTAACAAAAAAGGTTAGTGAGCCGACATTTCTTCATCAATTTAAGCGATGTTTTGGCATTTTATTTGGCTTAAGTGCCCAAATAATCATGGAATTTATCTTTGATATAAATACCAATTTGAATGAGAATTATAAGGAAATGTCTTAACTGACCGATTTACGGTCACAGGTGGATATAACAGGATTACAAAAAGGGGGGCAAGTCATACCCCCCCCCCCCCCTTTCCCTCCCCACTTGATAACCTTTGCACATGGTCTTGTTGACAATCCATCTAATTTAATATCCATATATAAACACTGTGGAAAAAATAGCAACTTACGTGGATAGTCAACAAGGTACTATTCTGTGAGTGTGGCCCGACACCTGTGCTTGTGGCCAACTGATAAAGCCTTAAAGGGTCGCAATAAAATTAAAAGTGGTTATTAATCTTACAGGTGTTGTGTATACCTTTGTCAAAAAAAACGCTATAATTCTTCGTGTGTTCTATGTTCTAAGTCACGAAGATTGTCCAAAGATCAAGATTATGCTGAAATTGGAAATTGACGATTCTTCTAAAAATTCAATAATCTTCTCACATTTAAAATTCTGATCAATTCCGTACAGCAAAGAGTATTTTCCGTAAACTATTCTGTCACTCTGTATGTGTAAATACAAGTTCTTTTATCTTTTATCTTCTAACTTTTTAACGCGGTTTAACTATTAATTTTAATGTAAAACAATAAAAATTTTAAAACGCATTAATTATGGTGGATTTCCTGAAGAAGAAGAACTTTTGAATTTTCAAATATCTTTATTTTAAAAACATAATATCACAGACAATTGATCACAATAGGTATTCAAAAAATTCATTTAACATAAAATACAATATATCGAAATGGTTACATTAGTGATAGACAAGTTTTCTTTACAGATTTAGAAAATACATTTTCTTTTATAAAAGACAAAATGATATAATATAGTATGATATTAATAACAAAATAATGTACAAGTTTTAATGAAATTACTTTGTCCAAATGATCAAAGTCCTTTGAAACTTTATTACTAACCTAATTTAAGCTTAAAGAAATTATAAAATTGACGTTAGTTTGTCCAAGTGATCAAAGTCAGCCGTAGCTTTACATTAACTAATCGCGGTTTACAATATAGCGGCATAAATCAAAAAATATATATATGAAAAATCAGTTATTTTTAAACATTTACAATCAGCTTGTCACCTGCAATTGAACAGAGAAACAGAGAAAAACATACTACAGAGCAAGACCTCAACAACAATCACAATAACCTGCACGAACAAGATCAAGAGCTGCAATCAAGGATACTAAACCAAGACCTCAACAACAATCAGAATAACCTGCACGAACAAGATCAAGAGCTGCAATCAAGGATACTAAACCAAGACCTCAACAACAATCACAATAACCTGCACGAACAAGATCAAGAGCTGCAATCAACGATACTAAACCAAGACCTCAACAACAATCAGAATAACCTGCACGAACAAGATCAAGAGCTGCAATCAAGGATACTAAACCAAGACCTCAACAACAATCAGAATAACCTGCACGAACAAGATCAAGAGCTGCAATCAACGATACTAAACCAAGACCTCAACAACAATCAGAATAACCTGCACGAACAAGATCAAGAGCTGCAATCAACGATACTAAACCAAGACCTCAACAACAATCACAATAACCTGCACGAACAAGATCAAGAGCTGCAATCAACGATACTAAACCAAGACCTCAACAACAATCACAATAACCTGCACGAACAAGATCAAGAGCTGCAATCAAGGATACTAAACCAAGACCTCAACAACAATCACAATAACCTGCACGAACAAGATCAAGAACTGCAATCAAGGATACTAAACCAAGACCCCAACAACAATCAGAATAACCTGCACGAACAAAATCAAGAGCTGCAATCAAGGATACTAAACCAAGACCTCAACAACAATCACAATAACCTGCACGAACAAGATCAAGAGCTGCAATCAACGATACTAAACCAAGACCCCAACAACAATCAGAATAACCTGCACGAACAAGATCAAGAGCTGCAATCAAGGATACTAAACCAAGACCTCAACAACAACCAGAATAACCTGCACGAACAAGATCAAGAGCTGCAATCAAGGATACTAAACCAAGACCTCAACAACAATCAGAATAACCTGCACGAACAAGATCAAGAGCTGCAATCAACGATACTAAACCAAGACCTCAACAACAATCAGAATAACCTGCACGAACAAGATCAAGAGCTGCAATCAAGGATACTAAACCAAGACCTCAACAACAATCAGAATAACCTGCACGAACAAGATCAAGAGCTGCAATCAAGGATACTAAACCAAGACCTCAACAACAATCAGAATAACCTGCACGAACAAGATCAAGAGCTGCAATCAAGGATACTAAACCAAGACCCCAACAACAATCAGAATAACCTGCACGAACAAGATCAAGAGCTGCAATCAATGATACTAAGCCAAGACCTCAACAACAATCAGAATAACCTGCACGAACAAGATCAAGAGCTGCAATCAAGGATTCTAAACCAAGACCTCAACAACAATCAGAATAACCTGCACGAACAAGATCAAGAGCTGCAATCAACGATACTAAACCAAGACCTCAACAACAATCAGAATAACCTGCACGAACAAGATCAAGAGCTGCAATCAACGATACTAAACCAAGACCTCAACAACAATCAGAATAACCTGCACGAACAAGATCAAGAGCTGCAATCAACGATACTAAACCAAGACCTCAACAACAATCACAATAACCTGCACGAACAAGATCAAGAGCTGCAATCAACGATACTAAACCAAGACCTCAACAACAATCAGAATAACCTGCACGAACAAGATCAAGAGCTGCAATCAAGGATACTAAACCAAGACCTCAACAACAATCACAATAACCTGCACGAACAAGATCAAGAACTGCAATCAAGGATACTAAACCAAGACCCCAACAACAATCAGAATAACCTGCACGAACAAAATCAAGAGCTGCAATCAAGGATACTAAACCAAGACCTCAACAACAATCACAATAACCTGCACGAACAAGATCAAGAGCTGCAATCAACGATACTAAACCAAGACCTCAACAACAATCACAATAACCTGCACGAACAAGATCAAGAGCTGCAATCAACGATACTAAACCAAGACCCCAACAACAATCAGAATAACCTGCACGAACAAGATCAAGAGCTGCAATCAAGGATACTAAACCAAGACCTCAACAACAATCAGAATAACCTGCACGAACAAGATCAAGAGCTGCAATCAAGGATACTAAACCAAGACCTCAACAACAATCAGAATAACCTGCACGAACAAGATCAAGAGCTGCAATCAACGATACTAAACCAAGACCTCAACAACAATCAGAATAACCTGCACGAACAAGATCAAGAGCTGCAATCAAGGATACTAAACCAAGACCTCAACAACAATCAGAATAACCTGCACGAACAAGATCAAGAGCTGCAATCAAGGATACTAAACCAAGACCTCAACAACAATCAGAATAACCTGCACGAACAAGATCAAGAGCTGCAATCAAGGATACTAAACCAAGACCCCAACAACAATCAGAATAACCTGCACGAACAAGATCAAGAGCTGCAATCAATGATACTAAGCCAAGACCTCAACAACAATCAGAATAACCTGCACGAACAAGATCAAGAGCTGCAATCAAGGATTCTAAACCAAGACCTCAACAACAATCAGAATAACCTGCACGAACAAGATCAAGAACTGCAATCAAGGATACTAAACCAAGACCTCAACAACAATCACAATAACCTGCACGAACAAGATCAAGAGCTGCAATCAACGATACTAAACCAAGACCTCAACAACAATCTGAATAACCTGCACGAACAAGATCAAGAGCTGCAATCAAGGATACTAAACCAAGACCTCAACAACAATCAGAATAACCTGCACGAACAAGATCAAGAGCTGCAATCAAGGATACTAAACCAAGACCCCAACAACAATCAGAATAACCTGCACGAACAAGATCAAGAGCTGCAATCAAGGATACTAAACCAAGACCTCAACAACAATCAGAATAACCTGCACGAACAAGATCAAGAGCTGCAATCAAGGATACTAAACCAAGACCTCAACAACAATCAGAATAACCTGCACGAACAAGATCAAGAGCTGCAATCAAGGATACTAAACCAAGACCTCAACAACAATCACAATAACCTGCACGAACAAGATCAAGAGCTGCAATCAACGATACTAAACCAAGACCTCAACAACAATCAGAATAACCTGCACGAACAAGATCAAGAGCTGCAATCAAGGATACTAAACCAAGACCTCAACAACAATCAGAATAACCTGCACGAACAAGATCAAGAGCTGCAATCAAGGATACTAAACCAAGACCCCAACAACAATCAGAATAACATGCACGAACAAGATCAAGAGCTGCAATCAAGGATACTAAACCAAGACCTCAACAACAATCAGAATAACCTGCACGAACAAGATCAAGAGCTGCAATCAAGGATACTAAACCAAGACCCCAACAACAATCAGAATAACCTGCACGAACAAGATCAAGAGCTGCAATCAAGGATACTAAACCAAGACCTCAACAACAATCAGAATAACCTGCACGAACAAGATCAAGAGCTGCAATCAAGGATACTAAACCTTAACACGCATATTAAGCGGCTTAATCAGTCAGCTGGACGTGTGGCACCAGACCTAAATAAAGATTTATACAAAAGTGCAAAAGTCTGCACCCAACACAGAGAAGGGTCATCAACACCAGTTATTAAAAACAAGCTTAGTCTATACTCGACGGTATACACCCCACACACCAGCTATCACAAGTGTGGCTCCGGAAGCTTGCATGAACGGCAGATGTATACCGGTAGTGACTGTTGGTCTCACTAAGGTGGTCAAGTGTATTTTTTAACTACAATTTCCGATGTTTTAGCTGTACATAAACAGAATTTAAACATTTTATCCATTTTAACATAGAGCATTTTTAATGGGAGGAAAAAGGGGGTGTTAAAATTAAAAATTTAAGAACTTTTTATTGCAGGGTCAGTGTGGGATCCACTACGCTTGACCATACATAAATACATAACTACATAAATATAACTTGGTTCAACTGCAGGGTCAGTGTGGAAATCGCTACGCTTGACCATACATAGTTACATAAATTATTACTTGGTTAAACTGCCGAGTCAGGGTGGGAACCGCTACGCTTGATCATACATAATTACTACAAGGATCCTTTGGTTAAGCTGAAAAGGTCAGTGTGGGAACCACTACGCTTGACCACATCAATCTGGACTAGATTAGCTAAATACTAAGAACCTTTCACTAACGCATTAATATTCTCAATATGGCGACAACAGAAATACAAAGAAGGATTACTCGCCAAAACTCTGGCAGCAATATACAGCTCTCAAACCCTATGTTTAAAGACTATGTTTTAAATAAGAAAAAGACTATTCAAAAGAAACATGATGCATGTTCAAAACCACACATTGAAGCAACACTGGTACTTGAATTTAGCACCGCAGCATATGAGTTTGCTAAACAATCCCTCTCTGCGATACTGGATAAAACTATGCTATACTATGTTCTGGTTAGAAATAGTGAGGAAAGTTCTGGTGCGAATGTTGACACATGTATTAAAGTTTACAATCGCAAAGGTGACAATACACAAGGCAAAAAGTTGAAGTTTGTTATTAACCTATACCACACAAGCTCTACCATGGTAGTCAATGGGTCTAGAGTGGACTTATATATAGCTGATATACATCAGCAGTTAAGTTTGTTATTAACCTATACCACACAAGCTCTACCATGGTAGTCAATGGGTCTAAAGTGGACTTATATATAGCTGATATACATCAGCAGTGAAGTTTGTTATTAACCTATACCACACAAGCTCTACCATGGTAGTCAATGGGTCTAGAGTGGACTTATATATAGCTGATATACATGAGCAGTTAAGTTTGTTATTAACCTATACCACACAAACTCTACCATGGTAGTCAATGAGTCTAGAGTGCACTTATATATAGCTGATATACATGAGCAGTTAAGTTTGTTATTAACCTATACCACACAAGCTCTACCATGGTAGTCAATGGGTCTAGAGTGGACTTATATATAGCCGATATACATCAGCAGTTAAGTTTGTTATTAACCTATACCACACAAGCTCTACCATGGTAGTCAATGAGTCTAGAGTGCACTTATATATAGCTGATATACATCAGCAGTTAAGTTTGTTATTAACCTATACCACACAAGCTCTACCATGGTAGTCAATGGGTCTAGAGTGCACTTATATATAGCTGATATACATCAGCAGTGAAGTTTGTTATTAACCTATACCACACAAGCTCTACCATGGTAGTCAATGGGTCTAGAGTGGACTTATATATAGCCGATATACATGAGCAGTTAAGTTTGTTATTAACCTATACCACACAAGCTCTACCATGGTAGTCAATGGGTCTAGAGTGCACTTATATATAGCTGATATACATCAGCAGTTAAGTTTGTTATTAACCTATACCACACAAGCTCTACCATGGTAGTCAATGGGTCTAGAGTGCACTTATATATAGCTGATATACATGAGCAGTTAAGTTTGTTATTAACCTATACCACACAAGCTCTACCATGATAGTCAATGAGTCTAGAGTGCACTTATATATAGCCGATATACATCAGCAGTTAAGTTTGTTATTAACCTATACCACACAAGCTCTACCATGGTAGTCAATGGGTCTAGAGTGCACTTATATATAGCTGATATACATGAGCAGTTAAGTTTGTTATTAACCTATACCACACAAGCTCTACCATGGTAGTCAATGGGTCTAGAGTGCACTTATATATAGCTGATATACATCAGCAGTGAAGTTTGTTATTAACCTATACCACACAAGCTCTACCATGGTAGTCAATGGGTCTAGAGTGGACTTATATATAGCCGATATACATGAGCAGTTAAGTTTGTTATTAACCTATACCACACAAGCTCTACCATGGTAGTCAATGAGTCTAGAGTGCACTTATATATAGCTGATATACATCAGCAGTTAAGTTTGTTATTAACCTATACCACACAAGCTCTACCATGGTAGTCAATGGGTCTAGAGTGCACTTATATATAGCTGATATACATCAGCAGTGAAGTTTGTTATTAACCTATACCACACAAGCTCTACCATGGTAGTCAATGGGTCTAGAGTGGACTTATATATAGCCGATATACATGAGCAGTTAAGTTTGTTATTAACCTATACCACACAAGCTCTACCATGGTAGTCAATGGGTCTAGAGTGGACTTATATATAGCTGATATACATGAGCAGTTAAGTTTGTTATTAACCTATACCACACAAGCTCTACCATGGTAGTCAATGGGTCTAGAGTGCACTTATATATAGCTGATATACATCAGCAGTTAAGTTTGTTATTAACCTATACCACACAAGCTCTACCATGGTAGTCAATGAGTCTAGAGTGCACTTATATATAGCCGATATACATCAGCAGTTAAGTTTGTTATTAACCTATACCACACAAGCTCTACCATGGTAGTCAATGGGTCTAGAGTGCACTTATATATAGCTGATATACATCAGCAGTTAAGTTTGTTATTAACCTATACCACACAAGCTCTACCATGGTAGTCAATGGGTCTAGAGTGGACTTATATATAGCCGATATACATCAGCAGTTAAGTTTGTTATTAACCTATACCACACAAGCTCTACCATGGTAGTCAATGAGTCTAGAGTGCACTTATATATAGCTGATATACATGAGCAGTTAAGTTTGTTATTAACCTATACCACACAAGCTCTACCATGGTAGTCAATGAGTCTAGAGTGCACTTATATATAGCCGATATACATGAGCAGTTAAGTTTGTTATTAACCTATACCACACAAGCTCTACCATGGTAGTCAATGGGTCTAGAGTGGACTTATATATAGCCGATATACATCAGCAGTTAAGTTTGTTATTAACCTATACCACACAAGCTCTACCATGGTAGTCAATGAGTCTAGAGTGCACTTATATATAGCTGATATACATCAGCAGTGAAGTTTGTTATTAACCTATACCACACAAGCTCTACCATGGTAGTCAATGGGTCTAGAGTGCACTTATATATAGCTGATATACATCAGCAGTGAAGTTTGTTATTAACCTATACCACACAAGCTCTACCATGGTAGTCAATGGGTCTAGAGTGCACTTATATATAGCTGATATACATCAGCAGTTAAGGTCTGAATTAAGTGCAAAAGGGCACATGCTAACAGCTCTAAATGAGAATATTACATCTTCACTTTCAAAAGTTATTAGCAATTCCACAAAGCAGAACTTGGCTATAACACATACAACCTGCGATACCAGTATATCTGACCTAGCAATCGATTGTAGGAATGACGAAATCCAAGAATCAGAGAATGAAACCACTTATTTTCGTCCTATCTGCAACAAGATATCATTAGACGAGACAATTGAATGTAGCGAATGTTCCTTGTGGATCCACTACGAGTGTGCTGGTCTCTCTCAATCTGCCGTCCGTGCATTGAATTCTTTGGACTTTATTTGTGCACTATGCTGTACACTGAAAATACCACTCCAAGTGTTAAAGCTTCGCATGCGTTAAATGTCTCAACGGATACTCATCTAGAAGTCAAAAATCTTGCCATTCAAGACGGACAACAACCATGTCTTGATGCATCCCACAAACTCGAAATCAGTGATGATGAAGAGGATTTCACCCTACTCAAACAATGCCATAATGCAAATGATCACAAAAGCATGCCAAGCTCTATGCGGAATAACCAAATTCAACCACAGGTTATCAGCAATAACCAGCATATAGTTCACCAGTCACCCCTATTGTTGAACAGCAGGTGCCTTCAGACAACGTTCAAAAGAAGCCGAAACGACCGGTAGCAAAATCTGCAAAGCCGAAAATAAACAACCCGGGGGACAAAGCATATATCATAAAATTGGAAAATGATATTAACAAGCTCAAATCTACCACTGAAATGCAGGACAATCTGGGTTCATATCAACATCAATCTAGCGTACCACAATTTACCACTACCTGTACACAAGACCCGAGCCTGATTAACACTCAAAATACCATCACGAATATTGAATCTAAAATAAATGACCAGCGATTTCGAATGTTGGAGTTTCAGATGATGCAAAATATGACAATGAACAATATGATATCAAACCAACAAATGCAAATTATAATGCAACAGCAGCAAATGACTCAACAATCATATGCTCATCTAAACTATGGACAGCCTTTGTATCCAACTATACTAATGATGAGATTTTTACAAAACACAATGCCACCAAACTATCCATATAATGGTATGTTCACTCCAGCTTTTGGACCCCATCAACATGTAAATTCAAACCCTCATCTTATTCGAACACATCCTGGAACGAATCAACATGTAAATTACCAGAATCCACATCTTCCTCATATGCGCTCTAGAGCCACATACCAAAATACCAACCAGCAGCCTATGTACGGCTCAACCCAGAACCAACATTATGAACATATATCAAGAGGTGCTAGAGTAACATCCCGCCGCTTAATGTACATGTAAGTCATCCTGATAACAGCAGACTTGTAGAGGATGAACCTATAAAACATTCTGGAGATCAGATTTTGCCACCTAGATTTATCAAGCATCGAAGCACTGTTTCATCACAAAATAAAAAGGAAATACTTGTTAACAAATCTACTCAACAACAATTGCCTCTGTCTACAAATCAGCAACAAATTCGTGATGATAATGAACAAATGATCAACACAAATCGACCAGTTGCTCCTCTACTTACATCACCAAGAGATATAAATTCTGGAAACCATACAAGTCAAATTGAAGGTACAACTCTGAATCCACATCTCATTCACCACTTGAGTAGCTAGTGTTACAGTAACTCTGAATCCACATGTTTCACACCACCCCTTGAGTAGCTAGTGTTACAGTAACTCTGAATCCACATCTGATTCACACCACCCCTTGAGTAGCTAGTGCTACAGTAACTCTGAATCCACTTCTGATTCACACCACCCCTCGAGTAGCTAGTGTTACAGTAACTCTGAATCCACATCTGATTCACACCACCCCTTGAGTAGCTAGTGTTACAGTAACTCTGAATCCACATCTGATTCACACCACCCCTTGAGTAGCTAGTGTTACAGTAACTCAGAATCCACATCTGATTCACACCACCCCTTGTGTAGCTAGTGTTACAGTAACTCTGAATCCATTTCTGATTCACACCACCCCTTGAGTAGCTAGTGTTACAGTAACTCTGAATTCACATCTGATTCACACCACCCCATGAGTAGTTAGTGTTACAGTAACTCTGAATCCACATCTGATTCACACCACCCCTTGAGTAGCTAGTGTTTCAGTAACTCTGAATCCACATCTGATTCACACCACCCCTTGAGTAGGTAGTGCTACAGTAACTCAGAATCCACATCTGATTCACACCACCCCTTGAGTATTTAGTGTTACAGTAACTCTGAATCCACATCTGATTCACACCACCCCTTGAATAGCTAGTGTTACAGTAACTCTGAATCCACATCTGAGTCCCACCACCCCTTGAGTAGCTAGTTACAGTAACTCAGAATCCACATCTGATTCACACCACCCCTTGAGTAGCTAGTGTTACAGTAACTCTGAATCCACTTCTGATTCACACCACCCCTTGAGTAGCTAGTGCTACAGTAACTCTGAATCCACATCTGATTCACACCACCCCTTGAGTAGCTAGCGTTACAGTAACTCAGAATCCACATCTGATTCACACCACCCCTTGAGTAGCTAGTGTTACAGTAACTCAGAATCCACATCTGATTCACACCACCCCTTGAGTAGCTAATGTTACAGTAACTCTGAATCAACATCTGATTCACACCACCCCTTGAATAGCTAGTGTTACAGTAACTCTGAATCCACATCTGATTCACACCACCCCTTGAGTAGCTAGTGATACAGTAACTCAGATTCCACATCTGATTTACACCACCCCTTGAGTAGCTAGTTACAGTAACTCAGAATCCACATCTGATTCACACCACCCCTTGAGTAGCTAGTGTTACAGTAACTCTGAGTCCACTTCTGATTCACACTACCCCTTGAGTAGCTAGTGCTACAGTAACTCTGAATCCACATCTGATTCACACCACCCCTTGAGTAGCTAGCGTTACAGTAACTCAGAATCCACATTTGATTCACACCACCCCTTGAGTAGCTAGTGTTACAGTAACTCAGAATCCACATCTGATTCACACCACCCCTTGAGTAGCTAGTGATACAGTAACTCAGATTCCACATCTGATTTACACCACCCCTTGAGTAGCTAGTGTTACAGTAAATCTGAATCCACATCTGATGCACACCACCCCTTGAGTAGCTAGTGTTACAGTAACTCTGAATCCACTTCTGATTCACACCACCCCTTGAGTAGGTAGTGTTACAGTAACTCTGAATCCACATGATTCACACCACCCCTTGAGTAGCTAGTGTTACAGTAACTCTGAATCCACATCTGATTCACACCACCCCTTGAGTAGCTAATGTTACAGTAACTCAGAATCCACATCTGATTCACACCACCCCTTGAGTATCTAGTGTAACAGTAACTCTGAATCCACATCTGATTCACACACCCCTTTCAGTAGCTAGTGTTACAGTAACTCTGAATCCACCCCTTGAGTATCTAGTGTTACAGTAACTCTGAATCCACATCTGATTCACACCACCCCTTGAGTATCTAGTGTTACAGTAACTCTGAATCCACATCTGATTCACACCACCCCTTGAGTAGCTTGTGCTACAGTAACTCAGAATCCATATCTGATTCACACCATCCCTTGAGTAGCTAATGCTACAGTAACTCTGAATCCACATCTGATTCACACCACCCCTTGAGTAGCTAGTGTTACAGTAACTCTGAATCCACATCTGATTCACACCACCCCTTGAGTAGCTAGTGTTACAGTAACTCTGAATCCACTTCTGATTCATACCAACCCTTGAGTAGCTAGTGCTACAGTAACTCAGAATCCACATCTGATTCACACCACCCCTTGAGTAGCTAGTGTTACAGTAACTCTGAATCCACTTCTGATTCATACCAACCCTTGAGTAGCTAGTGTTACAGTAACTCAAAATCCACATCTGATTCACACCACCCCTTGAGTAGCTAGTGTTACAGTAACTCAAAATCCACATCTGATTCACACCACCCCTTGAGTAGCTAGTGTTACAGTAACTCTGAATCCACATCTGATTCACACTACCCCTTGGGTAGCTAGTGTTACAGTAACTCAGAATCCACATCTGATTCACACCACCCCTTGAGTAGCTAGTGCTACAGTAACTCAGAATCCACATCTGATTCACACCACCCCTTGAGTATCTAGTGTTACAGTAACTCAGAATCCACATCTGATTCACATCACCCCTTGAGTAGCTAGTGTTACAGTAACTCTGAATCCACATCTGATTCACACCACCCCTTGAGTAGCTAGTGATACAGTAACTCTGAATCCACATCTGATTCATACCACCCCTTGAGTAGCTACTGTTACAGTAACTCTGAATACACATCTGATTCACACCAACCCTTGAGTAGCTAGTGTTACAGTAACTCTGAATCCACATCTGATTCACACCACCCCTTGAGTAGCTAGTGTTACAGTAACTCTGAAGCTCAGTTTTTTTACCGCTGGTAGAATATATGCTAATAATTTGGAAAGAGGTTTTGTGGAGCATTTGGCAGACCTAACAATATCACACTGTTTGTAAGGACACTTGTGTAACTTTGGAATCCAGTAGAGTGACGGCAGATCCAGTTCTTCATCTTTTGTTGAAATTCCAAAGGAACACAAAACAGACCTATGATGGGCCAGGATTTCCTCTTTCGTACATGTCATCGGGGTATATGTAGGGTTGTCAAGTGAATATTGTCAATACTTAATTCCTTTATCAAGAAGCCTATGCAATGCGATTTAACAGCATATTTGTCATGAAGGTGAGACAGGTGTTTAGCAACATTTGGGTCTTTAAAATTGACGTTGTGCAAGTGCTGATTTGCCCATGGAGTTTTTCTAATTCTAATTTGCCCATTTGGAAAGAGTATCTAAGTCCTCCTTTTCACAATTTGCCCATAGTTTTGCATAATCCTCGATGGAATCCATCAGAATATTAAAAGGATATCATGGAGATTTCCCCATTGCAATCTGACTATGTCACTCTAATAGTTCTGACTAAGTACATCTTGTATCACATATCACCACTAATGTTGTGAGTTCGAATCTCGATCAGGGTGAGGTGTACAGCATTATGTGATAAAGTTTGTCAGTAACTTGCGACAGGTCGGTGGTTTTCTACGGGTCCTCCGGTTTCCTCCACCAATAAAACTGATCGCCATAATATAACTGAAATATTGTTGAAAGTGGCATTAAACATCATAAAACCAACCAAACCAACATCTTTCTAAGAACATACCTCTAATAGTGAATTTATTATTTTCATCATAATCTTAAAAATTACATTTAAATTTAAATTTCAGATAACAATACACAACTAAAAACACTCCTTCAAACTGTTTTCTACTCTTAATACATAAAAGATTATAAAAAATAAACAAAGTCTGTCACTACATTTTGTAAAATCTGTTCTGTATGATGTCTTCACTGTGTAACGATTAATGAATAACATTCTTTCTATCTAAAAGTGGATAAACTCCAGATAAACTGAAAAAGAAAACATGCATAAACTGATATTATAAATAGAATAATGTATTTATAAGAAAGGTTAGTGCTGCTTAGTGGTGGCTTAATATGACTGCAGCAAGATGACCATATCTAGTCCCTTTGGATATCTTGTATAGAAAAACAGTAGAGCTAGAATCACAAAGTCCTCTGAATCTTTATTTTGTGTCAATGATTGCTGTATCACAAAGTCCTCTGAATCTTTATTTTGTGTCAATGATTGCTGTTTTACAAAGTGCACTGAATCTTTATTTTATATCAATGATTGCTATATTACAAAGTGCTCTGAATCTTTATTTTGTGTCAATGATTGCTGTATTACAAAGTCCTCTGAATCTTTATTTTGTGTCAATGATTGCTGTATCACAAAGTGCTCTGAATCTTTATTTTGTGTCAATGATTGCTGTTTTACAAAGTGCACTGAATCTTTATTTTATATCAATGATTGCTATATTACAAAGTGCTCTGAATCTTTATTTTGTGTCAATGATTGCTGTATTACAAAGTCCTCTGAATCTTTATTTTGTGTCAATGATTGCTGTTTTACAAAGTGCACTGAATCTTTATTTTATATCAATGATTGCTATATTACAAAGTCCTCTGAATCTTTATTTTGTGTCAATGATTGCTGTATTACAAAGTGCTCTGATTTTTATTTTGTGTCAATGATTGCTGTATTACAAAGTCCTCTGAATCTTTATTTTGTGTCAATGATTGCTGTATCACAAAGTCCTCTGAATCTTTATTTTGTGTCAATGATTGCTGTAATACAAAGTGTTCTGAATCTTTATTTTATGTCAATGATTGCAGTATCACAAAGTGCTCTGAATCTTTATTTTGTGTCAATGATTGCTGTATCACAAAGTGCTCTGAATCTTTATTTTGTGTCAATGATTGCTGTATCACAAAGTGCTCTGAATCTTTACTTTGTGTCAATGATTGCTGTTTTACAAAGTGCTCTGAATCTTTATTTTATATCAATGATTGCTGTATTACAAAGTGCTCTGAATCTTTATTTTGTGTCAATGATTGCTGTTTTACAAAGTGCTCTGAATCTTTATTTTGTGTCAATGATTGCTGTATCACAAAGTCCTCTGAATCTTTATTTTATATCAATGATTGCTATATTACAAAGTCCTCTGAATCTTTATTTTGTGTCAATGATTGCTGTATTACAAAGTGCTCTGAATCTTTATTTTGTGTCAATGATTGCTGTATTACAAAGTGCTCTGAATCTTTATTTTGTGTCAATGATTGCTGTATCACAAAGTCCTCTGAATCTTTATTTTGTGTCAATGATTGCTGTAATACAAAGTGTTCTGAATCTTTATTTTATGTCAATGATTGCAGTATCACAAAGTGCTCTGAATCTTTATTTTGTGTCAATGATTGCTGTATCACAAAGTGCTCTGAATCTTTATTTTGTGTCAATGATTGCTGTATCACAAAGTGCTCTGAATCTTTACTTTGTGTCAATGATTGCTGTTTTACAAAGTGCTCTGAATCTTTATTTTATATCAATGATTGCTGTATTACAAAGTGCTCTGAATCTTTATTTTGTGTCAATGATTGCTGTTTTACAAAGTGCTCTGAATCTTTATTTTGTGTCAATGATTGCTGTATTACAAAGTGCTCTGAATCTTTATTTTGTGTCAATGATTGCTGTATTACAAAGTGCTCTGAATCTTTATTTTGTGTCAATGATTGCTGTATTACAAAGTGCTCTGAATCTTTATTTTGTGTCAATGATTGCTGTATTACAAAGTGCTCTGAATCTTTATTATAATTTCAGTGAAATAGAATTTAAGTTAATGTGAAAAAAAACATTGTGTCTGCAGACAGAAAAAAGCAATGACTCATCCATACAATAATACGAAAGTATAATTTTGCATTTGTGAGTTAGGATTATGTGTACTAAATAATGTCAATTTCACCAATATTTCATTTTTTATAATGGCAGTCATTTTTATTAGTAAAGAAAACACAGGAGTATACAAAGAAAAGCATCAGTCTTCTAGACATCACTTATAAACTCAATAATAAAAGTTCCATTGGGTATGCCACTGACAGGAATAAAACACACATGCTTAATTAGTGGTGATAGAAACTTATTACATTAATTTATAGATCGTGGGCATCATTTCGTAACAAGAGCTCATGGGCTACAATGCTCATGTGAGAATTATAGCCAATTCTGAGTATTCTTATGTCCAAAAAGTTTGACATTTATTACTTTCCTGAGCTTTTTATTTAATCTAATTCTCTAATTAAAATGAAACTGATTAGCCAACTTGAATTTCAAAATGCTCTGAAGGGTAAAAATGCTTCTTAAGAGCCTCGGGAGAAACATTGACAAGTCGGGTAAACTTGGCATGCAGTAGTTCTGGAGAACAAGTCAAAAATGTTACAGCCAATCAGAGGCAAGGGTGGTCATCTTGGATTTTGAATTGCTCTGGAAAGTAACAACACTTCCCTAGGGAAATTTTTCTATCAATTCTGTTGACCTGGCATGAAGAGGAAGATTTGTGGTATAATTGGTTCTGAAGTAGTCGAAAATGTCAGAAGTTAACGACACACAGACTGACATACGCTGGACACTCTTGGATCTGTAAAACTCATTTGAGATGCTAAATGTTGAAAGAAATATTTGTTGTTTAATAGCATTTGAGCAAATTTTTTAGTTATTTCATGGCAAGAACATATTACATTTTAATGAGATAATGCTGTCTGCTTTATACTAGGCCAATTAATTAATACATTATTTTATAGTGCTAGCCCACTGAATCAACAAATCATGGGTAGACATGTTAGCTCACTGAATCAACAAATCATGGGTAGACATGTTAGCCCACTGAATCAACAAATCATGGGTAGACATGTTAGCCCACTGAATCAACAAATCATGGGTAGACATGTTAGCCCACTGACTCAACAAATCATGGGTAGACATGTTAGCCCACTGAATCAACAAATCATAGGTAGACATGTTAGCTCACTGAATCAACAAATCATGGGTAGACATGTTAGCTCACTGAATCAACAAATCATGGGTAGACATGTTAGCCCACTGAATCAACAAATCATAGGTAGACATGTTAGCTCACTGAATCAACAAATCATGGGTAGACATGTTAGCTCACTGAATCAACAAATCATGGGTAGACATGTTAGCCCACTGAATCAACAAATCATGGGTAGACACGTTAGCTCACTGAATCAACAAATCATGGGTAGACATGTTAGCCCACTGAATCAACAAATCATAGGTAGACATGTTAGCTCACTGAATCAACAAATCATGGGTAGACATGTTAGCTCACTGAATCAACAAATCATGGGTAGACATGTTAGCTCACTGAATCAACAAATCATGGGTAGACATGTTAGCCCACTGAATCAACAAATCATGGGTAGACATGTTTGCCCACTGAATCAACAAATCATGGGTAGACATGTTAGCTCACTGAATCAACAAATCATGAGTAGACATGTTAGCTCACTGAATCAACAAATCATGGGTAGACATGTTAGCTCACTGAATCAACAAATCATGGGTAGACATGTTAGCCCACTGAATCAACAAATCATGGGTCGACATGTTAGCCCACTGAATCAACAAATCATGGGTAGACATGTTAGCCCACTGAATCAACAAATCATGGGTAGACATGTTAGCCCACTGAATCAACAAATCATGGGTAGACATGTTAGCCCACTGAATCAACAAATCATGGGTAGACATGTTAGCCCACTGAATCAACAAATCATGGGTAGACATGTTAGCCCACTGAATCAACAAATCATGGGTAGACATGTTAGCTCACTGAATCAACAAATCATGGGTAGACATGTTAGCTCACTGAATCAACAAATCATGGGTAGACATGTTAGCCCACTGAATCAATAAATCATGGGTAGACATGTTAGCCCACTGAATCAATAAATCATGGGTAGACATGTTATCCCACTGAATCAACAAATCATGGGTAGACATGTTAGCTCACTGAATCAACAAATCATGGGTAGACATGTTAGCCCACTGAATCAATAAATCATGGGTAGACATGTTAGCCCACTGAATCAACAAATCATGGGTAAACATGTTTGCCCACTGAATCAATAAATCATGGGTAGACATGTTAGCCCACTGAATCAATAAATCATGGGTAGACATGTTAGCTCACTGAATCAACAAATCATGGGTAGACATGTTTGCTCCACTAGAATACATTATCTTTAACTGAACCAATAGTTGAAAGTGACAACTTCATATTCTTATAATGAGTGACAAAGTTATATTACATTCTAACATGACTTACGCGTCCTTCTTTCGCTTTGTAAACAAACGAGCGATTTATCGATTGGGTATAATCTCATTAGCACATGCGCCTGTGCATGTGACTGACTTTCCCGTCGTAAATGTACATGTTGATGAATTATCATCTGCTCGAATTTGGCAGCATAAATTGTGTGCGATATTGTCCGCAAGCGTAAATATAAATTATCGTCTTCCAATCAAAGTATACTACCGTATCTATACTCTTACACATATCAGAATCGAAATAATTCATGGAAGCCAGAGTTTTAACATGGGTTGGCGGATATTAGTATATTTTATAGTACAGCAAAGCCCCGTTTTATTGCCCCCTGATTCATCGCCAAACTCACATACCGCCATGAAATTGTCAAGTCCCATTTTCTTTCCATCTAAAAACCCTCGTTATAATGCCAAACTCTCATATCGCCATCCGCCCAGGTGTCAAAAGATCAAATGGTCAATTTACTGTTGTTTGTCTCTCGATATAATGCCAATCAGTAATGACACACGATAACTTTAGTTCTGTATATTGGATCTTTACCAAACTTGGCCACATGATTCCCCTATGGAAGGGGAAGAACCCTATTTATTTTGGGGTCATTACCATTATACCGTTTGATAATTTATATAGACGGGCATATTTTGTGATGCACACATTTCTTGTTGGCCATTGTGTTGTTTGTCCTTTGATTTACAGCTTCTGATTACCCCTTTGGTACATTTGTATCTTCAAACTTTTCTTAGAAGTAACAAAATAATCAAAAATAGTGTCAGCTATTTAAATAAATAAGACAGAATGATTTAACAAGCTTACCAGTATTACGTTACTTTTCTGTTAGATGTCTTTTGTATCCATCTTCAATTCACCTGGCTTTGCTTTGATCTAAAAATTAACATAAACAATAATATATATAACCACATATCTGGTTTAAAACTAACGATTGTCATCTTTAAGGTGGAAAGAAGGAATGTCAAATAAAAAATTTGAAAAAAACCCACTAACTGTCATGAACTTTAAGTTAAAGGTAAAACAAAAACTCTTTGATGAGTTAAATATTATGTTCATGTAGTCCAATATGAAGTAATCAGACTTTCACCCTTTTAATCATGGCTTACATACTGTAATATCAATGTAACATCGTCCTCAAACTTATCTCCTTGAATCTATTGTATAAATACTGTAATATATCCTGAAATCCTGTTACAGTATTCACAAAAATACTAAGAGATTATTACATGACATTTTCCATATCGCCCTGGTATCAGCCCGAGACTCCCATATCAAGCCTGACTGTGAAGCTGGAGGGCTGATACCAGGGATGATATGGAAAATTTCATGTCATAATCTATTTATTACATATTTTACAAACTCTTCTTACATTGACTTTTATATTGCAGAAAAGATCTCAAACAATCTTGATCTGTACAATGACGTTAGAAAGTGTTTATAAATTCTACCCAAGACGTTGACATTTGAATGGAAATTCCTATTCAACACGACGTATATATTTGAGATAATTATTCCGTTTCAAGTTATTTAAACTTTATTCCAATATTTTGAAATGTGCTAAATTTGATTTAAACATGATTTTCTGCATATCTTTATGCACCATATTGCCTTGTACTTTGACATATAATCATTGAGATCACTGTGCAGATACCGGAAGTTGAATTCGGGGGCAAATACGGATATATGAGGGCAAATACAGATATTTGAAGGCAAATACGGATATTTGTCCTGAGGGCAAATAACTAACATTGACTTCTAGCTATTATTGGACATGCAAAAACGAACGTATTGCAACAAAATATGTGATAATGTAATATATTCTGAAATTGTGAACTGCATCAGTGGTTTAATGGTTAGCATTCTCGCCTTGAATGTGGTAGATCTGGATTTGAGCCCCATTTAGGTCATATCAAAGACTGTAAAATTGTTATTTGTTGCTTCTGCACTACACATTCAGTGCTAAAGAGCAAGAGTAAAGACTGGTTGGCTCGGAATCAGAATAATAATCTCATCAAAATGTAACTTGTTCTTGCCATGTTACAGCTGAAAAATGACTCATTTGGCGTTAAAACAATAATCACTCATTCCTGAAATCATGTGATTTTGAGTACAAATAAATGGGTCAAAGGAACTTCAGTCGCTGACATTATAAAGTATTTTTCTGGTAGCCCTTTCACGTGTCTTACTTGTTGAGCTTTAATAAATTAGTTCTTAGTTTGGTTAGAATTGGTCCAGTGGTTTCAGAGGAGATGTCTAAAGTAGATATTTCTATGTTTAGTAATGGCAGCCATATTTGAGGGTGGGCAGACCTGTCGATCACAATTCTGATAGGGAACCACCAAAAAAATCATTCCACCAATCTGGTTCAATAAGGTTCTGACGCTTTAGAGCAGTCGAAAGTTTAAGACAACTAAGACAAAGACGACAGACACAAAGTGATGAGAATGTGAAATATAATGTACCTTTGTCACAGGTCTGGCAAGTCCAAGTAAATCACACAACTTATTTCTGATTGGTCTGACCTCATCTATCTTTTTGTCCCTAAAAAATTTACCCATAAAATCATTATCAATTTATTTGATCAATATTTGTTTCTTTATAGAAAGATTAGATTAAACATATTTTATTGCTAAATATTATAACAATTGGATTGGACACAAATTATAACAATTTACAAGGGTCCTCTCCACATAATAAATAATTACAATAGTACATGCATCAGCAATAGTAAAATACAATATACAACATTATAAATAAATTCTTTGAAAAATGAAAAAAGGAGACACAACAAAAAACAAAAACAAAATACAAAACAAAAATCATGAAATTATATAATATAAGTATGTTTTACCATACTTGTATCTGAGATGAAATTGACTGATTGATTGATTAATTAAACAAATATATATTTGGGAGGGTGTGGGAGTGTTGTGATCATAAATGGGTAAAACATTTTGTTCGTTTGATGTAAAGTTGTACAGATTTGAAAATTTGCAGATTTTGCATCTCAGTTAAGGTGTCATCGCCAAAAAGCAGGACTTCAATTTTAAGTTCATGAAGAAAAACTAGTCTTAATTTCAATTCTTCTCTTGCTTCGTTGTAAAGACAACATTCTAATATATAATGAATTGCATCTTCAAATGCACACCCACATATACAGCCTAGATCATTAGCCAAATGCACACGAAAAAGATCAGCATTCAAGCTACTGGATCTATGTCTCAGTCTAGTGTGAATTATATTTAATATTCTACATCCAGCAATGTAAAATGTGGGGGGTTTTATTGTATGATTTTTATTTGCTTGTTTGAATCTATTTATAGAAAGAGACCTCTTTAGCTTAAACTTATTCATTAAAAAGTAACTAGTGAAAAATGTGGGTGTAGGTTGAGGTTTAAACAAATATTGTTTCGATAGCATATTTATCGATCTTTGAAGAAGAAATAAAACAGGTCACAATGTGATTTTTGAAATTGAGAATACAGGTCATTACTTTTTTCTCTCTCAGGAAATAAGTTTCAAACTTAATGTTAACCTTTTTCGTAAAAATTACCTAACTTGCATGCAAAATTTCACAGGTTATGAGATTAATTTGTAAGTTTGAGCTATGATAGTTAGGTCACCTGACATATATACATAGATAGTTGTTTTATAAACTGGAATGATATCATTTTTGTTGGTGGTTGTTGTCACTGTGTGACTGTGTTGACAAGTTCATTAATACAATAAAAAATAATTTATTTGGGGGGGGGGGGGGGGGGGGGGGCAGTAGTCTAGTAGTTAAGACAACTAATCATCTGTAATAAACACAATTCCTTCAGCAAATTCTAATACTTTAATACCCACCCTTTTGTCTATATACCCTATTTGGGGGGAGATGGGAGGAGAATCCTGTCGACAAAAACAATATTGCAAACTGATGAAAAGAAACAATTAGAATTATGTTTCTGGTACTTTTTTCTGCATATATTTATAGCGTTTTTTTGATGGAGGAAACCAGTACTCTGAAAAAACTATTGGTTGTAAATAAGGTTACACATACTATTTTATTTTTTTCATAAAAAGTCATATCAAGCACACCTCACCATGGTAAGGAGTTTGATGCACTAACTTCAAAATTAGGGACAAAACCCCTAAAACCATGAGTGTGGCCATCGAAGACTCTGAAAAAATATGAAAGTCTGCAGCTGAGTGATTTCTGACTACAAGATTATTTGTATCACTTGATTATCTCTAATTAAACCAGTGTACTTTATGGAGGATGGCTGTGTGGATTGTGTATAAATAATAAACAGCTGTGCCATATGTGCCTGATAAACCTGTATAAAGTCACATAACTCGCCAATAATCTAAGTCTAAATGTGAGACTTTTGTGATGGAATTTTTTAACAATCTTACCACACTGTCTCACTTAGAAGCATTGTAATATCACTGGAGACTTCTTCTGGAACCAATTCTTCATAGGTAATTAAAGCTTCATATAATTTGTTAGCCGTTACCTTTCTCACCTATAATGTAAACAAAATTTTTTTTTTACAAATGTTTGAAAGACTATTTCTTTAAACTTCCTTATTATACTATAATTAAAATACCTCTTAAATATTTGGTATGGTCATAATAGCTTTAAGTTCAATTTACCTCAGAATTTATACTGCCTATGATATTGACTGAATAGAAATACATTCAAGAGTTATCTCTCTTTCTCAGCAATAAATTTCATCCCAAACATAACACATCTTTTTTCAAACTACATGTATGTTTCGTAATGAAAAGGAGTCTTAAAAATACAATTTTATGTGATAAAGTTTGTCTATGACTTACAGAAGGTCAGATGTTTTCGATTCCAATACCCTCTTCCTTATTTTCCTAAATTTTAACATTTTACAGGACATAGATCACAAAAGACTAGAGGCTCATCTCAGCCTGAATAGCCATAACAATAGTTATACATTTATTGTTTGGCTTCTAATTTGTTTGTAGTCTCCGAAACAAGAATTGTCAATGCATGTAATTTTTTTTCACAAGAATAAATGATGAATCTTAGTAGATGACTTCACATACTAATGACTTTAACGAGAAAGAATGTGTTGTTCAACTATTGACATGACAAAAGAATGGGGGAAAAAAGGGGTGGTCAGTTTTATTGATCACTGACAAATTTTATCACATAATGTAGATTTGAACTTACAACTTCTGTGGTTACAGGGTCCAACAAAAATGTGTATTATACTCAAACAATTATGGGAAATTGTATTAATGTTCGACATACTCACCTTAGGAAATTTACTGCAGACTAAAATCATAAGTTGTATCAGTGACTTTGACCTTATATCTTACTCACCTTAGGAAATTTACTGCAGACTAAAATCATAAGTTGTGTCAGTGACTTTGACCTTATATCTTACTCACCTTAGGAAATTTACTACAGACTAAAATCATAAGTTGTGTCAGTGACTTTAATCTTATATCTTCACTGAACTGTAGTAAGCCACAATATCTACAATATCAATTAATATACATGTATATGTATTTAGTCTCCAATTAAAAACCTATTTTAATGATACTGTCCAACCTACAAATCATAATATATGACTGCACAATTAATTGTAACTAAATTCAGTCATGACAATTTCTTGCCATTACACTACTGTAGTTTGTAGCAATATCATAACAGTAATTTGCTATAATAATACTGACAGGTGATATAATAGTTGAACCTAGTCTCAAACTTTGATATAGGGCCCGGGTGGCTCAATGAGTTAGGTAGTTGGATTACCTAACAACTCATACAAGCCTATCACCAATATGGCGTGGGTTCGCGCCTGGCTTTGTAAATTACAAAAAAGGGTGCACTCGACTCGCAGCCGCAAGTGATAAAGTTTAACAGTTGCTTGCCCATGGTCGGCGGTTCTCTCCGGGTATTCCGGCTTCTTCCACCACTAAATACTGGTCGCCATGATATAGCTGAAATATTACTGAAAGTTGGGTTAAAACACCAAAAATCAAATCAAATCAGAGTAACTTTCAGCATTATAAATCAAAGATAACTCAAATACTAGGATATTTCAAGTTTGTCAGTGACTTGCAGCAGGTCGCTGCTTTTCTCTAGGCAGTTAGATTACCTGTGCCAATAAAATTGACCACCACGATATAAATGAAATATTGTAGAAAGTGGCGTTAAACACCATAACCCTAACCCATGATATTTCAAAGTACAGTAGTCCCCCTAATATAAGAGCACACCTTCTACAATTAAAGTGGCCTTATAAGAGGGTGGCCACACTTAAGAGGGTTATTTAGTAGTATTTTACTATCTCTGTGCATCTGACATGTGGCCTGATAATTGTGGTGGACTTTGGTTGTAGTAGCCTTATAACAGAGGAACTATTGTATAGTCATCTGTCTCTTGAACTCTGACACAACAGGGTTCAACTTATTTATTAGTTAGTTCAAGATTACCAAGGTAAGTATTTTATGTCTGTAAATTAATGCAATAACATTAATGAATTCTATGACATTACCAAGGTCCTGACTACAGGGCAGATGATGTTCTCATGGACCAACAATCCACCAGTAGTCAAAAATAAAGGGAGATAACTTACTAATATTCCCATTTTTTGGCCTACAAAATTGCACATTTGAAAATCCCTGATTTTAAACTTTTCTACACTCTACTTACACTTCACCACCTGCTATTATTTTATTTGGGTCAGCACTTCCTGCTATTTCTTTCTTTGTAAATTCATAAATCTCCATAGGAAAGGTATTACTGAAAAATAAATGGTAAATTTCTTTCACATCAAATGGTTATACTGCAATCCGTTGTGTTTTACACTCAAACTTTTCTGCTCAGAAATAACTGGGTGAGTATTAAAAACATGAAATAAATATGATTAAAATCTATTACCGTATTTAGGGTTGTATAATGTGCATTGGTGCATAATGTGCACCCCCTCTTGGCCTTGAAAATCTCCAGAATAAAACTAGTTCGTGTCTATAATGCGCATGGACTTTTAAAAAAATCGCTGTCGGAAATGTAAGAATTAAATATCAATCGTATATATTTTTCAGTCCAGGGAGAATTTAAGAACCATTTATCTCTTTTCATCTTCAATAAAGTTGCAAAATATTAAATGGGTTCGGTTTTATTGGCGGACATGTGATTTCCCGGTCTGGGAAAGAGTGAAACACATTGTTCCTGTTTAATGCGCACCCCTCCTACAAATTAAAGAATCTGGGCAAAATCCTGCACATTATACAACCCTAAATACGGTATTGTGAAAATACACAATATACGTACATTATTGGAAAATATAAAATTCAATCATTTGTACAAACTTTAGAAACAGGAAAACAAGCAAGCCTCTGGCAAGTTTTTCTTTCCTATTTCATGTAAAGTACAAATAAAAAAATTTATCCTGCACTTTTTCTATTTGAGAAGTAAAATTACATATTGACTGGATACATTTTTGCTAAATACGGTCACTGGTCACTGACCGAAATATAGCTTTTCTGGTGCCACTTTCACATTTAACTAGTTGACTTAAAAAGTTTCCTGTTGACAGAAAATATCAAAAGAGCCAATCAGGAGATAATTGTATAAATTTTATTATTTAATTAAAATATCAAAGCACATGGATTAATTTGTTTTTTATTTGCAGGATAAACACAATTATAATACATTGTCTTAAAATATAAAGTTTATGTGTATTTGATGCAAAACTGGGGAAAGGCCTCATCTTTATCCCAGTTTTTAAGCCTCATACACATAAACTTCATATTTTAAGACATTACACTTATATTGTATACATACTTCCAAACAATATACATATATTGTGCTTAAACTGCCATGTTAAGGTAGGCAAAAAATTGTTAAATTCACACACATAAAGGCAACAACATTGGACATTTTAGTCGAATTTTCTACTGGGTGTCAACAGTTTGGTCCATGTTCGCCCAGTATCTATTGAGCTCTACATAAGACACAGGGTATCAGGAGACTTTATACGTCTAGTAAGACACAGGGTATCAGGAGACTTTATACGTCTAGTAAGACACAGGGTATCAGGAGACTTTATACGTCTAGTAAGACACAGGGTATCAGGAGACTTTATACGTCTAGTAAGACACAGGGTATCAGGAGACTTTATACGTCTAGTAAGACACAGGGTATCAGGAGACTTTATACGTCTAGTAAGACACAGGGTATCAGGAGACTTAATACGTCTAGTAAGACACAGGGTATCAGGAGACTTTATACGTCTAGTAAGACACAGGGTATCAGGAGACTTTATACGTCTAGTAAGACACAGGGTATCAGGAGACTTAATATGTCTAGTAAGATACAGGGTATCAGGAGACTTTATACGTCTAGTAAGACACAGGGTATCAGGAGACTTAATATGTCTAGTAAGATACAGGGTATCAGGAGACTTTATACGTCTAGTAAGACACAGGGTATCAGGAGACTTTATACGTCTAGTAAGACACAGGGTATCAGGAGACTTTATACGTCTAGTAAGACACAGGGCATCAGGAGACTTTATACGTCTAGTAAGACACAGGGTATCAGGAGACTTTATACGTCTAGTAAGACACAGGGTATCAGGAGACTTTATATGTCTAGTAAGACACAGGGTGGAGACTTAATACGTCTAGTGAGACACAGGGTATCAGGAGACTTTATACGTCTAGTAAGACACAGGGTATCAGGAGACTTAATACGTCTAGTAAGACACAGGGTATCAGGAGACTTTATATGTCTAGTAAGACACAGGGTGGAGACTTAATACGTCTAGTGAGACACAGGGTATCAGGAGACTTTATACGTCTAGTAAGACACAGGGTATCAGGAGACTTAATACGTCTAGTAAGACACAGGGTATCAGGAGACTTAATATGTCTAGTAAGATACAGGGTATCAGGAGACTTTATACGTCTAGTAAGACACAGGGTATCAGGAGACTTTATACGTCTAGTAAGACACAGGGTATCAGGAGACTTTATACGTCTAGTAAGACACAGGGCATCAGGAGACTTTATACGTCTAGTAAGACACAGGGTATCAGGAGACTTTATACGACTAGTAAGACACAGGGTATCAGGAGACTTTATATGTCTAGTAAGACACAGGGTGGAGACTTAATACGTCTAGTGAGACACAGGGAATCAGGAGACTTTATACGTCTAGTAAGACACAGGGTATCAGGAGACTTAAAACGTCTAGTAAGACACAGGGTATCAGGAGACTTTATACGTCTAGTAAGACACAGGGTATCAGGAGACTTTATACGTCTAGTGAGACACAGGGTATCAGGAGACTTAATATGTCTAGTGAAACACAGGGTATCAGGAGACTTTATACGTCTAGTAAGACACAGGGTATCAGGAGACTTTATACGTCTAGTAAGACACAGGGTATCAGACACAGGGCATCAGGAGACTTTATACGTCTAGTAAGACACAGGGTATCAGGAGACTTTATACGTCTAGTAAGACACAGGGTATCAGGAGACTTTATACGTCTAGTAAGACACAGGGTATCAGGAGACTTTATACGTCTAGTGAGACACAGGGTATCAGGAGACTTAATACGTCTAGTGAGACACAGGGTATCAGGAGACTTTATACGTCTAGTAAGACACAGGGTATCAGGAGACTTTATACGTCTAGTAAGACACAGGGTATCAGGAGACTTTATACGTCTAGTAAGACACAGGGCATCAGGAGACTTTATACGTCTAGTAAGACACAGGGTATCAGGAGACTTTATACGTCTAGTAAGACACAGGGTATCAGGAGACTTTATACGTCTAGTAAGACACAGGGTATCAGGAGACTTTATACGTCTAGTAAGACACAGGGCATCAGGAGACTTTATACGTCTAGTAAGACACAGGGTATCAGGAGACTTTATACGTCTAGTAAGACACAGGGTATCAGGAGACTGTATATGTCTAGTAAGACACAGGGTGGAGACTTAATACGTCTAGTAAGACACAGGGTGGAGACTTAATACGTCTAGTAAGACACAGGGTATCAGGAGACTTAATACGTCTAGTAAGACACAGGGTATCAGGAGACTTTATACGTCTAGTAAGACACAGGGTATCAGGAGACTTAATACGTCTAGTGAGACACAGGGTATCAGGAGACTTAATACGTCTAGTGAGACACAGGGTATCAGGAGACTTTATACGTCTAGTAAGACACAGGGCATCAGGAGACTTTATACGTCTAGTAAGACACAGGGTATCAGGAGACTTTATACGTCTAGTAAGACACAGGGCATCAGGAGACTTTATACGTCTAGTAAGACACAGGGTATCAGGAGACTTTATACGTCTAGTAAGACACAGGGCATCAGGAGACTTTATACGTCTAGTAAGACACAGGGCATCAGGAGACTTTATACGTCTAGTAAGACACAGGGTATCAGGAGACTTTATACGTCTAGTAAGACACAGGGTATCAGGAGACTTAATACGTCTAGTAAGACACAGGGTATCAGGAGACTTTATATGTCTAGTAAGACACAGGGTGGAGACTTAATACGTCTAGTAAGACACAGGGTGGAGACTTAATACGTCTAGTAAGACACAGGGTATCAGGAGACTTTATACGTCTAGTAAGACACAGGGCATCAGGAGACTTTATACGTCTAGTAAGACACAGGGCATCAGGAGACTTTATACGTCTAGTAAGACACAGGGTATCAGGAGACTTTATACGTCTAGTAAGACACAGGGTATCAGGAGACTTAATACGTCTAGTAAGACACAGGGTATCAGGAGACTTTATATGTCTAGTAAGACACAGGGTGGAGACTTAATACGTCTAGTAAGACACAGGGTGGAGACTTAATACGTCTAGTAAGACACAGGGTATCAGGAGACTTAATACGTCTAGTAAGACACAGGGTATCAGGAGACTTTATACGTCTAGTAAGACACAGGGTATCAGGAGACTTAATACATCTAGTCCATGTATAAAGCAAATGTTTCTATAGGCACACCTTACATAGGCAGAGGGGCCATCATGATTGTGATCATATGGTAGTTGGATTTACAACTACCTATGTAATCAATACATATCACCACTAATGCTGCAAGTTTGAATCCCATCAAGGTGGAGTGTACTTGATACAATATTATGTGATAAAGATTGTCAGTGATTTGCGGTAGGTCATTTTTTTTAACCGGGTACTCCAGTTTCCTCCACCAATAAAACTGACTGCCACAATATAACTGAAATATTGTTGAAAGTGGCGTTAAACACCATAACCCTAATACTATTTCTACATAGGCAGTAATTCTTATTATTCCATTTCAGCTTTTAACTTTCTTAATGATGTCTACTTTTCAGGTTATACTTACGTATGATCGTTGACAAGTACATCAAAACATCCATTGTATAATAACTGATCTAACATCTTTAACACTTACGTATGATCGTTGACAAGTACATCAAAACATCCATTGTATAATAACTGATCTAACATCTTTAACACTTACGTATGATCGTTGACAAGTACATCAAAACATCCATTGTATAATAACTGATCTAACATCTTTAACACTTACGTATGATCGTTGACAAGTACATCAAAACATCCATTGTATAATAACTGATCTAACATCTTTAACACTTACGTATGATCGTTGACAAGTACATCAAAACATCCATTGTATAATAACTGATCTAACATCTTTAACACTTACGTATGATCGTTGACAAGTACATCAAAACATCCATTGTATAATAACTGATCTAACATCTTTAACACTTACGTATGATCGTTGACAAGTACATCAAAACATCCATTGCATAATAACTGATCTAACATCTTTAACAATGATAGAGATACTCTGAAATAAATAAACAAAGAGCGATTTCCACTTGAAAACGATGTGTGGCTCGTCTTAACTCTCATTTGTTTTGTAAGGGGGTGTTCATGATTTATTTATGTTATTAGAATTTATTTATACATACTGGTGTCCAACGTAATTTTCATATCAGTTAATGTTTTTGTCTTTCAACAGTAACATGGGTTTGTACTGCTCGATCTTTAAATGACTGTGTAGTGTTTTGTTCTATTTCTGTTGGTCATTGTGTTGTCTGTTCTTTGATCTACACTTCTGATTCTTCAAACTTCTCTTATCTACTCCATTTACATCAAACTCAGAAAATAGATTCCTATGCAAGATGTGAACAAATATACTAGTTTTATTTGCCCTTCAAATCTGCATACTGATCAATAATCATTTCCATTGCTTCTTCAAACCAACAAAATAGACCTTCTTGTTTTTTTGCATGTTTTAACTCTTACCTATTGTTTTTCAAGTAATTTGTAAAAATCTGTGCCAACACATCTGTAAACTTCTTTAACTTCTGATTGTCTGATTGTATCTCTCGCAAATAAGATTGAATTGATGAACTAGAGTATTTTACCTACAATATAAACACACAATCCTTTAACTTTGGTATGTTGATTCTCTGTGGCTTAGAGTAGCATAATACATGTAACACAATTATCACCTTCATGAAATTATTATTCATAATTATCAAATTATGGAGTTATTCTTCCAGTCTGTTTTTGCAACTTTCCCCCCACAAGTTTCTATTTTAAAACATGGATGCCCCCATGAAATTCAACTTCCTTTTACCTAAAGCACCTTGTGAGGAGAATATTTTGCATGTAATATGTTTGGTTATATATACAGTGATCAATGACTTGTGATACAATTTGGAGGAAAGGGATGACCATTCTTGAAGTTGATCAATAAAAACCTATGAATTTTTTTTTTTTTCAAAACTACCAAAATTGGTACTCTAGATTTATATTTAACAGTTAAGTTTAAATTGAAAAAATCAGCAGAAGTAACAAAGAATGCTCCAGTTGACTGGTGCTACAGATCTTATTTACAAACATGTTTAAATGATAAAGTTAACACTTAAAAACTAAAAAAAAGAAACACTATGCATGATTATTAATTTTAAACAAGAGTATAGATTTTATTAACTTTACAAGTCACTACAACAGTATGAATTTTTTGTCAATATAATTTTCTAAAAAAAAAAAAAAAAAATCAGATTTAGGAATTAAAAATTTCACAAATATGTGTGATAACTAATCTATTTTTTTTAACAAAACACAAAATTTAACTTTAAATATTTCTTATTTTCTGTAATTTGGATATTTTTCTTTTGAATCTCACAGTGTTATTGTCAGTATTAAGGAACTGACTCTGATACTGGTAATTATCGGTAACTGTCAAATCAAACACATTATAATTTTACCAACAAATACAACGTCAGTTTTGAAGGTCTCCACATACATTATCACAGCTCGTCATATCAGACTTGCTTCAATACTAGCAATAATATCTGTCTCATCCCTCATAACTGTCTTTATTCTATATTTATCAAAACAACTTACCACAGATTCTGTTAGGCCACCAACACTGACTGTAAACCCTAATAGTATATAGTATGTGTAGGACTCACAACCCAGCAACTTGGCAAAACATGGAAATGTATGATATGACGCTGACCAATTGAAATCAATCATTTGTTCTCTATAAAAACAGAAACAGAAAGAGAACTAAATACTCAACAGTAATGAGAGGCTCACCTGAGACTCTATCATTCTACTGGATATTCATGCACAGTTTCAATTATTTCAAAGTAAGTTTGTAATTTATGAAAAAAGATTTTTTTTAAATTCATATTCCTGTATGTCCTGTAGTGGCAGCATATATAGATTTCCAATCTACACTAAAAATGTAAATGCAGTAGACAACCATCCAGTGGCTGTATCTACAGAAAGGGGTTCAATCCAGTTTCCTAGAATCAAAGTGGTATATCACTGGTGGGCTTCACTAGATGACAGCAAAGGGAGAATGCATGAGTGAGGATCAAGGGGGGTAACGTAGTGAGTGTACATCTAGGAGTCAGTAATCAAATGGGTAGAACAAATTAGATGGTAACATCGGCTAGTTAACAGAAGTATATATATGATCATAAATTTGCAGATTATACAATCCGTGAAGTCTAACCTGATTTCAAAAGATGTATATGATCTATTTAAAGATTAACCACGTTGCGGTGGGAATTTGACATAAACGCTGTACTTGAATTAACAGTTTTTGACACAAACAAGTTAACTGTATGAAACAAAAGCACACAAAATAACCATGTTTCATGAATCCAAACTGGAAAAAATTTCTGATCTGTCAGAAAAGTGACACATGTCCTTTTGATCTTACAAGCTAAAAGTGGACTTGCGACCTCACCAAATATTATCCTAGAAATAACCTTAGTAGTCACACCCATGGGGGATGTTTCTTGAGTCACAGATATAAAACAGTGTTGTACATAATAAATCAACAAACACAATGTACATACTTAGGAAAAGTCTTCTCCAACTCATCTCTGTGTGGTATATGTGGTACCTGAGGTCTGAAATAAAGCACAATGAATTAATACGTGTATAACAATGTTAATTTCTGTCATCAAGTTCAAAAGAAATGTAATTTTCATGACTTGACTGACTTTATTGATATGAAATTGACAAGTATAATAAATACATATCACTATGAACTTTAAAACTAACAGTATTTTTTTTCCATTTGCCCTAAATTTTGAAATCCAGTTCTGTAGTGTAATTGTAAATGATTTTTTTTTCCCAGAATTTCTTTCTTGGTTTCTTTTCACAAGGTTACATTTATTTAATACCATACAATCTCAGGTTCTGTTATTCTCACAATAAGACTTACTTGTGATATAAAAGTTGACTCAATATTAAACCAGCATGACTTCTTATTTTGTCCATTTTTTCACAAGCCTGCTGTACTAATGAACAGAAAATCTTTTCGTATCTGAAATAAAAAAAAATATAAAACATAATAAATTCCTATGATGGACATTTAATTGTCCATTACATTAAAACAAGATAGGGGCCGTCGTGGTCGTGATCATATGGTAGATGGATATACAACTACCTATGGAATTAGTGCCTTTCACCACTAACGTTGCGAGTTTGGACCCCGCTCAGGCGAGGTGCACTCGATACAAGATTATGTGATGAAGTTTGCAAGTGACTTGCAGCAGGTCAGTGGTTTTCTCTGTGTTAACTCCGGTTTCCTTCACCAATAAAACTGACCGCCACGACATAACTAAAAGAGTGTTGAAAGTGGTGTTAAACACCATAAACCATAACCTAAAACAAGATAACAGTTTCGACAACATTACAGAAATATGATGGAATTGAAACCAGAATCATTGCACAAACTAAACATTGAATACCATGAAGTGTTGAAGGAGCTAAACAGAGTAAATCCTCTATTCTCTGACATATGTTAAAAAGATATTGTATTGAAGATAATAGGACAAATTAAACTAACAGATAATGGCATTTGCTGGTTATATGAAAGGCACACAGCACAAAGGTGTAAGAGCAAAAATAAGTTGGTTCACAATCAGGGGTAATGTGTTCAATTGGAGCGACATGTATATATGTGGACTGTTGTGTCAGTAAATCAGTTTCTATAAAAATCAAGACCAGCATTTAGGTCTAGTCATCATTAAAAACTACTTGTTCTCACAATTAGATAGCTGAAAAATTGCACACTTGGAGTGAAACAACAATCATTCACTCACTCAATGAACTGCTGACCTTTCACGAGCACATGGGTTCACCACCGATTTTTGTTGGAGTCTGTGTTGCTAATTTTGTTAGTTTTCTGTGTTGTTTTGTGTTTTTGTACTTTTTTTTTTTCGTCCTGCGTCTTGTTTGTTGCCAGTGTCTATGGATTGTCCATTCTTGATTGCTCCATCGGTTTACTCTAACACTTATTTATACAAGGTAGTCTGAGAAACAGAGATTAATATTCAATACTTTAATAACTTGCAGTGGAACTTCTAAACAAAATTCTTATCAAGAGCATACCTCTCATCAATGCAAATTATTTTCAGGAATATACCTCTCAACAAGGTACTTAATAATAGGCAGGACATAGGATGTCCTGCTGCACCGATTTTGTACATTATTCAGGCAGAGCCGATGGCTTGTGCTATCCGAAACACTCCGGAAATACATGGTATCAAACTACCCGACTGTGAGGGGCACCCCATAAAGGAAGCAAAAATATGCATGTTTGCAGACGACACGCAATTCTTAAACAAAAACGAAGAATCTGTTGAACAATCCTTTTTAATTCTTTCGAAATTTGAAAAGGCATCCGGCTCTAAGATAAATTATGAAAAAACAAAAGGACTATTTATTGGTAGATTAAGGGGGAAACGACCCAGATTAACTAACATATCATGGATTTCAGATAATATAAAGACTTTAGGTGTTTTTCACGGGTACAATATAGACACTGATGACATTTGGAAAAAAATTATAAATAAAATGAAAAGCTGCACTCAGGTTTGGAAAACCAGAAATTTAACCTTCAAGGGAAAAACTTTAATCGTTAAAAATTTTCTGTTAGCTCAAATGGGATTTGAAACTGAAATGAGGGGGATACCAGAGAAATATAAAAAAGAGGTGAATGATTTGATTTGGAAATTTCTTTGGGACAATAAACCAAACCAAATAGAAAGAAACATATGTTGCTTAAATATTAATGAAGGGGGGATGGGAATGATTAACATAGACAATTTTGTCAAAAGTAAACAGATAAAATTTATATACAAAATAATCAACAGTGAGATGGACTCATGGAATGCGATAGGTAAACACTGGTTACAGAAATACGATAAAAAATTTGGAGTTGATTTTTTTCTTTGTAAATGCTCCGATATTAAAGGTTTAGATATTGCACCCATTCCAAAATACTATCAAGACGCTATACAAGCATGGAACAATTTTTTGGGATCATGTTCTACAGAGTCTAAAAATGACATTTTAGATAAAAACATATTTGGTAACTCTGAGATCAAATTTAATAGAAATCCACTTTTTTTTCAATCGTTTTTGAGAAATAATATATTTAAAATAAACGATATATGGGATAAAAACAATAATACCTTTGTTGATAATCAGACTATATTTAATAGACTGGATGATAAAAGGAACTGGATATCAGAATGGGCAAAAATAAAAAAATCAATAAAGAAATTAAAATCCGATGATAACGAAAAGATAAAAAAATCATTAGGTTTAAAAATAGATAGTAATTTGAATATTAGAAATCATAATAATAAAATCATTGTTCCAAAAGAGCTGAAACTGAAGAATATCCAGAAAGAAATACGTAAACCAATTACGCCAAAATGTCAATTCAAATGGGATACAATTTATGAAAAGAAATTTAACTGGATATCAATTTGGTATATACTGAACAAGATTAAATGTAAACAAAGCATTATCCAGTTCCAATGGAAATGTTTGCATAACATTGTCTATTCAGAATATAGATTACAAAAAATGGGAAAATCAAATGGTCAATGTCATTTTTGTAAAAATGAAATAGAGTCCCTTATGCATTTGTTTTACAGGTGTCATAAAATTAAACATGTCTTAGATGAATTAAAACACATTTTTAATAGCATTTTTGAAAAAAATATAGTACTTGTTGAGGAAAACTTAATCATTGGGGTGTATGAGGGAGAAATAACTGAAAACCTACTTTTAATGAATTTAGTAATTTGTATATTAAAATGGGTAATTTGGAAAAAAAGAAATTATATAAAATATAATAAAAGTACTTACAGGGAAGCAATAGTTATCACAAATCTCAAAAATGAACTCAGAAGTAATATACAAATGATGATTAAGAACCCAGAAGTTCGAAACTTATATAATATTAGGAAATTACAGCTATTATTGGATACATTATGAATTTAGTTGTATTAATAATTCCTTTCATTGTTTACTGTGTAAAAATGTATGTTTATAAATTGAATATGAGAGATAAAATATGATTTATTTGCTTATGGTATTGTATTCTTACTACAACTGTACCAGTATTTATTTATTTAATTATATTGTTCATTGTAAATATTTGTAAACCTATGAGGTTTCCTGGCACCCAGAGGTAAATTGTTCACAGGTGTAATATAGATATAATAAAAAAAAAATAATAATAGGCAGGAAAAATGAAAGTATTTTATTTTGATGACACAACTTCATACTTACATTTGATGAGATAAAATTGAAGGATCTTTATTTACAACCATCATCGTTAAGTCATGTAAACATGTCATACTGGCCTCTCTAACCCTGTAATCATATAGATCTTTATTTACAACCATCATTGTTAAGTCATGTAAACATGTCATACTGGCCTCTCTAACCCTGTAATCATATAGATCTTTATTTACAACCATCATTGTTAAGTCATGTAAACATGTCATACTGGCCTCTCTAACCCTGTAATCATATAGATCTTTATTTACAACCATCATTGTTAAGTCATGTAAACATGTCATACTGGCCTCTCTAACCCTGTAATCATATAGATCTTTATTTACAACCATCATTGTTAAGTCATGTAAACATGTCATACTGGTCTCTCTAACCCTGTAATGATATAGATCTTTATTTACAACCATCATTGTTAAGTCATGTAAACATGTCATACTGGCCTCTCTAACCCTGTAATCATATAGATCTTTATTTACAACCATCATTGTTAAGTCATGTAAACATGTCATACTGGCCTCTCTAACCCTGTAATCATATAGATCTTTATTTACAACCATCATTGTTAAGTCATGTAAACATGTCATACTGGCCTCTCTAACCCTGTAATGATATAGATCTTTATTTACAACCATCATTGTTAAGTCATGTAAACATGTCATACTGGCCTCTCTAACCCTGTAATCATATAGATCTTTATTTACAACCATCATTGTTAAGTCATGTAAACATGTCATACTGGCCTCTCTAACCCTGTAATCATATAGATCTGTATTTACAACCATCATTGTTAAGTCATGTAAACATGTCATACTGGCCTCTCTAACCCTGTAATGATATAGATCTTTATTTACAACCATCATTGTTAAGTCATGTAAACATGTCATACTGGCCTCTCTAACCCTGTAATCATATAGATCTTTATTTACAACCATCATTGTTAAGTCATGTAAACATGTCATACTGGTCTCTCTAACCCTGTAATCATATAGATCTTTATTTACAACCATCATTGTTAAGTCATGTAAACATGTCATACTAGCCCCTCTCTAACCCTGTAATCATATAGATCTTTATTTACAACCATCATTGTTAAGTCATGTAAACATGTCATACTGGCCTCTCTAACCCTGTAATCATATAGATCTTTATTTACAACCATCATTGTTAAGTCATGTAAACATGTCATACTGGCCTCTCTAACCCTGTAATCATATAGATCTTTATTTACAACCATCATTGTTAAGTCATGTAAACATGTCATACTGGTCTCTCTAACCCTGTAATCATATAGATCTTTATTTACAACCATCATTGTTAAGTCATGTAAACATGTCATACTGGTCTCTCTAACCCTGTAATCATATAGATCTTTATTTACAACCATCATTGTTAAGTCATGTAAACATGTCATACTGGTCTCTCTAACCCTGTAATCATATAGATCTTTATTTACAACCATCATTGTTAAGTCATGTAAACATGTCATACTGGTCTCTCTAACCCTGTAATCATATAGATCTTTATTTACAACCATCATTGTTAAGTCATGTAAACATGTCATACTGGTCTCTCTAACCCTGTAATCATATAGATCTTTATTTACAACCATCATTGTTAAGTCATGTAAACATGTCATACTGGCCTCTCTAACTCTGTAATCATATAGATCTTTATTTACAACCATCATTGTTAAGTCATGTAAACATGTCATACTGGCCTCTCTAACCCTGTAATGATATAGATCTTTATTTACAACCATCATTGTTAAGTCATGTAAACATGTCATACTGGCCTCTCTAACCCTGTAATCATATAGATCTTTATTTACAACCATCATTGTTAAGTCATGTAAACATGTCATACTGGCCTCTCTAACCCTGTAATCATATAGATCTTTATTTACAACCATCATTGTTAAGTCATGTAAACATGTCATACTGGTCTCTCTAACCCTGTAATCATATAGATCTTTATTTACAACCATCATTGTTAAGTCATGTAAACATGTCATACTGGTCTCTCTAACCCTGTAATCATATAGATCTTTATTTACAACCATCATTGTTAAGTCATGTAAACATGTCATACTGGCCTCTCTAACCCTGTAATCATATAGATCTTTATTTACAACCATCATTGTTAAGTCATGTAAACATGTCATACTGGCCTCTCTAACCCTGTAATCATATAGATCTTTATTTACAACCATCATTGTTAAGTCATGTAAACATGTCATACTGGTCTCTCTAACCCTGTAATCATATAGATCTTTATTTACAACCATCATTGTTAAGTCATGTAAACATGTCATACTGGCCTCTCTAACCCTGTAATCATATAGATCTTTATTTACAACCATCATTGTTAAGTCATGTAAACATGTCATACTGGCCTCTCTAACCCTGTAATGATATAGATCTTTATTTACAACCATCATTGTTAAGTCATGTAAACATGTCATACTGGTCTCTCTAACCCTGTAATCATATAGATCTTTATTTACAACCATCATTGTTAAGTCATGTAAACATGTCATACTGGCCTCTCTAACCCTGTAATCATATAGATCTTTATTTACAACCATCATTGTTAAGTCATGTAAACATGTCATACTGGTCTCTCTAACCCTGTAATGATATAGATCTTTATTTACAACCATCATTGTTAAGTCATGTAAACATGTCATACTGGTCTCTCTAACCCTGTAATGATATAGATCTTTATTTACAACCATCATTGTTAAGTCATGTAAACATGTCATACTGGCCTCTCTAACCCTGTAATCATATAGATCTTTATTTACAACCATCATTGTTAAGTCATGTAAACATGTCATACTGGTCTCTCTAACCCTGTAATGATATAGATCTTTATTTACAACCATCATTGTTAAGTCATGTAAACATGTCATACTGGCCTCTCTAACCCTGTAATCATATAGATCTTTATTTACAACCATCATTGTTAAGTCATGTAAACATGTCATACTGGCCTCTCTAACCCTGTAATCATATAGATCTTTATTTACAACCATCATTGTTAAGTCATGTAAACATGTCATACTGGTCTCTCTAACCCTGTAATCATATAGATCTTTATTTACAACCATCATTGTTAAGTCATGTAAACATGTCATACTGGTCTCTCTAACCCTGTAATCATATAGATCTTTATTTACAACCATCATTGTTAAGTCATGTAAACATGTCATACTGGTCTCTCTAACCCTGTAATCATATAGATCTTTATTTACAACCATCATTGTTAAGTCATGTAAACATGTCATACTGGTCTCTCTAACCCTGTAATCATATAGATCTTTATTTACAACCATCATTGTTAAGTCATGTAAACATGTCATACTGGTCTCTCTAACCCTGTAATCATATAGATCTTTATTTACAACCATCATTGTTAAGTCATGTAAACATGTCATACTGGCCTCTCTAACCCTGTAATCATATAGATCTTTATTTACAACCATCATTGTTAAGTCATGTAAACATGTCATACTGGTCTCTCTAACCCTGTAATCATATAGATCTTTATTTACAACCATCATTGTTAAGTCATGTAAACATGTCATACTGGTCTCTCTAACCCTGTAATCATATAGATCTTTATTTACAACCATCATTGTTAAGTCATGTAAACATGTCATACTGGTCTCTCTAACCCTGTAATCATATAGATCTTTATTTACAACCATCATTGTTAAGTCATGTAAACATGTCATACTGGCCTCTCTAACCCTGTAATCATATAGATCTTTATTTACAACCATCATTGTTAAGTCATGTAAACATGTCATACTGGCCTCTCTAACCCTGTAATCATATAGATCTTTATTTACAACCATCATTGTTAAGTCATGTAAACATGTCATACTGGCCTCTCTAACCCTGTAATCATATAGATCTTTATTTACAACCATCATTGTTAAGTCATGTAAACATGTCATACTGGCCTCTCTAACCCTGTAATCATATAGATCTTTATTTACAACCATCATTGTTAAGTCATGTAAACATGTCATACTGGCCTCTCTAACCCTGTAATCATATAGATCTTTATTTACAACCATCATTGTTAAGTCATGTAAACATGTCATACTGGCCTCTCTAACCCTGTAATCATATAGATCTTTATTTACAACCATCATTGTTAAGTCATGTAAACATGTCATACTGGCCTCTCTAACCCTGTAATCATATAGATCTTTATTTACAACCATCATTGTTAAGTCATGTAAACATGTCATACTGGCCTCTCTAACCCTGTAATCATATAGATCTTTATTTACAACCATCATTGTTAAGTCATGTAAACATGTCATACTGGCCTCTCTAACCCTGTAATCATATAGATCTTTATTTACAACCATCATTGTTAAGTCATGTAAACATGTCATACTGGCTCTCTAACCCTGTAATCATATAGATCTTTATTTACAACCATCATTGTTAAGTCATGTAAACATGTCATACTGGCCTCTCTAACCCTGTAATGATATAGATCTTTATTTACAACCATCATTGTTAAGTCATGTAAACATGTCATACTGGCCTCTCTAACCCTGTAATCATATAGATCTTTATTTACAACCATCATTGTTAAGTCATGTAAACATGTCATACTGGCCTCTCTAACCCTGTAATCATATAGATCTTTATTTACAACCATCATTGTTAAGTCATGTAAACATGTCATACTGGCTCTCTAACCCTGTAATCATATAGATCTTTATTTACAACCATCATTGTTAAGTCATGTAAACATGTCATACTGGCCTCTCTAACCCTGTAATCATATAGATCTTTATTTACAACCATCATTGTTAAGTCATGTAAACATGTCATACTGGCCTCTCTAACCCTGTAATCATATAGATCTTTATTTACAACCATCATTGTTAAGTCATGTAAACATGTCATACTGGCCTCTCTAACCCTGTAATCATATAGATCTTTATTTACAACCATCATTGTTAAGTCATGTAAACATGTCATACTGGCCTCTCTAACCCTGTAATCATATAGATCTTTATTTACAACCATCATTGTTAAGTCATGTAAACATGTCATACTGGCCTCTCTAACCCTGTAATCATATAGATCTTTATTTACAACCATCATTGTTAAGTCATGTAAACATGTCATACTGGCCTCTCTAACCCTGTAATCATATAGATCTTTATTTACAACCATCATTGTTAAGTCATGTAAACATGTCATACTGGCCTCTCTAACCCTGTAATCATATAGATCTTTATTTACAACCATCATTGTTAAGTCATGTAAACATGTCATACTGGCCTCTCTAACCCTGTAATCATATAGATCTTTATTTACAACCATCATTGTTAAGTCATGTAAACATGTCATACTGGCCTCTCTAACCCTGTAATCATATAGATCTTTATTTACAACCATCATTGTTAAGTCATGTAAACATGTCATACTGGCCTCTCTAACCCTGTAATCATATAGATCTTTATTTACAACCATCATTGTTAAGTCATTAAACATGTCATACTGGCCTCTCTAACCCTGTAATCATATAGATCTTTATTTACAACCATCATTGTTAAGTCATGTAAACATGTCATACTGGCCTCTCTAACCCTGTAATCATATAGATCTTTATTTACAACCATCATTGTTAAGTCATGTAAACATGTCATTCTGGCCTCTCTAACCCTGTAATCATATAGATCTTTATTTACAACCATCATTGTTAAGTCATGTAAACATGTCATCCTGGCCTCTCTAACCCTAGGAATCATATAGATC